>MU226357.1:489320-516336 GCA_018584345.1 Thuja plicata | reverse complement strand
GGGGGGGTGAATCAGTGGCCTCAAAAATTTATCCTTTAAACTTTAATCCACCAATCAATACACCTCAGATTATTAAGTCCCTACAAGATGCATGCCTTGAAATACTTTGAAATAATTAACTGTCTATCGGTTTACCTCGTCTGTCCTTATTCTCCTTGATTACCGATAAGCAATAAAACTTATTTACCGACACTCAGTAAATATGCAGAGTATACCAATCAATCTAGAAATGCATATGTGAAATGTAAAACATTAAAGTAATAAACCATACACACATAACACATGGATTTTAACGTGGCAACCCTGTTAAGGGAAAAACCACTAGGACCGGTACCCCAATTTTTCACTCTTCTGAAGTGAGCCTTGTTAGGAGCCAACCCTGTTAAAGGTTACAAAAAAACTGTTAAGTGTGACCTTGTTAGAGGATTTTTATACATAGGTTGTCACTTAGTATCTAGCATCTACGCTACCATCCTTGAATCAACCTTCATCTTAGACTGTCAATAGGCTTTATGCTAATCTTACTACAATCCTTGAATCAGCCTCCTTCTTAGACTATCAATAGGCTTTAGGTAAGACCAATGCTACTTTCATGAATCAACCTTTTTGACACTCCTTGGGATGTACCTCAATATATAGAAGACGGTTAAGTCCTACTCTATTAAGAGACTTAATGCTTCAATGGTTAAACTGAAACACAATGACCTATTTCTAATGCAACTTGAATTGCAAATTTTTAGATCTATTTAAGTACAATACCTCTCTGATCAATGTATCAATTCAATTCCTTTGTGCTCCACACTTTCTACTCTATGATGCTGTGCTTCACTATTTGTCGGTGTCCGCAAAATTCTTTAGCTCTCCCTTAGCTTGATTTTTTAGGACTAGATAAAGTTTAACCTTCACCAGTTTTTCTTCAACATCTTCTTTCTATTCACTCCCCTTCCATGTATCTGAGTGCATGCATAAATGAATTATGATTATTTCTTATATAGACATGAAATTCCTTAATTCTTGATTCTTGATTCTTAACATGCAAAACAATCTAGCCAATTTGATTTATGGCTTTAACTCCCGATTTATCTCATAGTTATCTTCTTGCCAACTGTAGAAATATTCTTTAAATTAATTACTTAACGGTGGTTGAATAAAAAAAAACAAAACAACCAGTTAAGTCTATCCTTAAGCTCTGCCAGCTAGATATTTTATCATTTTCTGAACTCTCTATTCCCTTGGTCAATTCTATAGTTCGTCGTCGGTGACAACTGCCAGTTCCGTCAGTGTAACTCCAGTTAGCTTTGGGATCTCTGTCCATCGGGCATCATTGGATCTTGCTCATCGGGAAAATTTGTTTTCAGCTCGTCAGGCATCTTATGATTCTACTTTTTTGGGCAACACTGTCTTCTGCTCGTCGGGCATCACTGTGACTTTTTTCTATGCCTTTACCGATGGTGTGCACTTCATCGGTGTAGTCTGTCACTTAGTGAATACTTGACTTTTATGTATTTCTGAAAGCATAATCATTGTTCCATTGATTCTCTAGAGTCTTTGGCATTATGTACATGACCATATAGATGATATCAAGTTGACATCAATGAAAATACAAACCATTAACTATTTTAATGTCTTGCATCATCTTCACCTTAACATTATCAAACATTCAATCAGTTACATGTCATCAAAATACAATTAGATCATAAAAGGAGAACTTGTTGAGGCAAAGAATCATATTTAGGGACTTCACATGAGTAGTGACTTGATTGATGAATAGAGAGATAGACAGAAACCTAAAGGAGACATGATTTGTGTTGGCTTAAATGAAGTTGAATGTTCAAAGAATCAAGAAGAAAAATATGATGCGAAGATTGATGGAGAAAGAATAACTCTTAAAGAACCTAAATAATAGATCAGACCTTTCAGAGGTAGACGTTTTGGATGTAACAAGGTTGGACACATGAATAGAGACTGTAGAGGTAAATCCCCTTTCAAACCTTTTTTCTATTTATTGCTTCAACTATTATGCATATGTGCACAAGAAAGTAGAATGCTGGAAACCTGATCAATCAAGATACAAACAAGATTCCATTAGTGAAGAGACAACATCTAAGACCACATGTTACAAATGTAATAACCTTGGGCACATCACAAGGTACTGTAAGTTGTAGGTTAATCATAATAGATCACATCCTATATGCTACAAATGTAACAATCCAGGGCATATAGCAAAGTTTTGCAAGTACAATGGAACTAAAAATAGAAGAGTAACACCTCCTATAGAGATAAAGAGAAATATTGGTGATACTGGCAAGAGTCTTGCAGAGTACAAGAGTGAATTTGATAGTTGTTTCAGGAAAGAAGAAGATATCAACAGTAATAAGGTATAGAAGGTAAAGGAGTCTAGTGAGGAAAAGGTTTAGGGAGAATCAGTAGATGCTACCGAGTCTTCGCCTGATGCTAACATTGCTACATCAACCTAGATGGCCAAGCATGACCTTAGGGGGAGCATTGTAAGAATACATCAAAAATATATCTAGGCCCTAAATTTGAAGAGTAAGCTCTTGTGAGCTTAGGGAGAGAATGTAGAGATGTTTTGGAACACATATCTGTGATCGCATGGTTTTACAAGCCTATATCATATGATTGCGAGATTGTTACTCGACTGGTTTATGTGCAGAAATGAGTTTATTAGGATCTATGTCATTTCTTCACTCAATGAAGTATATGTTTAATAGAAAGAAAATAATTGAACATCATTTGTAGATCAGAGCTTAAGATGAACATAGTCTTAAGTAGAAGCAACATTGGAGCAAGTGTGTTGAAGAGCTTGATCGAAGCAGGAATTCACATTTCACAGTAGAGAGATATTTAGATCGATTGCAAAGTATATAAAATGGATACTCCTATGATTTTTGATATTGCAGAGAGATCTAGATACAAATTTAATAAACACCCTTTCAAATCTATTGAGGATGATCTTGAAGGCGCATTTTCTCAAACACCCTAAAAATTTTTACATGTCAAAGATATTGGGGCCTACATACATTGTAAGTATGAATCTTTGGGAGATGAAGAAATTGCTACAGAGATGGAAAACATGATAGGTGATGATGGAAAGATGAAGGATGAGTTTGCACACCTCAATAACTTGAGTATTATGAAGATAACTAAACTTGACAACTTAGACAAAGAAGAATGGATAAAGATTATCTTGATCAGAGTTCATGATCAGTTAATATGGCTTGGAGATCAGCCTGTGAAGATTTGTAGTGACCTAATTCATGACATAGCATGACTTGACAATACTGGTGTAGTGCATGTTGCTGAAAATAACACTAAGAATATGGTAGAAACCCAAACACATTTGAAGTGGGACAAGAGAGCGATGATGGTAAATGATGTATTCCAATAGGATGTAAGATTCATTACTATGATCTTAGGCTATAAAATCCATTATAGAAGCCGACTCAATTCTGTATCAGCAAGAGTAATCTTAATGGCTTATAAGATGGTCAAGGAAAACATCAACTATAATCTTTGCAAAGTCTTAACACAGTAATTCTTGGAAGATGTAAGGCATATTAAGAAGGACAAATTGAAAGGATTTAGATTTGGATCTTTGTTGATACACGTGTACATTCACATTGTTCACAAATTTCCTGGTATGCACCCTAGGGCATGGAAAGACAATATACCTACTGGAATTCAGATTTCTCAGAGTTATAGGAGACAAGACAAAACTTGGGTAGATGGTGAATTATTTGGTATGATCAAAATCCTATAGAGAGAGATGAAGGCAAGGGAGAGAATTCCTAAGGCAGTGGTAGAAAAATACAAGGACTCTATCTATTTCATGGCTGAAATTGATTATGTGTGCTTTGAGGAATTTATTCCTAGAAAGAAGTGGTACTATCCACTGGGCTATGAGGTTAGTTTTGAAGTTATAATTATGAAAGTAGATCACATCTTAGCTTTAGAAGTTGATTCATTAGAGGAAAGATGTGGCAATTATGAGGAGAAGTCTGCAAAGATTAGGGAGGAATACACTAGAGCATCAAGGAAGAGGAAAGTAGAGAATACAATTGATGATTGTGCATCCAAGGGTGGAATATCTAAAGAGGAAATGAAATAAGCTAGGAAGAAGATGACTAAGAGAGCTTCTAGGTTGGAAAACACTGCTCCTGCAACCCTTCCACCTCTAGAAGATGCAAAGATAATCTGTCCACTTTCTACTGTGATTGATGGATCTACACCTTCACCACCTCAGCATACATCATAGGTAGAGACAAAAAAGCAAGTACCTAGAAGAAACACAAGGTCAAGTAAACTGGACTCACCTCCTAAGAAACAAAGGATAGAAGGAGAAGAGAAGAAAGTTGAAGAAAACACCACTACTATAAGAGAACTTTGGAAGACAGATATGAAATTTCTAGATAAGGGAGTAATTAAGAAAGGGAAGCTTGTTTCACTGACAAAGTATTATGACAGGTATGAGGGATCTAAAAAATTTTTGATTGAAGACATAGTGATTAAACATTTACTTGTTTTTAGGAATAATTTTCTAGAAATAGAAGGTAGTATACCTGAGGAGTTATATGAGAAATTGGAAATAAGGAAGAAATTAACACACAAGGAAGATGAAGTGATTGGAGAACAAGAAAAAGAAGCTATGTTTCCTATTGTATCTGTTAAAGAGATGGAGAGGATATTGAGTGAAATTAAACCCTTATTGAGAACCAAGCCAGATTAGTAAATATAATGGGAAGGAGATATGATGAAGTAACTAAGGAGACACAAAAAATATAGAAAAGGTATTGATGGGAATTGAAACTCAGGACATCTCGCCACCTAAGGCTCCTAAGACCAATCTATTGAGAATGGAGAATCATCAAAGAGAGATGAAATAAACCTTGATAAATCATTGAGCGAAGATGCTAGTCAGTATGTAAGCACTATGAAGAAACTATATTTCTATGTTTCTGGTGTGCCTGTGTCATTGGACACTTTGCAGGATGTGAATAACCCCTTTGTGTAGGATAAAAACATTGAAGGAATCAGTGACAAGGATATGACAGAGAAGGGAAAACAAAAACAAAACATTGATGAAATAGTGGAAGATAGATTGGATAAGGTTGAAGTGAAACAAGAAATTTCTACATATGATTATTCACCTTTATTGTTGGCAAGTAGAGAGAACGATTTTAGCACTGACATTGAAAACATGGATGTGGATGAGCTGATGAGGTTATCCTACATCAAATTTGCTAAAGCTAAGGAAAATATGAGCAGAAAGGAGTGAAGAAGCCTAAGGTAATGTCAAGAGCGGTTGACACTTTGAACGAACTACTTCCAACACCTATTATTTTTAAAGGAAAAGATGATGTAGAGAACTTGAAAAAGGCACTACATGACTTTGACAGTCACTATGAGTCATTAGAGAAGATCGTTGAAGAGAAGGCTGAGAAGAAATATCTCAAGAAGCAATTGGAGGAAGTATGCAAGTTTATCTCATGGGACTTGGGCATACTAAAAAAGACTACATCAGAGGCCAAAATTTGTGTCACACAAGGAAGGAAGTTATATAATTATTGTATCAACCCTATTAGACATATCAAGAACATTGAGGACATTGTAGCATAGGATAGAACTACTCTGGATAAGTTGATGGACAGTTGTCAGACCTCCTCACAATCTGTATTGGAGATAGATAGAGAGGTGTTCAAGGTTTTGGACAAAATGAGTGTACTTGATACTAAAAGAGGGAGATTTATGGAAAGGTTTGGTTTGCTGAAGATTCTAATCACTCCCATGATATCAATTCTGGAGGTTCATATCTATGACATGGAGAAGACAGGACATGCCCTTACAACTAATATGCCCACTGACCTAAAGGAAAAAAAGACTTCTTCATTTGTATTGAATGGGCTGATTCATGTAAGTTAGATTTTGGTGAATACCTGGAGAGAGGAAGTGAAGATCTTGGAAGACTCTTTCCAAGATGTACTAAAGATGGTTTGATTTTTTGGTAAGAAGTGGTACAATTTTGGTATATTCTACATTTTTGTCTACCTTTTCCATTGATTTCAAAGGGGGATAAGAGAAGAGATGAAAAATGTATAGATAATTGTATAGATTAAAGGATATATGTAAAGGATATACAGGGATATCTTTCTGGTATTGACACTTAGTCATTTTTCACTAAGTGTTTCCATCAATGCCGAAGGGAGAGATTATTGGCAAGTGATGCATTTTGGAGTGATATGGGACACTTGAGGGTTGTCATTTATGGAAACACATCTAGTATGATGATTTCTTAGAGTTGTTTACAGTTTTGGGATGCAAATTTTAAAATGACTAAGTAGAGTGAACATATATATAGAGTATATCAGTACAGTTTTGGACAACGAAGATAGTATATGATGAATGATGACATGTGAGATTAAAGGAAGAAATTTTGGGGTATGTATGACCTTATTTTAAGGTCTCTTGAGTTTTGGTGTTGATCGCAGTGAGTTACAGTGTTTTGAAGTCATGCAAAGGCAGAGTAACATAGATACATGGCAGATGAATAGTAGCGATGATTAAGAGAGTATGAAATGGAATCCAAAAGTGCTAAGTTGGATTGGGATTGTGGATTACCTATGCTTTGGTATTATAAGATCACAAAATTTGTATTTACTCTTTGGATAAGTACTAACTCTATTTATATATATATTTGAGAGCCAACTGGATGATGTAAGACACACACACACACATGAAGAGCTTTTTGTAAAGTGAAGTGTGTGTGTGATGAGATGATATGAAGCATATGGAATTCATGGATTCATTGTGATGTCAGATAGATGAGAGCTACAACTGGAACTATATAAGCATAGATGATGCTTGTATTGTTCATTTATGAGATTGATTGTAACAGAACTATTTCTAATTTTAAGACCAGTGTGCTCAGTATACCTTTAACAGGGTTTTGTATTCTCCTAATAGGTAAATGTGCTAATGTAATATTCAGCTCCTAATAGGGCTAGGTCTCCTAACAAAGACACTATACTTTTAGTAAATATTTGTGGGTACCATCCCCACTGGGGTTTTCCCTTGGCCATGGTTTTCTCGACAACAATTCATGGTGTTTTGAGTTATGTGTTATGTGCTTATGTTATTTTCATTTTAGCAATTATATGGTTAAGTTGGAATTTATTAAGTTCATGTTTAAAGTACTATAATACTAATTTGACCCCCTCTTAGTATTACTTAATCCTAATAGATGCTTCAAGGATTTATTAGGATGAGATTGAGCATCCTAGTTTTCCTTTAGCCCCAGCAAAGTGAGAGGCTCACTTTTCAAAGAACCCCAGGTGTGTGGTGCAAGAGCATCATGGGATCTTGGCAATATTTTATCAGCCAAAAATATTTGTTTTTCTGCTTTTTTGTGTGTGGTGCAAGAGCATCATGATCCTTATAATGTGTTTTTGGCATCATATGGAACATTATCCTAGGTTCACACTTCATTTGGTTACTTTGTGCATGAGATCTTGTAGATTCTTGGTAGGACTTAACCGTTATTTACGTTTCACGACTACTCTATGCTTTTATGATCTTGCAAATGATTTCTTGATAAAAAAATATTAATGGATCATTTCTCAGTGATATTACATTTGTGGCCGACCGACTGGAGGGACCACGATTCATGTTTATTTCAGTAGAGAGAGATCCTTATGGTTTGGGTATTGACCTATATTTTGGATTATGTTTTCTCCTTATTGGGAAATATAAACTTTCTAGGATGGCCTGATGCTTACGAAGGCTTTATAAGCTTATAATTTTTTTCCTAAAGCGGAAGATCTCATATGATTATCTTGCAGTAGCTGAATGCTAAGGATTTTCTAAGGATTTATGATTGTAAGAAGACTTGTATGCCATGCATGTAAGACTGCATGTAGAAGATCCTTTGTATATGATTTTTTGATAATAAAGAAGGTTGATCTTGCATATCTCTCTATTGTAACTTACTGTTTCTATTGTGTGACTCATGCTACAAGGATTAGATAGATCTCTTTGAGTTCCCTTCATCCTTGAATATGCCATGGTATGAAAAAGAAAGTGTTAAAAGAACTGATGATATACCTTTGTCATTGATGTGAAAGGGGAAGATAAACAAATGTGAAAAAGCTATTCGGTATGAATGGAAAGAGAAGAAGTTGTGAAAGAAAACTAAGGTAAAGAATATATCAGAGGAGAAGCTAAGAAGGAATCCAATTAGATAAGAGATGTAAGGAAGATATCATAAGAGAAGCTAAGAAAGAAGATGATCATATGAGATATGTACATTTATGAATACTTGCACTTAAGAAAGAAGTGAGCTACGATATCTGGTGTGTACTCAAGAAGGGAGAAGGATGAAGAGAATGTAGAACTTATGACAAAATATATTGTCAATTAGTGTCAAAACACTTAGTCAACTAGTGTCAACCGAGCCAGCAAGCATTATGTATAGTCCCGAGTGATCAACATTGCCCGAGTGATCAATATGACCCGAGTGATTTAAAGTATCGCTCAAGTGACAGTTTGTCACCTAAGTAGACTTCTGAACCTGAGTGACAGTTTGAAGCCAACCTTGCATATATTGTTAAATATAATTTTTTTTATTGCAAGCCGACTTACAAAGTTATTTGTTGGATAAAGATATATATGTAAGATAGTTTATTTTATCCTATATATATGTGTGTGTGTGTGTGTGTAAGAAAATAATAAGTAATAATGCATGCATAAGTGTAAAGGCATGCGAATGGAAGGTTGATTAAGAGAAGATGTATTCAGGACAAAAGAG
The DNA here is from genome assembly GCA_018584345.1 of Thuja plicata. NCBI lineage: Eukaryota > Viridiplantae > Streptophyta > Pinopsida > Cupressales > Cupressaceae > Thuja > Thuja plicata. The sequence goes on along the minus strand of MU226357.1, from coordinate 507,515 downwards.
TCTCATCTATCACATTCAGGTGATCAGTTATATTCAAAAGGATCTTATTGAACAATCATAGTTGCACAAAGAAGATCATCAACTGGTTCATTCTCATAGGTGGATTAGAGAAATCCTTTAACAAGGTGGACCTAATAGTCCTTTCTCTAAATCTCTTAACAAAGTTGCATTACTTATTGTATTGTACAAAATAATTTAACAAGGTGGACCTAATAGTCTTTTCTATGCTCCTAACAGGGAAAACCATCAAAAGTGGTCATTGTAAGCTCTAACAAGATAAAGTTTTACTGCATTACTAAATCTTGTGGGTATCATCCCCACCCTAGTTTTACTTTCTTTTGGAAGGTTTCTGGGTAACCAAGTATTGTGTTAAGTGATGTTTATGAATCTTTACTTTTAAGTTCTATGCATGCAAACAAATAAGTTAATCTAATTATGGATTAAAAGGATTAAGTTTTATTGGTTCTTGATTCACCCCCCCTCTCAGTCACTGGGCACATCATATATTTCCAACAATTGGTATCAGAGTGGTGGTTCTCTTATCAAAAGTTTAGCAGCTTGAGAAAATATCAGAGGCTATGGAAACATACAGACTGGAGAAAGCCATCGAGAATGAAAATATAGATCTTAAAGTGGCCATGGATCAGATCATGAAACTTAAGGAGAAACTCTCTCTTTCCCTGAAAAGAAGAAAAGAATTAGCAGTACAGATGAATGACAAGAACTATATAGAAGAAACAATTGAATACTTTTTCAAGGATAGAAGTTCTGAAGAAGCTTATGTAGCCATTGAAGACTTACTTACAAAGAATCTCGCTTTACATGAAGAAGTCAGAAAGTTGAAGAGAGAACAGGAAATTCACTCAATCAGAATATGTGAAGTCATGGAGCTAAAGAACAAAGTAGAAGATGAAAAAAATATAGCACAAGAAGATAAAAGATTGCTGAGTACAAGATTAGGAGAAAAAGAAAAATAAATCCAACACTTGTCACTTCAGCAAGCTGATTTGGTAAGTCAACTCAATAATGCAACACAAGAAGTTGTCAATCTAAGAACAAAAAATGAAAGACTGTAGAATGATCTCAATGCTGAAAATAAAAAAATGAAAGTAAGATGAATTCAAAAACTAGCATGGATCAGGAAACAAAATTTAGACATCATGGACAGACTGGATTAGGTTATATTGAACAAGGTGAATCCTCATAACAAGGAGCTCAAAGGAACAACAAAACTACATGAAATTATTGTGGTAAGTTAGGGCACACATCAAATAAATGTTGGAGCAATGGAAAGTCAAAATTTAATGGAAAATACTACAGTTGTAACAAACATGGACATAGAGTACGTGAATGCAAAGAGAAACCTAAGTTTGAAGGAAAATGATACAAGTGAAACAAACAAGATCATAGATCTTCTGAGTACAAAACTAAGAATTGGAATCCCACTGAATAATTAGCCAAGGAAATTTTTGGTTGGGATTACAACCCATGGTACAGATGTTGTCATTGTGGTGAATATGGACACATTGGTGAAAATTGTATGAAGACTCACTTCAAAAAAAGGGATCCTCCTAAGAGATGTTATGTGTGCAAGCAACTCGGTCATCTAAGAAAGAACTGTATGAACAAAGAAAAAGTTGATACTGGTTTTGAGAATGGTAAAGCCAAAGTCTCAGAAATCAAAACTTAGATGAGCAAGCAATGAGTAAGGAAATCCTTAAACAATTCATATCAAAGCAATGAAGGATCTAATGACACCCTAAACATTGAGTTGGGTGGATCTATCATTACATAATAGGAATGTAAGGATATGACTGGAACTGTGTAATACAAGCCATCCTACATCAGTTCCAAATAAGCTAAACAACCCAAATCCGCATATTGATGCATGAAGACATGTTATAGCTCTACTCGATTTAGAATGTTAGTTACACCCGAGATACTCTAGCTTAATCGAGATGAGTCGGGCAATATTGATAATTGGAAAGTTGGTTTCACCCGAGCTTCCGAGTAAATCTGAGAAACACCTGAGTCATGCCAACTACTATGTACAGATCATTTAAAAAAATACTCTAATGGTTGAAAATCTCTAATAAATGAAGGATTGTAAAGATTACTGCTTACAAAGCTTTCAGTTTACAAATCAATTCAGAGCCCTTAGTGATTCAGTGCGAATTTGTGATTGAAAGAAAATTTTAATCATTTCATCCGAACAAATATGACATCCAATTCCAGCAGAAAGGTCAAGAAAGGTTCTAAGATGTTAGTAAGGAATGCAATTTGTGATCCTCCGGTGTTTAAATTTCATCCAGCAGTTGCAGAGGAGATAGATTCGATGGGAGCTCATTCCCTGATTCCTCCAAGAGTGTTACTGGTTAACAAAATCTGAAGCTTCTATAACTGCAACATACAAGAGCTTAGAACTATTGAGATGAATATAACATATGATGAATTATGTGAAAATGGGAGTCTAAAGCCCGAGCATAAACACCTCAAAACCAAGGGTTTAACACACATCATGCACATGCTGAGATATTTCTAGACAAAATGGATGAGGTATGTTCTCAGTCATTTCCACAACATGCAACTATGGTTAGAACATCCTGTGATGATCATGAAGTAGATAATTCATTGTGTCACTAGGTTCCCGATGCTAGATATGCTGAAAGCTACCAAAACCCTAGCCCAGGATGACCTAGCTGAGTTAACTCTTGCCGAGTGGGATGACAGAGGCATGAGACTTAATGGAGTAACTGATATGGAATTAAAATTTGGTATTTATGTTATAGACCACAAGATATACAATTTGAGCAGACCCAACAATGTTCCATGTGAAGCTGTCAACCTAGCATACAAAGTGGTGAAGAATAATCTGGTATTCGACCTAGTAGAATTACAGCTCATCTAGTTGAGAAAGAATATGGAAAGCATCCGAGTATCCAAATCCAATTCATGTAAGTTTGGTTCTCTTCTTATCTGCATACTCTTTTATGTTGAGAAGTTCTTTCCCTCCAAAGGAACAATAGCATGGAAGAAGGATAGACCAATAATCCATCAGATTAATGAATTCATAGCTGAGTTAGGAGATAACTTTGAAAACATTATGGATGGATATTTTGAGAGTTTCAAACAGAAGATGCATAATAGGTTCAGAATTCCCAAACAACTAGTTGAGAATTACAAAGATGAAATCTATTTTCTAGTTGATTGTGATAAGGTTTATATACAAGCAACAAAGCCTAGGGTTGCATGGGTAAAACCGCTGCCATATGAAGTCAACAAATATGACACAAAAGATATCATAGATGCACTTGTAAATGAACCTGCCAATCCAAAGGGACCTTACTTTGGAACATATGAGGAAGCAAAGAGCAGGATATCTCTGGAAATTGAGATTCCCAAGATATTAAAAAGAGGAAGGAAGAGACTTGATACATTCAAGAAGAAGTATGGAAAGACCTCCAACTCTCCTGCCATCTCTGAGAATAAAGAGGATACACTTAAAACAAAGGATATTGAATCTGAAGAAGAAAAGGAAGAAACTGATATTGAACCTCCACAGAAGAAGAGGAAGGAAACACCCAAATAGAAAAAGGCAAAAGGAAAGAGTGATGATGAGGATGATGATGAAGAATACGATACTATAGTTTTCACTAAACCAACACCCACACTTGATCATAAGATTAAAGAACTAAAAGAAGGAAGAGATATGAGTTCTTTAAAGTCACTGAATTATGCTTCTAGGACCAAGGAAGAAAAGATGAAGATTGAAGAAGCAGTGGTGGAGAAGATGCGAAAATGGAAATATGACCCCTCTGAGATGAAGAATTATATGAATGAAGACCTATTTAAGGCAGTCTCCATTCCCTAGAATAATGCAGTCCAAAATGAAATGGACATAAGGGAACAGACATTGAAGAAATTTATGCCTAAAATGAAGGGAAAAGAAGTAAAAGAAGCCTTGAGAAAATATGAGAATAATCACACCCATAGATTCAGGGCATTCCAAATATTGAACAAAAACATAGAAGATGTATTCCAGCGTGCCATATTAGTATGGAAATTAATATTTGAGATGAAAGATGATGATGAGGTAGAAGTATTGAGTATAGACCCTCCTAAATAGGTAAACGATGATACATTACCCGAGGTACAGACCATTAAGGAGTCAAATGCTGAGAATATTGTAGTTGAGGTAATGACATCATTACCCCAATCTCCTATCCAGAATATAGCACATCTAAGCAAGGACAAGGTTGCTGAATCCACAACTGAACATGTAGTAACCAAGCAACAGGCTCCAATCACTACTGAGCCAAGCACACCTAAGTCGTAGAAAGACAAGGTAGATATTTCTACTGCTAGTATTGACTCATTAGTTAAAATTGATTCAACAATTGGTATTGTAAAGGTCAATGACCTAATTAGAATGAATACTGAAGAAAAAGACGAGGAAGGTAAAGGAAAATAAATTGTTCCTTCACCGAGTCCTAAGACACAAGGAAAAGAAAAAGTAGTAATTAATGATGAGATAGATCTTGATAAAGAAATTGTTATTCCAAATTGGGATCTATCCAGCTTATCTATAGAGAAAATGGATATTCTAGGAGAACTGTGGAAGAAAAGAGCTACACAGTAGAAGCTCCGAAAGGAAAGGCAAATGAAAAAAGTACTTGCAGATGTCAAAGGCATATTTGTAGATGCATTGCAGATTGAAGTCAATGAGAGTGACTCAATAATGGACCAACTTGTTGACATTGTCCACAATTTGAACAAATATATGAATGGTCAGGAGAAGTTACTTGAGAAGGCAGAGAAGAAATATGAGAACAAGGTTCGAGAAAACATTGCAAAGAAGATTGCAATTGACCAGGTGTAGCTTACGAAGATCATCAACGCTCTAGAAACCACCATGAAAAATGTGGTAGCACTATTTGTAAATTTGAGTGACACCTCTAACTTTACTATGGAGATCAAGAACACAATAGTGAAGATTGATGTAGACATGGAGGAAAGTGCAAGACAGTTAGCACTTGAATTGAGCAACAATTCTGCTCACTTCATGAAGATAGGGTATCTTACTGATCTATAGACTAAATTTTTGAGAGAAGAAGAAAGGACCAGAATCTCACTTACAGTAATCTAGAGCCAACTCCTACCACCATGGATGGAATGCAAAAACTCATAAAACATGCAAAGACACTCATCCATGACAACAATTTCTCAGTTGTCAAGATAATGATAGAGTTGTCTGTTGGAGATTTACTTCTAGCAGCTAGTTGAATGTATGTTTGTCATTGATGACAACATATAATATACAACAGTGTTCTGTATGTACTTATTAGAATGATGGTATCAATCCTTGTGCAGTTATATTCATGTTGTAGACATCTTGTTTAATTTTTGTTCATACACGCAGACTCAGATATGAATTTTCAATTGTGTTGAGTAATTCTGTTAGTGTCAGTTATAGTTTCTGGAGTTTGTCTGTACAGAGCTGACATATTGCATTGGTTTCTTATGTTGTGCCTATCTTTGGGATATGCATGTGTATGTTCAAGTTTAGTTATGAGTTGAAGACATTTATCTAAAGGTGCCAAACATGTTTCAATAAGATTGCAAAGTTAGAGTTAATTTGGTGAGGCTGACTTAGTGAAGTGTCACATCTATTTAGTTTATATTGCGCGGTTGTAATTATGCTTGCGTGATTAGTAAAGTTGATAAGGATGTTATGAAGAGTTTTCTAACAGGTCCCTTGATCTTATACTTTGAGGAAGATACTTATAGAAAGTAATTTGTGGAATGCTAAGTGTGAATGATAAGAAAAGATACAGGAAAAAGTACAGAGCAGAATATCAGTTGAGTTTCATTCATCAAGGATTTATGTGAAGAAGAAGTGAAATATTACAATACACTGGAACTGATCAAGACAATAGGTCTACTCTATAGTTGATCATAATATATAGTGCATATCTATTCTATAGAAGGTCCTCACCATTAAAGAAGTGAGCTTTTGGACAGTGAGTCCTCACCCTTAACTGGGTTATTTGTAATAGACTCCTAACAGGGTCAGACCCTTAACCAGGTCACTATACTTATTGCATTGTAAAGAATAACTCCTAACAGGGTTGTAAGATCTTATAATAGGGATTATTATAAACAAGTATAGTTCATTGTGGGTGTTAATTCCCACTGGGGTTTTTACCATTTGGTTTCCCCGTAACCAAATTGTGGTGTTGTCTATTGTGTTATCTGAATGTGCATTTAATTTATTGTATTCTAGAGTTAATAAAGGAAAAAATTAAATTAGTTGATAACTGATTCACCCCCCCTCTTAGTTATCCTTTGGGACTATTCTAAAAATTGGTATCAGAGCCAAGTTCCTTAAAGAGAAAGCCTAACAACTTAAGGTAGATCAGATAGCATACCTCAGAAAAGAGATTCCTAAGTTTGATGGAGAAAATTATCTGGATTGGAAAAACAAAATGATAACACATCTACAGTGTGTTGGTTTTGACATCTTTGAGATAGCCACACAAGAAGTTGTTATTCCATCTCTAAAAGACCTTTCAAGAGATGATGCTACTAGTAAACAAAAGGATACATTAACAGCTAATGCAGTTGCCAAAGAAGCCCTTATAAGTGCACTATCTGACAGTGAATTCTCTGAGATCAAGAAGGTAGACAAGGCATACACAATATGAAAGTATTTAGAAGACATGTTTGAAGGAGATGTTCAAGCAAAGAATGTGCGTAGGAAGACATGGAAAAAGAAATAAATAGTCTTGAGATGTTACCTGAAGAGAACATTAGAGCCTACAATCAGAGGATAAATGAAGCAGTTTATGGAATCAGAAACAATGGTGGAGAAATATCAGAGAAGATATAATGGACAAGCTGTTGACTACTTTAACATCAGACTATGAGAACAAGATCAGTATTCTAGTGGAAACCATGCAATTTTCACAAGACTTCAAGAGAGAGAATTTGATAAGTAAAATCTTTGCATTTAAGATATCAAGATTAAAGACTGAACCTAAAAGTGAAACAACCTTCAAAGCTTCAGTCCATGGTAAGAAATCTCACATCTCTAGCAATAATGAGAAAGAAGAAGTTGATGAAGAACTAGAAGAAATCATAGCCATGATTGCTAAAAGAGAAAAGAAAGGAAAAGGGAAATATGAAGGACATCTTCCATTCAAATCTTTTTCATGCAACAAGATCGGTCATTTTGCATCCAAGTGTCCCACAAGAGTAAAGAAATTCAGATCTGATTATAAACCTAAATATAGGAAGGAATGCTATCATGCTGAAGAAGCTGTAACTGATGAAGATTCAGGAGAATATGAAATTGGATTTGTTTCCCTTAAAGACATTGAAAAATTGCTTGAGGAAATGGACATTGAAGATGAAAAGGAAGAACAGGAATTAGCCCTAATTTCCAAAGTAGAAATTAGAATTGATTGGATCATTGACAATCGATGCTCTCATCACATGATAGGTGATAAAGAAAGATTTGTTCATCTAGACAAGTACAAAGGTGGTATGGTTAGATTTGGAGATAACACTCCTAAACCTAACATAGGCAGAGGATCCATCACCCTAGATGGAAAGAACAAGACAGATGATGTTCTGTATGTTGATGGATTACATCACAATTTACTAAGTGTTGGAAGGCTACTTGACAAAGGTTATCATTTGGAATTCAAAGACAACAAATGCATTATTAGCAACAAAGAAGGAGACATGATTGTATCAGGCTCCAAAACAAAAGGTAATGTTTTTCAGCTCAATTCAGATGTAAGTTGTTTTGTTGCAAAAAAGGATGATAGTTGGTTATGGCACAAGAGACTCTGTCATATTAATTTTGATAATATAGTAAATATAAGCAATGTCAAGGTAGTTAGAGATCTTCCAAATATTGCAAGACCAGTAGACACAATGTGCAGGGAATGTGTTATGGGAAAGCATATAAGGAGTTCTTTCAGAAGCAAGTAGAACTCAGCTGAAAACAAGTTAGACCTAGTGCATATAGATTTATGTGGTCCTACTCAAACCAGATCATATTACAGAGAAAGGTATTTCATTTTGTTTGTTGATGATTTTTCAAGGATGATGTGGGTTGCATTCTTAAAGGAGAAGTCTGAAGCCTTTGAGAAGTTAAAAATATTCAAAGCCAAAGTGGAGAATGAATCTGGATTAACACTAAAGTGTCTAAGATCAGATAGAGGAGGATAATTCACCTCTGATTAGTTTTATGACTACTGTGAAGAACATGGAATTAAAAGATAGTTGAGTGCACCTAGAACTCCACATTAGAATGGGATAGCAGAAAGAAGGAACATGATCATACTTGATACATCACACACTATGATGATTGAAGGAAAAGTTGTGCACATCTATTGGAGAGATGCAGTCAATCCAACAGTCTATACTATCAACAGAACAAAACTAAGGCCAGGCATGGATAAGACACCTTATGAACTTTGGTTTGGTAATGTACCTATAGTAAAATACCTCATAATATTTGGCAGCAAGTGCTACATTAAGAGAGATGATGGTGTTGGTAAGTTTGATGCTAGTAGTGATGAAGGTATTTTTCTTGGTTACTCTACTAAAAGTAAAGCATACAGATATTTTAATTTGAGATTAAAGAAGATAATTGAAAGTACTCATGTAAAGATTGATGAGAAGTTCATGGTTCAAGAAAGGTACTATGAATATGCATCTATGATTGAAGACGAACCCAGGCCTAGCAATAAAGACACTATTATTGAAGAAATATTTGATTGCATTGATGTTTCATGTAATGAACCTGAATCAAGAAAAGAAGTATCACACATTATAGATGAGGATGTTACACCAAAAGTTTCAAAGTTCACATCTAGGTATCATTCAAAAGATGATATCATTGGAGATTAGAGCAGCAATGTTTTGACTAGATTAAAAGCAAAAAGGTTAACAGTGGATGAAGAGGTATGTTTACTTTCATAGATTGAACCTTTAAATATTGAAGATGCTTGCAAGGATTCTGATTGGCAGAAAGCAATGGAAGAAGAATTAGATCAAATAATAAAAAATGATACATGGGAATTGGTCCCTAGACCCAGTGACAAAAATGTGATTGGAACAAAGTGGGTATTCAGGAACAAGATGAATGAAGATGGTACAGTGGTTAGAAACAAAGCAAGACTAGTGTGTAAAGGATATGGGAAGAGGGAAGGGATAGATTACACTGACACATTTTCCCCTATGAGTAGAATAGAAGCCATAAAGTTATTCTTGGCTTATGCAAAATTCAAGGATTTTAAAGTATATCAAATGGATGTCAAATCAGGTTTTCTGAATGGCGACTTGAAGGAAGAAGTCTACATAGAACAACCTGAAGGTTTTAATCTATCAGATAAACCAAACATGGTATGCATATTGAAGAAAGCACTCTATGGACTTAAATAGGCCCCAAGAGCTTGGTATGAGAGACTAGATGGTTATCTTACTAGGATTGGATTTAAGAAAGGAGCAACAGATTGTAACCTATTCATAAGAGAGACACTTGATGGACTATTACTTGTTTCCATATTTGTTGATGACATTATGTTTGGAGGTAATGACAAGCTTAGTGAAGAATTTGCAAAAGAAATGCAGAATGAATTTGAAATGAGCATGATTGGTCCTATAAAATATTTTTTGTGATTGAACGTAAAGCAGACAGATAAAGGAATGTTCATAAATCAGTCCAAATATGTGAAGGAAATATTGAAGAATTTCAATATGGAAGACTGTAAGCCAGTATGCACTCCTATGATAACAGGAAGCAAGCTTTCTAAAGAAGATGATTGCGCAGCAGTTGACAAGACATTATATAAGTCTATGATTGGAAAAATTATATATCTTACTCAATCTAGACCAGAAATATCTAATGCATTTGGCATTGTTAGAAGATTTGCAGCTGAACCAAAATAGAATAACCTAATGGCAATAAAGAGAATATTTAGATATCTAAAGGGAACTATAGACTATGGTTTATGGTATCCTAAATCAGAGAATGTACATCTTCATGTGTATACAGATGCAGATTGGGCAGGTTGTCTTGATGACAGGAAGAGTACTTCTGGAGGAGTAGTATTCCTTGGAGATAGGTTGGTTTCTTGGGTAAGAAAGAAGAAAAATTGTATCTCTTAGTCGACAGCAGAAGCTGAATATGTTGCAGCAACATTGAACTGTTCAACAATGGTTTGGATCAAGTAGATGGTTAAAGATTTTGGTATATAGGTTGACTATCCTATTTTTATCCATTGTGATAACACCAGTACTATCAACATGTCCAAGAACCCTGTGATGTATGCAAAGACAAAGCACATTGAGATTAAATACCATTTTCTTAGAGAAAAAGTTGCAGATAATGAAGTAAAATTGGACTATGTGAGCACCAAAGAAAAGTTGGCAAATATTTTCACAAAGCCTTTATCAAAAGATAATTTTGAGTATCTCAGGGAGAAGTTGGGAGTAATTCCCTCTCCTGAGTCTGATTAGATAAAGTAGCAAGAACATCAGTCATTAAGTGACTGATGAATGGTTGACTACTCTACTTCTAGAGTAGTACCTGTGCTTAAATTGTTTATGGTGCCCTTTGCCATTGATTTCAAAGGGGGAGTATATAGTAAGGGGGAGAATATACTCTGGGGGAGTATAAACACAAACAAAGGAGCTGCAGTAGTGTAGAGAAATCTTTGATGAGAATATTGAGAAGATTGTAAAAAGAAAGAAGACACCATGTGCTAAAGATGTTTTTAATATCATATGTTGCCATTAATGTCAAAGGGGGAGATTGTTGGAGATTAACTTCTGGAAGCTAGTTGATTGTATGTTTGTCATTGATGACAACATATAATATACAATAGTGTTTTTTTATGTACTTATCAGAATGATGGTATCAAGCCTTGCGCGGTTATATTCATGTTGTATATGTTTTGTTCATACACGAAGACTCAGATATCAAGTTTTAGTTATGTTGAGTAATTCTGTTAGTGGCAGTTAGAGTTTATGGAGTTTGTCTGTACAGAGCTGACATATTGCATTGGTTTCTTAAGTTGCGCCTATCTTTAGGATATGTGTGTGTATATTCAAGTTTAGTTATGAGTTGAAGATAGTTATCTAAAGGTGCCAAACGTGTTTCAACAAGATTGCAAAGTTAGAGTTAATTTGGTGAGGCCGACTTAGTGAAGCGTCGCATCTATTCAATTTATATTACACGGTTGTAATTATGCTTGCGTGATTAGTAAAGTCGACAAGGATGTTATTAAGAGTTGTCTAACAGGTCCCTTGATCTTATACTTTGAGGAAGATACTTATAGCAAGTCATTTGTGGAATTCTAAGTGTGAATGATAAGAAAAGATATAGGAAAAAGTACAGAGCAGAATATCAGTTGATTTTCATTCATCAAGGATCTATGTGAAGAAGAAGTGAAAGATTACAATACATTGTAATTCATCAAGACAACAGGTCTACTCTATAGTTCATCATCAAATATAGTGCATATCTATTCTATAGAAGGTTGTAGCCTTCACCATGAAAGAAGTAAGATTTTGGACAGTGAGTCCTCACCCTTAACCAGGTTATTTATAAAAGACTCCTAATAGGGTCAGACCCTTAACCAGGTGACTATACTTATTGCATTGTAAAGAACAACTCCTAATAGGGTTGCAAGATCTTCTAACAGGGATTATTATAAATAAGTATAATTCATTATGGGTATTAATTCCCACTGGGGTTTTTACCATTTGGTTTCCCCATAACCAAATTGTGGTGTTGTCTATTGTGTTATCTGAATGTGCATTTACTTTATTGTATTTTGGAGTTAATAAAGGAAAATAATTAAATTAGCTGATAATTGATTCACCCCCCCTCTTAGTTATCCTTTGGGACTATTGTAACATTGTCTGCAGAGCTACAAGTTGAATTGCACATCATGAAGGTGCTACAGGACATTTAGGACAACACTTTGTCTCAGATTTTAAAGGTACATAGTAATTTCCTATCCCACTTTGGAATAACCTTGTAAATATCACTTTTGGCATTTATGTCAAAAAAAAGGGGGAAATATCATTATATTATAATTAAGGGTAAATATCATTGAGGAAACACATGTACAGTGGAATAATGCAGAAAATATACTTTACAAAAACAATTTTGAAAAACACAAAAACAAAGTTAGTTGGACCCGAGCAGCAGAAGCAGTGTCAAAACTCGAGCAGACAGTAAGGGGGAGTTTTGACATATCAGACACAGAATTAAATGATAAGTTTTTTTGTCACTAATGCCAAAGGGGGAGATTGTAGACATTATGGAAAGACATATTGTCAATTAGTGTCAAAACACTTAGTCAACTAGTGTCGACCGAGCCATTAAACATTATGCATAGTCCTGAGTGATCAACATTTCTTGATTGATCAACATTTCCTGAGTGATCAGCATTGCCCAAGTGATTAGTATGACCCGAGTGATTTACAATATCACCAGAGTGACAGTTTATCACCTGAGTAGACTTTTGGACCCAAGTGACAGTTTGAAGCTGACCTTGCATAAATTGTTAAATATAATTTTGTTTATTGCAAGCTGACTTACAGAGTTATTTGTTGGATAAATATATATATGTAAGATAGTTTATTTTATCCAATATATATATATATATATATATATATATATGCATAAGTGTAAAGGCATATATATATATGTATGTGTAAGAAAAGAATAAGTAATAATGTATGCATAAGTGTAAAGGCATATGAATGGAAGTTTGATTAGGAGAAGAAGTATTCAGGACAATAGAGTCTCATCTATCACATTTAGGTGATCAGTTATATTCAAAAGGATCTTATTCAACAATCATAGTTGCACAAAGAAGATCATCAATTGGTTCATTCTCATAGGTGAATCAACAAAATCCTTAAACAAGGTGGACCTAACAGTCCTTTATTTAAATCTCTTAACAAAGTTTCATTACTTATTGTATTGTACAAAATCCTTTAACAAGGTGGACCTAATAGTCCTTTCTATGCTCCTAACAGGGCAAACCATTAGAAGTCGTCATTGTAAGCTCTAATAGGCTAAATTTATACTACAGTACTAAATCTTGTGGGTATCATCCCCACCCTAGTTTTACTTTCTTTTGGAAGGTTTTTGGGTAACCAAATATTGTGTTATGTGTTGTGTATAAATCTTTACTTTCAAGTTCTATACATGCAAACAAATAAGTTAATCTAATTGTGGATTAAAAGGATTAAGTTTTATTGGTTCCTGATTCACCCCCCCTCTTAGTCACTAGGCACATCATATATTTCTAATAGAGAAGAGTATGTAATATGATTGGAACCAAGTCAAGCATGTTCCCATGTTAGAGAAACTCTGAAAGATAATGAAGGATATTTCTAGTAGTACTGTTGATTATCTTTCTAGGAGTAATACTATTGGTTTCTAATTGTATTACTTATTTTTCACATCAATGGTTTTCATAAATGCTAAAGGGGGAGATTTTTTGCATATTGGAAAAGATGGATGATGATTAATTAGCTTTGGATACTAAGAGCCTTAATCAATTTTCAGAGAGGACAAGAGTCCTGTGAAACTTCATGTTAGATACAAGAGGTACAAGTTGCTCTAACTATAAGAATAGGTATGCCTTATGATTATCAATTATTTCACTCTTGAGGGTAGATTAAAGGTTTATTATTTATACCATATGCCTATTTTAAACTATTTTCGCAACCAGGGTATTATTTCCTTTCCTTTTTTCTTCTTAAACCTGCTTGAAAATTTTGTCAAGGAAGTAGTTGATAATGATAGGAACCAGGATAAAAACCCATTCCCCTTACCAAGGGCTCATATTTTTCCTATATAATTTTCATTTGGCCCTTTACCCTCCTAAGTAGATTGTGGTGCAAGAATATCCCTAGTCCAACACCTCCCTTGACCAACATTTTTGACAAGGAGTTGAATAGAGATCTTCATTGTGTTGCATTGGAGCTGTATCAGATATGAGGTAGATGTCAATTATACAGTTCAAAAAATTTGTATGGATCATTGTAGTGATTAGATTGTAAGGAAGTGAGCCTTCCTTAGGGTTTTAGCCCAAGGATTTTTATTTGAGTAGTGAACCCTAGGAAGTGAGCATGAATGCATGTGCATTCCCCATATATTGTAATAAGGTTATACTTCTAACAAGGTATTTGCTTATTGTGGGTAATCAAACCCACTGTGGGTTTTCCCCTAACAAGGTTCCACAATAAAAATATTGTGTCAACTTGTGTGGATGTGTTTCTGATTTGTATATGCATGCATGTTTTATAATCTTTTATTCAGATAAGATTTAAGGGTACACATGTTAGAGGGTTTTGAGGTTCAAGGGCTTGAAGTTTAAGGTTTTGGGTAAAAACTATTTCACCCCCCACTCTTAGTTTTTCTTTACCATAATATCAATAATGTGTTTATCACACGAAGTAATATCTAAGTTGGAAAAGAAAATTGTATTGATTTATGGTATTATCACTAAAAACTGCTTCTGGCAGGGTTCAAATATTAATTTCTCATTGGAGGAAAAATATATTAGAACAAAAGAGGTAGTACATTTATCAATTCTAAATGAGGACTCAAACTAAATGCTTGAGAGAAATAACAACAAAGCAGGATAAGCTTGTTGGGCTTTTGGGTGGCCAATAAAAAATATGTTTTGATCCATCTTAAGAGGGTTTGTGAAATGAGGATGGCGGGTCCAATCCAAGTGTAAATCCTTCATTCCCCAATGCAATGTCATAGGAAGGGATCCACCGAGTTTAAAATCTTAGCATTGAGTGGCTTAATCTAATAAAGATAGGAATAATTGAATACAATGCAGTTTCTTAAGTTCTCCAACTCTAACTCCAGCTAAATATTTTGAAACCCATTTAAATATACAATAGTTTGTGGCATAGTTGATTCTATGGCTACACCATTTAGTTTTAAAATATTTGTATTGTTTTGAATTATTTAAAATTTTTATAAATGAAATAATAATTTCTGCACCATGGAACAATTTTGGCAGTGTGGAAATGTTTGAAATTAAGTATAAAGACAAACTAACTTTTATTGTTGTATCCAAATGAATGCCAATTTATTCAAAATACATAAAATTGTCTTCATAACAACATGTCTACCAATAATGCATGATTGTATGTTTTTGATGCTAGGGATGACCCAAAAATATTGTAAAAATAAATGTATTTTAAAAAATATAAATCTTTTTGGTTATAGTTTAATTTTGTAGCTTGGCTATGTATGCTTTTACTTTATTCATGTACATCCCAATATATGTAGAAATCAATAAAAGTTATTAATATGTGTTCTCACATAGTTTTATCTGCCAAGAAGTGCACATTTATTGGTGAAGACATTAAAACAAATATTTGAGAGAAAGATGATGTTTCAAAGATTTATTTTTACTAAAGGAATAATGGATCTAAAAATATATCTAAACTCATTTATGCCAGTAAGAAAAACTCTTGATGCATGTCAAGGATGAACTTAATATAGTTATTTATATTAATTTGACAAATACGTGATAAGGATGAACTTTAATAATTATTTATATTAATTTGAAAAATGCATGGCAAGGATGAACATAATATAATTATTTATATTACTTTAATATTTTTATGAGTAACGGGTCATGCGAGAGCTACAAAAACCCTAGTCGTCAACAATGAAGTTGGGATTTATGGCTAAGAAGACTACATCAGGTTCTTAGAGGATGACGATGATGATGAATAACTGTTCCTTATTTTTCTCACTTGGAGGCATATAATGGTGCCTCTCATGAGGGACTCTACTATGATGAAGATTTACTGATTAGATCTAGAGGTGAAGGCTCTATACAGGGTGGAGAGATAGTCTTTGGAGTCTTTTATTATGGTGTCTCCCTCTATCCATGGATTGAGGGTTTTCCTCTCCACCACTCATGCTCCTATTATTTTTGTAGTTTTGAAGGGTGGGTTTATTTTGGTCTTGAAAACCCTCACTGTTTGTCTTATAGGTGATGTTGCATTTGTTGAGCCTACTACCTAGGGAGATTTGAAAGGTAGTTATTGTGCCAAGGTTTGTTCCTTGTGTACTAAAATTGGTTACTAATCAGATGGCTTCAAAAATTGCACAAAGATTAGATTGTGGAAGTCGAAGAGGTTGATGATCCTACTCAGGTAAATGCTATACATGGGGACTATTTTGGTGGTTCTTGTGTTTTTACTGTTGGGCCTATTTTTTTAGTTCATGATGAGGCTTCTATTGGTGATGGGGCCCCTAAGGCAAAAAAATATGTCTCTGAGGATTTTGAGGGTTTATATTTTCCAAATATTGTTGATCCCTTAATCAATGTTACTCTAGACTTTGATTATGGATTTTCTAGGGTTACTACTTTAGACTCTGTAGAACCTTCAATTGTGGATGATCCTCCTTTAGAATTTACTCCTCCTCCTCGAATTCCTGGTAGTGATTTGTTTCCCAAGGTTGAGATTCCCAAGTCTCTTCTTTTGGAGTCTTCAACTTCACTCACTAATTCTCTCATTGGGATATTTTGTAGTAACCAAAATAATTTAAAATCTACTAGAAGATGGGTTTCTCGTGTCTAAAAATCAAGCTAAGGTAACTGATGTGGCTGGTTCAATCATTTCCTTTTTTCCTTCTCTATTTTTAGGAATGCACTAGGATTCTTAGTTATAGTCCCTATTTCTTGGTATTGCATGATCTTTGTCTCTCTATGCAGGTTCCTAGTTTCAATTTGCAAAATTTCAAGATTCATATTTGGGTTCGCCTACCAAGGTTACCTTTGGAATTTTAGAATAACAAGATTCTTATGTCCCGTTAGAATAACTGAGAGGGGGGGTGGGGGGGTAGGGGTGAATCAGTTAGAATCAGTTAGCTCCCAATTATCCTATAGTCCCAAATTATTCCAGATGTATATAAAAACAAATTCAAACATATAATTCAACTCGGCGAAATGTATTCTATAATCTAAAAATTTAGTCAATAGTGTTTACCGAGTATCAGTAATTTAATACTATGATTATTGATCTATGTCAATAAGGTAAAGTGTAAATTAAAATAACAATTCACAACATTCATGCACATTGAAACATAGATTTTAAATGTGGAAACCCTACTAAGGGAAAAACCACTCGGGACCGGTAACCCAAAATATTTTCACTCTTCTGAAGGGAGCTCAATGAAGACCCAACCTTGTTAAAGGTTACAATGCACAGTGTTAAATGTGACCTGGTTAGAGGATTTAAAACTAACATTTCTCTCTTGACCATCCATTCACTATGGGATCAACAATAAAACACTCAATATTTATTAGAATTTCATAATAAATACTTTCACTATCCTACTCGGTTAAGAGATTTATCTGTAACAATTTCTAAATTGATACAGTAAAGATCTGATTCAAATACAACTCTGTTTTGCAGATTTTTAGATCTATGCTAAGTACATAATACCTTTGATCAATTTGTTCACTTTAGTTCATCTCATACTTCATACTTGTTCTACTCGGTAATGCTCTTTCCTCTGTTTGCTTGGCGATGTCTGCAGAAAATACTCAATTTTGTCTTTAACCAGTTTGATCAGTCATGCATAAACTTCACATGTGCGCTTCAGCTGTATCATCAACATAATTCAAAATGAATCTATTATCTCTTATATAGAAATCATAGCTCATTTAATTTTCATCCTTTATATTTTGCCACTTAATCTCCATCATTGATTTTGCCGCTTAAACCTTCCTTGGCACTTGAGTTAAAAACACATTTCAATCTTTGTCGTCAGATCTTCATTGAATTTTCATAACCGTTTGATCAAATAAAAAACTTTATCTTTTACCTCAAAATCATCAATTTCCAAATCAACATTCTAGTCAGCCTTGGTTTGATTTAATTGCTCGGTCAATACCTTGTTGTGTCAGTGATCCCTTGCTCAGCTATCACTATGCTCGGTATACACTATGTTTTACTTTGTGTTCACTGTCTCTTGGTGTATACATAACTGTTAGAAGTATAATCTTTCCTTGGTGAAATATATTATAAACCAAGGTAGTTTAGTTTATTTATTATGTAAGTAGGAGATTCCTATAGAATCCCTACATGAACACATGTCCTCTTGTCCATGTGTGA
>MU226357.1:444766-470425 GCA_018584345.1 Thuja plicata | reverse complement strand
TATATATATATATATATATAAGAAGAGCTTTTTGAGAAGCAATGAATGTGATGGATGCATTATGATATCAAAATAATTCAGATGGTAATGAGAACTAAAACTGGAACTACCTAAGCATAGAAAATGCTTCTATTGTTCATTGTTGATAAATAATTCTAACAAAATGTCATTTCTGATTGTATAAGTAGTGAGCTCAACATACCTTTAACAAGGTTTTGTATTCCTCTAACAAGGAAATGTACTAATGTAATAATCAGCTCCTAACAGAGCTAGGTCTTCTAATAGGGAAAAAATAATTTTAGAGCATATTTGTGGGTACCATCCCAACCGAGGTTTTCCATCAGCTAGGGTTTCCTCAATAACAAATTCATGGTGTTATGAGTTGCGTGTTTTGTATTTATGTTCTTTTGATTTCAACAATTATCTGGTTAAGTTGTAATTTATTTGGTTTAAGTTTAAAGTGTTGTATTACTGATTCACCCCCCTTTCAGTATTACTTAATCCTAACAATTGGTATTTGAGGTTTTTTCCCTTGAAGAGAAAGCTTAACAACTTAAGGGAGATCAAGATGGATTGTGATAGTTTGGAAGAAAACTTTGAAGCAACACTTGAAGACCCGAATAAAGCTAAAGAATAAAATGGTGACTTGAAATTCAAATTGAGAAGAGAAGAGGGATTCATCAAGAAACTAAAAGAAGAAATTGAAATTTCCAGAACTCAGAGACAAGATCTTATGGATAAGATAAAAGAGGATTCTGACAATGACACATCAGATCAGATAAAACAAATTGAACAAGAGAAAGATGCTTTGAAGCTTGATCATGAAACTAATTCCCTTCAAATGGCTAAAGAAATTCGACAAGAAAAGGATGATAGAAACAAAATTGAAGAAACCTTAAAAGGTGCTAATATTTATATGGGACAAATGTAGACTGAACTTGATCACTACAAGAAAAAATATCTAGAATTAGAGAAATATAATAAGATCATAAAAGGAGAACTTGTTGAAGCTAAGAAACACATTGAAAAAATTCATATGAGCAGTGATAATATTGATGAGTAGAGAGATAGACAAAAACTTAAAGGAGACATGACTAGAGTTGGCTTCAATGAAGCTAAATGTTCAAAGACTCAGTAAGAAAAATCTGAAGTGAAGACTGATGATCTTGAAAAACCTAAAGAATAGATCAAACCTTTCAGAGATAGATTCTTTGAATGCAACAAAATTGGACACATGAAGAGAGACTGTAGAAGTAAAATTACTTACAAATCCTTTGATGACTATTGCAACAATTTTCATGCATATGGACACAAGAAAGCAGAATGTAGGGAGCCTGATCAATCTAGAATCAAGAAAGATTACATTAAGGAAGAAACAATAGCTAAGATCACATGTTACCAATGCAATAACTTTGAACACATCACAAGGTATTGTAAGATGCAGGTTAATCAGAACAGGCCACCTCCTACATGCCACAAATATAACAATCCAGTACATATACCAAAGTTTTGTAGGTACAAAAGAAGAGGACCACTGACTATGGTTATAAAGAAGAATATTGGTGATACTGGTAAGAGCCTTGAAGAATACATGGATGAATTCAAGATTCATTTAAGAAAACCAGAAGATCAATATAGTGGTAAGGTATGGAAGGTAAAAGAAACAAGAGAGGTATTGGTTCAAGGAGAGTCAGTATATGCTACTGAGCCTTTGCCTGATGCTAAAATTGCTACATCAACCTAGATGGCCAAGCATGGCCTTAGGGGGAGCATTGGAAGGAAACATCAGAAATCTATCCAACCCCTGATTATGAGGAGTAAGATCTTGAAAGCTTAGTGAGATTACGTGACGATGTTGTGAAACACATATCTAAGATCACATTGCTTTATAGTTTGTATCATATGAATGCCAGATTGTTAATCGAATGGATTATGTGCAGAAATGAGTTTATTGGGAACTATGTCAGTTCTTTACACAAAAAAGTATAAGGTTAATCAAAAGAACTTGTTTAAACATCATTTGAAGACAAAACCCAAAGGAGAATAGAGATTAGAGAAAAATAAGCAAAGGAGAAAGCGCACTGAGCATTTGATCGAAGCAAAAATTCATAAAATCGGTAGATAAAAGGTATTTAGATCATTTTCAAAGCTTTGGTTATGGATACTCCATTGATTTTTGATGTCGCTGAAAGGCCTAGGTATAATTTTAATAAACACCCATTCAAATCAATTGAGGATGATCCTGAAGGTGCATTTTCACAAACACCCTATGGGGTTCTATGTGGTGAAGACATTAGGTCTTACATTCATTATAATTATGAGTCTCTGGGATACTATGAGATATATTCAGAGATGAAGGACATGATTGGAGAAGATGGAAAGATGAAAACCGAGTTCACACACCTTGAAAATTTAAGTATCATGTGAATGATTGAACTTTAAAAATTTGACAAAGAGGAATAGATTAAAATTATTTTGAGCAGAGTTCACGACCAGCTCATTTGGCTTGGAGATCAGCCTGTGAAGATATGCAGTGAGTTGATTCAGAGTATAACATGTTTGGACAATTCTGGAGTCATTTCAGTTGCAGACAAAAACATAAAGAAATAGGTGGAAACCCTAACACATTTGTAATGGGATAAGAGAGAGATGACTATCATGATATATTTCAACAAGATGTCAGATTGGTTTAAAAATTCTTGGATACAAAATACATTACAACACCCGACCTAACTCGGTATCCATAGGAGTGATTTTGATGGCATACAAAATGGTTAAGGAAAACATTAAACATAACCTTTACAAAATAATTGCACAATAGTTCTTGGAGAATGTAAATAAAATTAATAAGGATAAGTAAAATGCATTTAGGTTTGGATCTCTATTGAAACACATGTATATTCATATTGTACATAGTTTTCCTGGTATGCACCCTAGAGCTTGGAAAGATAGTGAACCCACTAGAATTCAGATCACACAGAGCTATAGAAGACAAAAAATTATATGGGTTTATGGTGAGTTATTTGGGATGATCAAAATATTGCAGAGATAAATGAAGGAAAGAGAGAGGATTCCTGAGGCATTGGTAGAGAAGTACATAGATACCATATGTTTCATGGTTGAAACTGATTGTGTTTTCTTTGCGGTAGTTCAACCTAGGATGAAGTGGTGTTATCCTCTAGGATATGAAGTCAATTATGAGGTCTTGGCTATGCAAGTTGAACACATACTATCTGTAGAAATTGATCCATCTGAAGAAAGATGTGGCACCTATGACAAGAAGTCAACAAAGATAAGGGAAGAAAATACTAGAGGTGTAAGAAAGAGGAAAGTGGAGAACTTGGTAGGTGATCTAGCAACCAAGGCTGGTATAAAAAAGGGTGAGATGAAAGAGATAAGAAAGAAGATGAAAAATATTTTTTCTGGATTGGTGAGCACTGCTCCTGCAACCCTTCCAACTCCAGAAGTTGAGAAGGTAATTAGTCTACCTTCTACGATGATTGACATATCTGAAACAACAACTACACCGCCAAAGAGAACACCGCACAAAGGGAAACTTATGGAATTTCCTAGAAGGAATACAAGGTCCACTAAACATGATTCTCCACCTAAAGATAGAGGACAAAAGTTGAAGAGAAGGGAGAAGAAAAGAAAGGAGAAGAGAAGAATTGATAAGAGAAGAAAGTAGAAGAGAAGAGTCTAGATGTGAAGCATCTCTAGAAACCTAACATAAAGATACTGGAGAAGAGAATAGTTGAGCAAGGAAAAATTAATACCTTGTCTAGATTCTATGTAAGGTATGATGCATATGATTAAACTTTGATTGAAGACATGATAATAAATCACTTACTTGCTTTTAAGAAGAACTTGTTAGAATTTGAAGGTAGTATACCTAAGGAACTCTATGAGAGATTAGAGTTGAGGAAACAAATAACACATAAATAAGATGAAGAGACCCGAGTACAAGCAATTGAAGACATGTTACCTATTTTTTCTATTAAGGAGATGGAGAAGATATTGAATGCTTTAAAACCCTTGCCGAGAACTAAGTCAAGATTGGTAAAGATAATGGGGAGAAAGTACAATGAACTGATTGAGGAAACATAAAAGGCCGTGGATAAGGTTTTGATGGGTACTGAACCTGAGAAGTCCTCACCACCAAAGGATACTAAGCCTAGAACTATTGAAAAAGGTGAGTCATCAAGGATGGCAGAAATAAGTCTTGACAAATCAATGGGAAAAGACACTAGTCAATTTGTGAGTACTATGAAGCAACCAGATTTATTTGTTTCTGGTGTGGTTGCATCTTTGGACACCTTACAAGATTTTAGTGATCCTTTTGAGAAAGATACCAAAATTGAAGGAAGCATTGTTCTAGGGATGACAGAGAAAGAAGAGCAGAAAGTGAGCAAAGCTGAGGTAGCAAAAGAAACAATGAATAAAGTTGAAGAGAAACAAGAAAATCATGCATCTGTTTCTTCATCTTTATTGTTAAAAAGTGAAGATAAGAATTTGAGCACTGATGTTGAGAATATGGATGTGGATGAGCTGATGAAGTTATCCTACATCACATTTTATAAAGTGAAAAAGAGGTCTGAGCATAAAGGTGAGAAAAAGACAAGGGTAATGGAAAGAACAGTTGATACTATCAAAAAAATCCTACCTATACCTTTTTCTTTCCAATCAAAGGACAATGCAAAAAACTTAAACAAGGTATTGAATGACTTTGACAGTCACTATGAGTCCTTGGAGAAGATCACTGCATAGAAAGAATAGAAGAAGTACCTCATAAAGAATTTGGAAGAAGTTAACAAGTCTATCTCATGGGACTTGGGCATATTGAACAATACTATATCTGAGGCAAGGAGTTGTGTAGCGCATGGAAGGAAGTTATACATTTACTGTATAAATCCTGTTAGACATCTCAAAAACATTAATGAGATAATAGAAAAGGACAAACTAACTCTAGACAAGATGATGGACACTTGTGAGACCTCTTCACACTCTATATTGGATTTAGACAAAGACGTGTCTAGAATATTGGACAAACTAAGTGTTTTGGATACAAAGAAAGGGATATTTGTGGGAAGATTTGGTATGATGAAGAGTTTAATCACTCCTAAGTTATCAATTCTTGAGATCCATCTTTCTGACATGGAGAAGACAACGCAGGCCCTCACCGAACATATGCCTATTGAGCTAAAGGTAGTAGAGACATATTATTTTGCACTGAATGGGCTGATTCATGTGAGTCAGATACTGGTGAAGACTTGGTTAGAGGAAGTGAAGATCTTGGAGAGCTCCTTCCACGATGTGCTAAAGATGGCATAATTTTTGGTAAGCAGTGAAATTTTTTTGTTATGTATTTTACATTTTTGTAGACCTTTTCCATTGACGTCAAAGAGGGAGATAAAGAGTGTTGTGTATATTTTTTTTGGTATTGACACTTAGTCATTTTTCACTGAGTGTTGCCATCAATGCCAAAGAGAGAGATTTTTGGCAAGTAATTCATCCAGAAGTGTTCTTGAACACTTGAGGGTTGTCATTTATGGTAACACATATGCTATGGATGATCACATAGTGTGAAACATAATTTTGAAGTTAAGGACTACAAAATGACTAAGTTCAAGAAGCAGAGTTACAGGGTACAGGAGTACAGTTTTGTTTAGCGAAGACAATATATGATGAATAAAGACATGAAAGCTTAGGAGAAGCTATTTTGGGATATGTGTAACCTTTAGTTAAGATCTCTTATGTTTTGGAGTTGATCGTAGTAAGTTACAGTATGATGAAGACATGTGAAGATAGAGTAACGATGATACAGGGCAGATGAACAGTTGAGATGATTGAGGGAGTATAATGCAAAGTCCAAATGTGCTATGTTGGATTCAGATTGTGGATTACCTATGTTTTCATAGTGTATGATTGCCGACTTGGTAATCATTTTTTGTATAAGTATTAATTATATTTTGTGATTTAATTGGAAGCTGACTAGATATGTAACAATGTATATATAAGAAGAGGTTTTTGATAAGCGATGAATGTGATGGATGTGTGATAGATTGGTATGGATACAAATAGTTGGATGGATGCATTTTGATATCAGAATCATTCAGATGGTAATTCAAACTACAACTGGAACTACCTAAGCATAACAAATGCTTGTATTGTTCATTCTTGATAAAGCATTGTAACAAAATCTCATTTCTAATTGTATGAGCAGTGAGCTCAGTATACATTTAATAGGGTTTTGTATTCCTCTAAAAAGGAAATGTACTAATGTAATAATCAACTCCTAACAAGGCTAGGTCTCCTAACATGGATAGTATACTTTTAGTGCATATTTTTGGGTACCATCCCCATTGAGGTTTTCCCTTGGCCAGGGTTTCCTCGATAACAAATTCATGGTGTTATGAGTTGTGTGTTTTGTGTTTATATTCTTTTAATTTTAGAAATTATCTGGTTAAGTTATAATTTACTTGGTTTAATTTTAAAGTGCTGTAATACTAATTCTCTCCCCTCTCAGTATTACTTTATCCTAACAGGGCAGTGATCCTTCACTAAAATATGTAATTTTAAAATGGAAAAAGAGGAAAGATGTAATGTATGTGACCAAATAGACAAGTAGAAACAAATCTAGAAACAAAAAATTGATAACTAAATTCTAGGAACCCGTAATGACTTGAATCGAGATCTAGAATGATGAACTGACGTGTGGGTGAAATTTGAGATGAAGTTGCAGTGTACAAAATGTTTCAAAAAATTTGTTCCTGGGAACAAGACATTCAAAATGTTTTGTTTTAGGTACTTTTGGCTAAAATTTCCAGGGGTCTTTTGACTATTTCTGATTTGTCCAAAAAAGATCTGAGAGCTCTATAATTTGCTCGTGCACACATAAAAATTGGGAAAAGGTTGGGTAAAAGGGGTTTAACTTGGCCAAACCCCTATTTAGGAATCAACCTTGAAAATTAAATGACATTGCATAAAGGAAATAATGTATAAAGGTAAATGTTAGATTCACCTTGCATAAACCCTCATGGACAGATGTAGAAATCGTTCATACCCATGAAAATGCTTTAATATGATTGTAATAAATGGGTTGACCATGGAATGTGTTGGCATATCTTATGAAGTGATTGTAAGTGTATTTTGGTGATGCCATAGTGATTTGATTACATGATGATCAAATATTATATTTTCATTGATGTCAACTATGGACTTTGTGTTCTGATTATGTTGTCAAGCATATTTGTGATGAATGATGATTTTTAGTGACTTTCAATGGTTTCTATCTTTATGGGAGGCTTAGGTATGTCTCTGGATGTCAAATACATGACCGCTACTGCTGAAGTGATTTTATGTGAGAATTGTGATAAGTTGAAGTATAAAAAAACAAATTTTAAAATAGCTAATGATAAGTGATAGATGATTTGAATGTCTTGACAAATCTCTGATGTATCTTGTTGTGCGGTTACATGATATGGTGGTCAACAGTTTTCAAATTCTATAGTTGCAATTGCAACTACTTTGAGTGACAAGTGTGGAGGATAAGTAATCGGTGAACAGAGACATTGCTATTCAACATGTTAAGTGTTTGTGTTCTTTTGTTACCAATGGTAGATCTTGAATCAATGACCAATATCGATGCAATAGTGATTAAAGGTGAGTTATTCATGAGCTGGTAATGTGTCTTCTTGATTAAAGGTGATGATATGGCATCACATTGATTGATTTTATCTTGTGGAGAAGATTCTAGAGGAGGTTTGTGTTTGGTCAAAACGTGTTGGACTCCTTGGCTCAATTTTATATGTAAATCATTGTATAGGCTGACGTGGTCTTGGAAATATGTTTTGCACATTTAATTTTGTTGTTTGGAGTGTTGGATTTGAGAAGGATTCTTTGTAATTTCATTTTAGGGTTTGATTAAGGCGGTGGAGCTAATAGTTCATTATATAATGGTTGAAGTTGAATGCTAAATGTGTTGATCATTTATTGAGAAAGTGTGGTGTAAGGTGCATGTTGTGATCAATCCAAGGAAGGGATACATATGATCAAAAGAGATTGTGTGCTTCAGTGGATCTGATCAAGCAGAGGTAGTGCAATTCTACAGATCATTATTATTGTTGTTCCCTAATATTTACAATAGGTGAAATCCCTTAATAGGGTAGATCCTAACAGATCTTTATTGTAAATACTCTAACAAGGTGACACATTAGTTTGTGTTTTAATTCCTCTAACAAGGCTACTTTTAACAGGGTAAAGGTCCTAACATGCGTAAGGAAAATCCCTTAATAAAGTAGCACTTAACATTACTATTATAAACTCCTAATAGGGTTAAGCTCCTCATTGAGCATACTTTAGAAGAGTACATCATTTTAGTGGTACTAATCCCCATTGTGGTTTTTTCCCTATTTGGGTTTCCACGAGATAAATATGTGTGTAAAATTTTTGGATGATCTTGGATGTTTATGATTTGCATTTGGTGTAATTAAGGTTATTCTTGTGGATGTTGTTTTAAGTTCAAGAGGTTGTTATATTGGATTTATTGGTAGATTACTGATTCACCCCCCCTCTTAGTAATCTAATCTAAGGTCTAAAAATTGGTGTTAGAGATTTGGTCCTCTATTTTGGTGAATCTTAACAACTTAAGGTAAAGATCCAAAGATGATGCAAAAGGAAGGTCCTAAGTTCACAAGAGAGAACTACTCAATATGGTGGGGTTGGATGAAGCTCTATCTTAAGGGATTGAGTGATCAATAATGGAATCATGTGGAGAATAGGTATATTGTCCCCCCAGGAACCCTAACTCCAGATCAGTTGAAGGTTAAGCATGAACATAGTGCTACTATGAAATCTATTGCAAGTACTCTTTTAGATGTAGAGTATGTTGATATTAAAGACTTAGATATCACTTATGAAATGTGGGAGAAGTCAAAAACCATCTATGGTGGACATCGACATGTGCAGAAGGAAAAGTTTGACAACTTGAGAGGAAAGTATGAGGAGATGAGAATGCAAGACAATGAGAACATTGAGCTATACAGTCAGAGAAAAAGAAGTTGTTGCTGCTATCCGAGGTCCTAGCTTTAATCTTCCTGAGGAGGGCATGGTAAGAAAAATGTTAATAACTTTATTGCCTTAGTATGATATTAGGGTTTTAGCTATTCAAGAGCTTAGGTCTTTAGGAACTTTTATTATTACTCTGGATGCATTAATAGGGAATTTAACTGCATTTGATTTAAGTAATTATGATAATAGCATGCCTGAAGTTGAAGCTTCTTTCAAGTCATCATTGACTCTTGCACCATCTAGAAAAGGAAAAGAGATATATAATATTTCTTCAATATGTTACTCCAATGACTATGAATCTATCTTTACTGAAGAAAGAGATCTAGAGGAATTGGAAGCCTTAATTGCTAGAAGGATGCCTAGAGGGAAAGATAAATAAAAGGGTAAGTTTCCTTTGAAGTGCTTTGCATGTAGTAATATTGGACACATTTTCTCTAGATGCCTTGACAATGATAGGAAGAAAAATCCAAGAATATTCAAGGACAAAAAAAAGAAAGCCTTCTACCTAGCCGAGGAAGGTGTTACCGATGAGGAATCTAATGAAAGAGATGAAGAAGAAATTTTGTTTGTTACAGTTAAGGAAGAACCTTCGGTAGAAGGTGAGAAAGATTTAGTTTCTAATATGAATCAAAATTGTGGCTAGATTATTAACAGTGGGTGCACTCATCACATGACCGGTGATAAAAGAAAATTCATCAAGATGGAAGAATGTGATGGAGGCTCGGTAAGATTTGGGAATGATGCTCCCTGTTTGGTGAAAGGTAAAGGATCCATTGCTTTGAATGATAAAACTAATTGTGATGATGTTTACTGGGTTGTTGGTCTGAGATACAACTTGTTAAGTGTTGCTCAGTTAAATAAAAAAGGATACAGACTGGAGTTTCAATGGAGGTAGATGCAGGATTATTGGGAATTCTGGAGAGTTGATTACTACCAGTGAACAAACAGAAGGTAACTTGTTCCAATTGAATTCTACTATTGCAAATTGTCTGATTGCTAAGCTAGAATATTTTTGGTTGTGACATAAGAGGTTCTATCATGGAAATTTTGATAACTTGATCAAAGTTAGTAAGATGAAGTTAGTGAGAGGTTTGCCCAATCTAGTGAAACTATACAATGTAATGTGTAAAGAATGCCAGCTTGGGAAGTTAACTAGTTATATTTTTGTCAGCAAAAAAAATTCTTATGGAAGTACCTTAGATCTGGTTCATACTGATATGTGTGGTCCAATGAGAACTAAGCATTACTATGGTGATATATATTTCATGTTATTTATAGATGATTTTTCTAGAATGATGTGGGTTATCTTTTTAAAGGAAAATTTTGAAGTTTTTCACATGTTTAAGATCTATAAAACCAGACTGGAGAAGGAGAATGGTAAGAATCTAAAATGTCTTAGATCTGACAGAGGAGGTGAGTTTACTTTACATGAATTTACTACTTATTGTGAAGAATAGGGAATTCAAAGTCAAATATCTACACCTAGAACACCTTAGCAAAATGGTATTGCTGAAAGAAGAAACATATCTATCATTGATTATGTTAGGACATTAATGATTCAGAAAGGCATTTCCTAGACATATTGGAGAGAAATGTTAAGCACTACAATTTACACTTTGAAATTTTTTTAGCTAAAGAAAGGTACAAACAAAACCCCCTATGAGTTGTGGTATGGTAGAACACCATGTGTAAATTATTTCAAATTTTTTGGGAGTAGATGTTACATTAAAAGAGATGAAGATACTGGTAAGTTTGATCCAAGAAGTGATGAGGGGATAATCTTAGAATATTCCTCAAAGAGAAAAGCCTACAAGTGCCTGAACAAAAGAAAAAACAAGATAGTGGAAAGTGCTATTGTCAAAATAGATGAATTTTCTTAGAAAAATGACGAATCCAGCAAGAAGGAACCTAGAGACTATCATGGGTTTGTTTATGCACAATCGGTGGATCAAGACACTATAGAAGAACCGGTGGAGAGACAAGTCAATGGATAGGAACATATACAAATAGTTGAAGAAATTCCTAGAACTGAATCGGTATTGCCTAAGTATATGAAGTTTAATTATTCACCTGATCAAATTATTGGTGACAGAAATGCAGGTGTGTTAACTAGAAGAAATGAAAGAGAAGGTACATGTTTGTTATCTGAATTTTATCCCAAAATAGTGAAATAAGCATTAAAATATGAATATTGGATGAAATCTATGGAAGAAGAATCATAACAGATTGAGAGGAAAAAAACCTGGACATCAGTGCCCATACCGGTGGACAAGAATGTGATTGGTAAAAAGTGGATTTTCTAAAACAAGATGGATGAGACTGGCGAAGTGGTAAGGAATAAGGAAATATTAGTGTGCAAAGGATATGCACAAGAGAAAGGCCTGGAATATGGTGAAACATTTGCACCTATGGCTAGACTTGAAGGTGTAAGAATAGTGCTTGCATATGCTACTTACAAAGGATTCAAGGTATATCAAATGGATGTTAAGTCAACTTTTCTTAACGGTGTTTTGGAAGAAGAGGTATACATTGAACAACCTAAAGGATTTCTAATTCTGAAGGTAAAAACACGATGTGTAGATTATAGAAATATTTGTATGGATTGAAATAAGCACCTAGGGAATGGTATGAGAGATTAAACTCATATCTGATTCAAATTGGTTATATTAGAATAAGTGATAACAGTAATGTGTATTTGAAGACTAAGAAAGATGACCGGTTGCTAATTGCAGAGATATTTTTAGATGATATCATTTTTGGTGGCAATGAAGAGATGAGAAGATCATTTGTAGACGAGATGAGGAAAGAATTCAATATGTCTATGATTGGTGAGCTCAAATTCTTCATTGGATTGTAAGTTCAATAGATGAAAGATGGTATCTACATAAGCCAGTCCAAATATGTAAGGGAGATACTAAAGAATTTTGGACTAGAGGACTCGAAACTGGTTGGTACTCCTATGTTAACCAATTGCAAAATGTCAAAGGAAGATGATTCTAAAGAAGTGGATTAAACACTTTACAAGTCCATGACCATGAAGAGAATCTTCAGATATCTTAAGGGTACTAATGATTATGGTCTCTGGTATGGACATAAAGGTGATTTCTCTTTGAAGGTCTTTATTGATGTTGATTGGGTAGGTAATGTTAATGATTGAAAGAGAACAAGTGGAGGTGCATTCTTTCTCAGAGATAGGCTTGTATCTTGGAAAAGAAAGAAGAAGAACTATATATCTCAATCAAGAGCTGAAGCTGAGTATGTTGTTGTTGTAATTAACTGTACTCAGACAGT
Organism: Thuja plicata; assembly: GCA_018584345.1. Classification (NCBI taxonomy): domain Eukaryota; kingdom Viridiplantae; phylum Streptophyta; class Pinopsida; order Cupressales; family Cupressaceae; genus Thuja; species Thuja plicata. Next base: position 458,065 of record MU226357.1, on the reverse strand, counting down.
ATGGATTAAGAAAATTTTGGAAGGAATTTAGGAGAAGGTAATTGAACCAGTGGTTATATATTGTGACAATAAAATTTCTATTAACATTTAAAATAACCCAATGATGCACTCTAAGACTAAGCATATAGCTATCAAATATCATTTTCTTTGAGAATAGGTACAATTAAAGGAAATAAAATTGGAGTATGTTCCAACTAAGGACCAGGTTACTAATATTTTTACTAAACCATTGCCTAAGGATACTTTTGAGTATCTAAGAGGTAGGTTAGGGTTCATTCACCTATTCGATCTTAATTAAAAGAAGATGCAGTTGCATCAATCCCAGTGTACTCATTGAATATTTTAATGTGTGGATTGATGTTGTGGGGCTACTCCTTAGGGGGAGTAGTCTATGAAGTGATGTGCTTTGGCTAGTCAGGTACTGTAGAGAGGGTATAAGAAGTATTTGGAGACTTTGGCATTGTTCTCAAAGGGGGAGAAAATATAAAGATGAGAAGATGTGAAGATAAGTAGATGTGAATATGCGAAGATGCAAAGATGTATGTGTGACAAAGAGTGAAGTTTAGTGAAAGGGGGAGTAATTGCATAATAGGTGAAAGACAGAAGTGGAAACATTTTTGTATCATGTTGAAGTGAGATAGAGAGTGTTGATTGATTATGATGAGAGTGTTTCCATTAATGCCAAAGGGGGAGATTGTTGGCACATCCGATGTAGTGATGGTAAGTGTATTTTGGTGATGATATAATGATTTGATTACAAGATGATCAGATATTATATTGTCATTGATGCCAACTATTGACTTTGTGGTCTTAGTGTTGGAAAGTGATTCTTGTTGGAGTGATATGGGATTTGTTTACAATTTTGGAGATGCATATTTCAAAATGACTAAGTACAGTAAGCATAAATAAAGAGTATAGCAGTACAATTTTGGATAGCGAAGTTAGTATCTGGTGAATGAAGACTTGCAAGCTTAGGAAAGGACATTTTGGTGTATGTATGACCTTATGTTAAGGTCTCTTGATTTTTGGTGTTGATTGTGAGGAGTTACAGTGTATTGAATACATGCAAAGACAAAGTAACAGAGATATTGGCCCTTGGAGAGAAAGTTTAACAACTTATGGGAGATCAAGATGGATTCTAAAAGTTTGGAAGAAAACTTTGAAGCAACACTTGAAGACCTTGACAAAGCTAAAGAAGAAAATGGTAAATTCAAATTCAAATTGAGAAGAGTAGAGGGATTCATTAATAAATTATAGGAACAACTTGAAATTTCCAGAAGTTAGAGACAAGATCTTATGGCTAAGAGAAACAAGATTCAGACAATGATAGTTCAAATCAGATAATGCAGCTGTAGCAAGAGAAAGATACTTTGAAGCTTAATAATGAAACTACTTCACTATAGATGGCTAAATTGATTCAAAAGGAAAAGAATGCTAAGAAAAAAATTAAAGAAACCTTTAAGGATGCTAATATTCAGATGGGACAAATAAAGACTGAACTTGATCACTACAAGAACAAGTATATGGAATTAGAGAAATATAATCAGATCATAAAATGAGAACTTGTTGAGGCAAAGAAACATATTAAGAGACTTCATATTAGCAGTGACTTGATCGATGAACAAAGAGACATACATAAACCTAAAGGAGACATGACTGGTGTTGGCTTCAATGAAGATGAATGTTCAAATAATCAAGAAGAAAAATATGATGCAAAGATTGATGGAGAAAGACCAACTCTTGAAGAACCTAAAGAATATATCCAACCTTTCAGAGGTAGATGTTTTGTATGTAACAAGGTTGGACACATGAAGAGATATTGCAGAGGTAAATCCCGTTTAAAACCTTTTTCTGATTATTTCTTTAATTGCCATGCATATGGGCACAAGAAAGCAGAATGCAAGAAACCCGATCAATCAAGATTCAAACAAGATTACATTAGTGAAGAGACAACAACTAACACCACATGTTACAAATTTAATAACCTTGTGCACATCGCAAGGAATTGTAAGTTGCAGGTTAATCAAAATAGCTCATCTCCTATATGCTACAAATGTAACATTCCATGACATATAGCAAAGTTTTGCAGGTATAATGGAACTGAAAATAGAAGAGTACCACCTCCTATAGTTATAAAGAAGAATATTGGTGATACTGGTAAGAGTCTTTTAGAGTACAAGAGTGATTTTGATAGTTGTTTTAGGAAAGCAGAAGATATTAGTAGTAATAAGGTATGGAAGATAAAGAAGTCTAGTATGGAAAAGGTTCAGGAAGAATCAGTAGATGCTACTGAGTCTTCTCCTGATGCTAACATTTCTACATCAACCTAGATGGCCAAGCATGGCCTTAGGGGGATCATTGGAAGAAAACATCATAAATCTATCCAATCCCTGAATATGAGGACTAAGCTCTTGCGAGCTTAGAGAGAGAATGTGAAAATGTTTTGGAACACATATATGTGATCACATGGCTTTACAAGTCTATATCCTATGATCGCTAGATTGTTATTTGACTAGATTATGTGCAGAAATGAGTTTATTGGGAACTGTGTCATTTATTCACTCAATGAAGTATAAGGTTAAAAGAAATAATATAATTGAGCATTATTTAAAGAGTAGAGCCTGAGGAGAACAGAGTCAAGATCAGAAGAATAATCAAAGCAAGTGCATTGAAGAGTTTGATTGAAGCAAGAATTTGCATTTCAGCAGATAAGAGGTATTTAGATCAATTTTGAAGCTTTGATAATGGATACTCTGATGATTTTTGATGTTGTAGAGAGACCTAGATACAAATTTAAGAAACACTCTTTTAAATCTACTGATGATGATCTCATATGCACATTTTCATAAACACCCTACAACGTTCTACATGTCAAAGATATTAGGGCTTACATACATTATAAGTACAAATATTTGGGAGACGATGAGATTGCTAGTGAGATGGAAAACATGATAGGAGATGATGGAAAGATGAAGGATGAGTTCGCACATCTTAATAACCTAAGTATGATGAAGGTAACCAAACTTTACAAGTTCAATGAAGAAGAATGGATAAATATTATTTTGAGCAGAGTTCATGACGAGTTTATGTTGGAGATCAGAATGTGAAGATTTGTAGTGACCTAATTCATGCAATAACAGGTTTGGACAACACTGGTATAGTACCTCTTGCTGAGAAGAACACTAAGAAGATGGTAGAAACCCTAATGCACGTAGTGGGATAGAACAGCGATGACAATAAATGATATATTCCAACAAGATGTCAGATTGATTACTATGATTTTAGGCTATTAACTCCGTTATAGCAGCTGAATCAATTCAGTATCACCAGGAGTAATCTTAATGGCTTATAAAATGGTTAAGGAAAACATCAAGTATAACCTTTGCAAAGTGCTAACAGAACAATTATTGGAGAATGTAAGGAAAATTAAGAAAGATAAGTCGAAGGGATTCAGATTTGGATCTTTGTTGATACATAGGTACATCCACATTGTTCACAAATTGCATGGTATGCACCCTAGAGCATGGAAAGATAGTGTACCTATTGGTATTCAGATTTCTCAGAGTTATAGGAGACATAACAACACATGGGTAGATGGTGAATTGTTTTCTATGATCAAAATTTTACAAAGAGAGATGAAGGAAAGGGAGATAATTCCTAAAGCAGTAGTAGAGAAATACAAGGACTCAATCTATTTCATGGTTGAAACTGATTGTGTCTTCTTTGAGGCAATTCTACCTAGAAAGAAGTGGTGCTATCCACTGGGTTATGAGGTTAGTTTTGAAGTTTTGATTTTGCAAGTGGAACACATTCTATCTCCAGAAGTTGATTCATCAGAGGAAAGATGGGTTACTTATGAGGAAAAGTATGCAAAGATTAGGGAGGAAACAACTAGAGCATCAAGGAAAAGGAAAATAGAGAATGCAGTTGATGACTTAGCAGCCAAGGAAGGTATATAAAAGGAAGAAATGAAATAAGTTAGAAAAAAGATGACATAGAGAGCTTCTGGGTTGGAAAGCATTGCTGCTGCAACCCTTCCACCTACAGAAGATGCGAAGATAATCAGTCCACTTTCTGCTATAATTGATGTATCTACACCTTCACCACCATAGTATACATCGTAGGAAGAGATAACAAATCAATTTCCTAGAAGAAACACAAGGTCCACTAAACTAGAGTTACCTCCTAAGAAACAAAGGACAAAAGCAGAAGAGAAGAAAGTTGAAGAAAAGGCCACTAATGTGAGACAACTCTAGAAACTATAAATGAATATGCTAGAGAAGAGGGTAATTGAGAAAGAGAAGCTTGTTTCATTGGCTAAATATTATGACAGGTATGAGGCATCTGACAAACTTTTGATTGAAGACATAGTAATTAATCACTTGTTTTTAAGAAGAATTTGTTAGAAATTGGAGGTAGTATACCTGTGGAGTTATATAAAAAATTGGAGATAATAATGTAATTAGAATAGAAAGAAGATGAAGTGATTAGAGAAAAAAAAATTGAAGATATGTTACCTATTGTATATGTTAAGGAGATAGAGAGAATATAGAGTGAACTAAAACCCTTACTAAGAACCAAGACAAGATTAGTAAAGATAATGGGAAGGAGATATGATGAAGTAATTGAGGAGACATAGAAAGCTAAGGAAAAGGTCTTGATGGGAACTAAAACTGAGAACACCTCACCACCTAAGGCTCCTAAGCTCAAATCTATTGAGAAAGGTGAATCATTAAGGAAAGCTGAAATAAATCTTGACAAATCAATCAATGAAGATACTAGTCAGTATGTGAGCACTATGAAGCAACCAAATTTCTACGTTTCTGGTGTGCATGTGTCATTAGACACTTCACAGGATGTGAATGACCCTTCTGTGCAGGATATAAACATTGAAGGAAAATGAGACAAGGATATAACAGAGAAAGAAAATCAAAAAGAGATCAGAGATGAAACAGTGGATGATACAATGAATAAGGTTGAAGTGAAATAGGAAAATTTTACATCTGATTCTTCACCTTTATTTTTGGCAAGTGGAGACAATACTTTGAGAACTGAAGTTGAGAACATGGATGTGGATGAGCTGATGAAGTTATCCTACATCATATTTTCTAAGGCTAAAGAAATATTTGAGCAGAAAGAAGAGAAGAAGACTAAGGTAATGCCAAGAGAATTTAAATCTCTTAACAAAATAATTCCAACACCTATTATTTTTCAAGGAAAAGATGATGCAGATAACTTGAACAAGAAACTAGATGACTTTGACAGCCACTATGAGTGATTAGAGAAGATCGCTGAAGAGAAGGCTTAGAAGAAATATCTCGCGAAGAAATTGGAAGAAGTGTGGAAGTCTATTTCATGGGACTTGGGTATACTGAACAAGAATACATCTCTTGCTAAAAGTTGTGTCGCACATGGAAGGAAGTTATACAGTTACTTTATAAATCCTATCAGACATATTAAGAACATTGAGGACATAGTAGTGAAGGATAAAACTACTCTGGATAAGTTGGTAGACAGTTGTGAGACATCCTCACAATATGTATTGGAGATAAATAGGGAGGTGTCCAAGATTTTGGACAAAATGAGTGTATTGGATATAGAAAGAGTGAGAGTTATGGCAAGGTTTGGTATGTTGAAGAGTCTAATCACTCCCAAGCTATCAATTCTTGAGGTCCATATCTCTGACGTGGAGAAGACAACACATGCCCTTAAAACACATATGCCTACTGAGCTAAAGCTACCAGAGACTTCTTCATTTCCAATGAATGGGATAATTCATATAAGTCAGATATTGGTGAAGACTTGGATAGAGGAAGTATAAGATCTTGGAAAACTCTTTCCGAGATGTACTAAAGATGGTCTAAATTTTCTAGTAAGCAATGGTACAATTTTGATGTATTCTACATTTTTGTTTACCTTTACCATTGATGTCAAAGGGGGAGAAGAGAAGAGATGAAAAATTTATATAAATTGTATAGGATAAAGGAGTTAGGTAAAAGATATACACATACATCTTTTTGGTATTGACACTAAGTCATTTTTTACTAAGTGTTGTCATCAATGCCAAAGGGAGAGATTTTTGGAAAGTGATTCTTTTTGGAGTAATATGGGACACTTGAGGGTTTTAATTTAAAAAAACACATTTGGTATGATGATTTCTTGGATTTTTTTACAGTTTTGGAGGTGCAGATTGCAAAATGACTAAGTACAGTAAGCAGAAATACAGAGTATAGAGGTATAATTTTGGACAATGAAGTTAGTATGTGGCAAATGAAGACTTGCAATCTCAGGAAAGGACATTTTGGGGTATGTATGACCTTTTTTTAAGGTCTCTTGAGTTTTTGTGTTGATCACAGTGAGTTACAGTGTATTGAATACATGTGACGACAAAGTAACAAAGATACAAGGAAGATGAACAGTCGCGATGATTAAGGGAGTATGACATGGAATTCAAACGTGATAAGTTGGATTGGGATTATGGATAACCTATGATTTGGTAGTATAATGTCATTGAATTTGTATTTACTCTTTGCATAAGTATTAATTCTATTTTGTACGTAATGTATTTGAGAGCCAACTGGATAATGTAATACATATATATGAAGAGCTTTTTGTAAAGCGAGGTGTGGATATGGTATGTGAATGATAGATGTAATGAATGCATTGTGATGTCAGGTAGATGTTGATGTGAGATACAACTAGAACTATCTAAGCATAAGATGATGCTTATATTTTTCACTTCTGAGATTGATTGTAATAGAACTATTTCTGATTGTTAGAGTAGTGTTCTCAGTATACCTTTAACAAGGTTTTGTATTCCCCTAACAAGGAAATGTGCTAATATAATATTCAGCTCCTAATAGGGATAGGTCTCCTAACAGGGACACTATACTTTTAGTACATATTTGTGGGTACCATCCCCACTGGGGTTTTCCCTTGGTTAGGGTTTCCTTGACAAAAATTCATGGTGTTATGAGTTATGTTTTGTGTGCTTATGTTCTTTTCATTTTATTAATTATATGGTTTAGTTGGAAATTATTAAGTTCATGTTTAAAGTGTTGTAATACTGAATCACCCCCCTCTCAGTATTACTTAATCCTAACACTTTTTATGTTGTCAAGAATATTTGTGATGAATGATGAGTTTCAGTGAATATCAATGGTTTATATCTTTAGGGGAGACTTAGGTATTTCTTTGGATGTCAAATGCATGACCGCTACTGCTGAAGTGATTTTATGTGAGAATTGTGATCAGTTGAAGTATAATATTACTAATGATAGAACAATTAATGACAGGTGATAGATGATTTGAATGTCTTGTAAAATCTTTGATGTATCTTGTGGCACAGTCACATGATATGGTGGTCAATAGTGTTCAGATGCTACATTTGCAATCACAACTACTTTGAGTGACCGATGTGAAGGATAAACAATAAGTGAGAAGAGACAGTGTTATTCAACATGTTAAGTATTTGTGTTCTTGTGTTAATGATGGTAGATCATGAATCGGTGACTAGTATCGATGGGACGGTGATTAAAGGTGAGTTAGTAATGGTCTGGTGACATGTCTTCTTGATTGAAGGAGATTGATTTGGAATTACATTGATTGATGTTATCTTGTGGAGAAGATTATAGAGGAAGTTTGTGTTTGGTCAAAACTTTTTTGACTCCTTCGCTCAATTTCATATATAAATCATTGTATAGGCCAACGCGGTCTTGGAAATACGTTTTTCACATTTAATTTTATTGTTTGGCACGTTGGATTTGAGAAGGATGCTTTGTAATTTCATTTTAGGGTTTGATTAAGGCAATGGACTTAATAGTTCAATATATAATGGTTGAAGTTGAATGCTAAATGTGTTGATCACGTGTTGATAAAATGTGGTATAAGGTGCATGTTGCGATCAATCCAGGGATGTGTTAAGTATGCTCAGAAGAGATTGTGTGCTTCAGTGGATCTGATCAAGTAGAGGTGGTGATATTCTACAGATCATTATTGCTGATGTTTCTTAATAGTTACAATAGGTGAAATCCCTTAATAGGGTAGATCCTAAAAGATCTTTGTTGTAAATCCTCTAACAAGGTGACACATTAGTTTGTATTTTAAGTCCTCTAACAAGGCTACTCTTAATAGGGTAAAGGTCCTAACAGGACTAAGCCAAATCCCTTAACTGGATAGCACCTAATAGTGCTGTTGAAAATTCCTAACAGGGTCAAGCTCCTCACAAGGTGTACTTCAGAAGAATACATCATTTTAGCGGTTTTTATCCCCACCGTGGTTTTTTCCCTATTTGGGTTTTCACAAGATAAATCTGTGTGTCAAATTTGTGGATGATCTTTGATGTTTATGATTTGCATTTGGTGTAATTAAGGTTAATCTTGTGGATGTTGTTTTAAGTTCAAGAGGTTGTTATATTGGATTTATTGGTAGAACAATGATTCACCCCCCCTCTCAGGAATCAAGGATGCCCTAAAAAATGCATGGATCTATGAATACAACTCTTAGATATTCAATGTAGATATGCTTGATAATCACTTGCTATGAAGGATAGATGAATGCAGATGGAAGGATGAATCTTCTTGGTTGATTGATGACTTCTCTACTTGGACATCATGGGAGAGAAACTTTCTTTAATTGGATAATATTTCCTTGGATTTGACTTGAATGGATTGGGGAAACTAGATCTTTGATTCTTGCCTTCAAATCTTGAATCCAATTGCTTGAATGCTTGATGTATTGAATGCCTTATGAAAACTTGATTGCAAAATTATGGATCATAAATGTATAATAATGGATATCAAAATGAGGAGAGATAGGGTGTTTATATATTTCATCCATCATTTGAAGATTACAAAATAAGCCAGAATGACCACAGGATCTAATTTCTCACTAAAACCCCAACATTGGGCTTTATCGCTACAGGCCAAATTTGAACCAAAAACCATGCGAACAAAATGTTTGAAATGTTCTATTCCTAGGTACAAAATGTTTCAAAAATTTTGTACCTAGGAGAACGAACCCAAATTTGAATTGGGTGTCGGGATGGTGGAAAAGATGCGGGAAAAGAAGAATTAGGTTGCTAGGATCAAGCATAATGAGCATCGATCTTGAAATCACCAAAATGGGGCCTAATAGAGCATCTAATTATGCGTTCTATCTTTTTAGGACAATACATTTATAAAAATAGAAAAGTACAATTAATTGGTTGGGATCAATTACTAATATTATAGAAATGATTAGATTTATTAAATGAGAAAGACTCAACTAATGGAGAAAGAATTGCATGCACATATTTTCGTACCGTCTCAAGACTAAACACAATTTAGAAATAGTCCTAAAATTTAATCGATGTAGATTTAGTTGTGTTGGAATTATATTAGATAACAACTTTACAAACTCAAATAGTTTCTCTAAATTTGAATCCTATATATATTCAACAATTTTGCAGCATAAACACCATAATAGATGAGAGGTGTGCATATAAATGAACCACAATGAGCTTCATTATGCCTTGAGTAGGTACTCTAAACATTGAAAAGGGGTGATAATTCAAGAGAGCAAAGAGAATAAGAAAAAAATGGACTAGAAAAATATAAAATCTTCTTAACAAGCTACACTAGATGAAATTTCACACTTGAAGGTTAGTTATATCTAGGTCCTATTGTAACAAATTATGTAGTTTCTATAAGAAATGGAAGGAATAAAATAATGTTGATGGGGATGTTTTAAAAACTATACTAGCCTCCAAATTAGACAATTAAATTGAATTTATGAGTTAAGTTATTTTATACATCATGTTTTGGCATCCAATGCTAAAATCATGTCTCCATGTTCTAGGTTAAAGAATATTTTTCTAACAAATAAAAGTTTCAGCTAACAATTTACAAAGAATGTAGAGAATTTGAATCTTGATTTTTCTCAAAGGGTCAAAATTATGATCTATAGAAACATTGTAACAAATATAACTATAAATATATGTTTAGCTAAAGTGGTTGTGGCCTACCATGGGTTATTTCTTGCTTTCAACAACTTTGACAATGTTTATATCTCACATATGTTTAGAGAAGCAAATGGCGTCACTGATTCCCTAGCCAACATTAGGGTCTATAGAAATCATAAAATGGACTGGAAAAGCGGTGATATCATGCCAACTTAGACTAAAGACTTAATTTCTTATGACATACAACATGCTTGGGAAGTGAGATTAACTTTTCATAATGATGTGTGAACATATCCTGTCTTTCCTCCTCATTATTACCACCCACTTTTATGGGTAATTTGAGCATTTTTTTTAAATTTTGTTGAGCACAAAATTGAGAAATTTTTTAAGGCTGAAATCTTTGAGAAGGTTGGAGATTTTGACAAGGGAAGAGATAGAAATATATTGGAGCCATTCACCTATGATGAGGTGAATAAAAATAGTATGATTTGGAAGATTTTGTGTAAAAGTGGGGTTTCACCCTATTTGGACCGACTCCATGGATTTTACCATTACCTTTCCAGGATGTTTGTTTAGGGGTGGAAGGAAGCATAGGTCAAGGTGTATGGGAAGAAATTTGACATTAAGAAGGATTTTATAGAAAAAGTGAGTGGGCTTTCCACGAAAGGAAAATGAGTTTTTCAAGGATAGAAAATCCTCTATTATGGAGGTCCATAATTTCACCAAAGGAAAAGAGGGAAAATGTCTAATAAAAAAGAACAATGATAATTACAAAATGAAGTCCATCAAACCTCTATGTGTGGTAGTTTTAAAGGTAATAATTTAGTTCTTTACTCTATATGAGTATTACTATATTGTATACGAGCATCATTTTTCTCTTTTGAATATTTTTAGACATAAAAATAAAATTTATTTTCCTTTCTATCTCTTGTCTTTATTGGGTTTGGGTGTTAAAGATCACAAAAAGAACCCAAAATTCCTTACCTTGCATGAAGGTTTAATGTTGTTGATAATGGAACATTTCAAGTTGTCTAAGGGGAAAGATAAGATCCTCCTTGTTATAAAAAAAAATGGACAATGACAGGAAGAAGAGGGCTCAAAAATCCCTATTCCAAGGAGGGTAGATGGAAAACTGAAGATGATGATGACCCTGATTATTTCTATCAAGAGGAAAAAGGAAAACAAGTTCACAAGAAGAAATAAGCTAAGAAAGGGAAAACTTGCCCCATTTACTTTGTCTTTGGTGAAGTGATCAAAATGGTAAGAGGCAGTCAATTGATTTCCTTTTTGTCTATTGATATAGAGAGAAGGCTATCTCTTCCTCGTGAGTTGGAGAAAGATTTGTTGTTTCTCAATATAAACAAAGCAAGCCCTAATTATTTTCTAGGTTTGGCAAGGAATGCATCATGTCGGCCTATAGGACCTATAGGAAAACTCTTCTTAACATCCTTGTTGGCTCTACTAAGTGCACAAGCATAATTACAACTGCGCAAGTACTAACTGAATAGACGTGTCGCTTCACTAAGTCGGCTTCATCAATTTAACCATAACTTTGTAGTATTCTTGAAATATGTTTGGCGCATTTAGATTAATATCAACAACTCATAACTCATCATGAATATACACATGCATATGCTGAAGATAGGCGCAACTCGATCAACACGTTACATACGTCGGCCTTAAACCATTATTCTTCCAGAACTGTAACCGTCAATAATAGAATTACATATCTTTACTGAAACTTCATATCTGGGTCTGCGTGCATGAACATAGCATAGTAAACATGTCAAAAACATGTATCTATCCACACTGGTCTTCATGTCATCATATGGATAAGTACATATAGAAGTACTGTTGCATATTATATGTTGTCATCAATGACAAACATACAATCAATCAACTGTTCAGAATCAAATCTCCAACAATCTCCCCCTTTGGCATTGATGGCAACATATGATAAAAACAACTTCTATTCATGGTGTATTCTTTCTTTTTACAATCTTCTCAATATCCTCATCAAAGATTCATCTACACTACTGTAGTTACTTAGACTGTGTTTACTCCCCCAGAGTATAAGCTCCTGTATGTGTTCCTTGTTTAGCTCTTTATTTGTGTTCCTTTTTTTTTATACATACTCCCCCATTGACATCAATGGAAAAGGGTGCCATAAACCATTCTGTATAGGTACTACTCCAAAAGTAGAGTAGTCAACCATTCATCAGTCACACAGGACTGATGTACTTGCTACTTTTTCTAATCAGACTTAGGAGAGGGAATGACTCCCAACTTCTCTCTTAGATACTCAATAGTATCCTTTGCTAAAGGCTTTGTGAAAATGTCTGCTAACTGATCTTTTGTGCTTACATAATCCAATGTCACTTCCTTGTCTGCAAATTTTTCTCTCAGAAAATGATACTTGATCTCTATGTGTTTTGTCTTTGCGTGCATCACAGGGTTCTTGGACATGTTAATAGTACTGGTTTTGTCACAATGAATAACAACAAGATAGTCAACCTGAATACCAAAGTCTTTAACCATCTTCTTGATCCAAGTAATTGTTGTACAATTCAGTGTTGTTGCAACATATTCTACCTCTGCCGTTGACTGAGAAATACAGTTTTGCTTCTTGCTTGTCCAAGATACCAACCTTTCTCCAAGAACACTGCTCCTCCTGAAGTGCTCTTCCTGTCATCAATACAACCTACCCAATCTGCATCAGTATACACATGAAGTTGTGTATTCTTTGATTTAGGATACCATAAACCATAGTCTATAGCTCCCTTAAGATATCTAAATATCATTTTGATTGGCATTAGGTGATTATGCTTGGGTTCAGCTGCAAATCTTCCAACAATGCCAACTGCATTACATATGTCAGGTCTTGATTGAGTTAGATAAATAAGCTTTCCAATCATAGATTTGTACAATGTTTTATCAACTGCTGTGGAGTCATCATCTTTTGAAAGTTTACTTCCTGTGATCATAGGAGTGCATACTGGTTTGCAATCCTCCATCTTGAAGGTTTTCAATATTTCCTTTACATACTTTGATTGATTAATGAATATTCCTTTATCTGTCTATTTTACATTTAATCCCAAAAAGTATTTTATAGGACCAATCATACTCATTTCAAATTTATACTGCATTTCTTTTGCAAATGCTATACTAAGCTTGTCATTACCTCCAAAGATAATGTGATCAACAAATATGGCAACTAGTAGTAATCCATCAGGTGTTTCTCTTATGAACAAGTTGCAATCTGCTGCTCCTTTCTTGAATCCAATCTTGGTGAGATAACCATCTAGTCTCTCATACCACACTCTTGGGGCTTGTTTAAGTCCATAAAGTGCTTTCTTTAG
>MU226357.1:424184-436408 GCA_018584345.1 Thuja plicata | reverse complement strand
AGTTGACAAAGGAAGACAAGACAACAGAGGTAAATCAGACTTTGTACAGATCAATGATTGGAAAACTCATGTATGTTGTACACACTAGACCAGATATTGCACATGCAGTAGGAATTGTTGCTAGATTATCTGCTAACCCCAGTGAATATTGTACACACTAGACCAGATATTGCACATGCAGTAGGAATTGTTGCTAGATTATTTGCTAACCCCAGGGAATCACATATGATTACTGTGAAAAGAATTCTAAGATATCTGAAGAATACTGAGGAATATGGCTTATGGTATAAAAGACAAGGCAAATTTGAACTTAAGGTGTTTACCGATGCTAATTGGGCTGGAAATCTTGATGACCAGAAGAGCACAACCGGAGGAGCATTCTTTATGGGTGACAGACTTGTCACATGGATAAGAAAAAAGTAGGGATGCATCTCTCAGTCTACTGCAGAAGTAGAGCATGTTGGTGCTACTGCAAATTGCTCAAATATTGCACGGATCAAACAATTACTGGAAGGTATGCATATGAAGATTTTAGAACCAGTAATTATCTATTGTGATAACACCAGTGCAATAAAAATTTCCAAGAATCTAGTCATGCATTCCAAGACTAAACACATTGCCATCAAGTATCATTATTTGAGAGAACAAGTTCAAGAAAAGGAAGTGATACTTGAGTATGTGCAATACAAAGAATAATTAGCTTATATCTTCACCAAGCCACTGCTCAAATATACATTTGAGTACTTGAGAAAGAGACTAGGGGTCAAACCCTTGTCTACCAGTCAGTAAAATGACTAAAGGCTGCATCAGCCTACATATCTTCAAAATATTAGAAATGTTGATGCAAGAAAAGAGATGAACTTCAAAGCTACATCTATATACAGACAGGTATATATCAGAACCAAGTACCAGAGAATATTGTTGTATTACTGATGGATAAGGGAAATTTAAGGAATATATTATGGATAAGAGAAAAGATTGTTTGACATGAATGTTAGATATCTGTGAGATATTTGTTTGGCATTGTTGTCAAAGGGAGAGAAATTATCCATATTATTACATCTTTCTGGAAAGAAAGAAAGATTATCCATTATCACATTACTCTAATAGGGAGAGATTATATCCTTAGGGAGAGAAATTGTATGAAAAGATTCTACAAAGGGAGAGTTGCAGACAAGAGAAAAAGATATCAAAAGAGAAAGAACAGTCAAGGGAGATAAATTGACACAAGGAGAGGACACAACACATCAAAAGACAGAAAGCTGCAAGAATCAAATCTAAGCTACAACAGAGCTTACCAATGGTTAGACAGTTATCGGTTATCAGAACAAAATGATTGGTAGTTGATGAATCTCAACTGTTGTATTTCATATTATATTAGAAATAGTATAGTGTGATAATATAGTATGTTTCCATCAATGCCAAAGGGAGAGATTGATAACATGTAACTGATTGGATGTTTGACAATGTTAAGTTGAAGATAATGCAAGGAATTAAATCAGTTAATGGTTTGTATTGTCATTGATGTCAACTTAATGTCATTTGTATGGTCATGTACATAATGCCAAAGACTTCATAGAATCAATGGAACAAAGGTTATGGTTTCAACAATGCATAAAAGTCAAGTATTCACTTAGTGACAAACAACACCGACGGTCAAAGGCAAAGAAGAACAGTCACAGTGATACCCAACGATCAGAAGATGGTATTGCCCGACGAAGCAAAGCCACAGTGATGCCCGACAAGAAAAGTCAGAAGGTTGCCCAATGAGTAAAATTCCAATGATGCCCGACGGACAAAGATCACGAAGCTAACTGAAGTCTCACCGACGGAACTGTCAGTTGTCACCGAAAACTAACTACAGAGGTGATCGACAGAATAGAGAGGTCAGAAAATGACAAAATATCTAGCTGGCAAGAGCTAAAGATAGACTTAACTGGTTGTTTTCTTTGTTTTATTCGACCAGAGTTAAGTGATTTATTTAAAGATGACTTGTACAGTTGGCAAGAAGATAATTACAAGATAAATCAGGAGTTATGCTTTAAATCAAATTGGTTGGATTGTTTTTAACACCAAGAATCAAGAAACAATGAATATCATGTCTATATAAGAGACAAGATTAATTCATTTATGAATGGGATTAAGGGGAGTGAATAGAAAGAGGATGCTAAAGAGAAACTGATGAAGAATAACTTCATACAGTCCTGATTAATCAAGCTGAAGGAGAGCTACGGAATTCTACAGACACCGACAAATAGTGAAGCACAACATCATAGAGCAGAAAGTGTGGAGCACAGAGAATTGAATTGATACATTGATCAGAGAGGTAATGTACTTAAATAGATCTAAAAATCTGCAATTCAAAGTTGCATCATGAATAGGTCATAGTGTTTCAGTTTAACCATTGAAGCATCAAGTCTCTTAACCGAGTAGGACTTAACAGTCTTCTGTATATTGAGGTATCTCCCAAGGAGTGCCAAAAAGGTTGATTTATGAAAGTAGCATTGGACTTGCCCGATACCTATTGAAAGTCTAAGAAGGAGGCTGATTCAAGGATGGTAGCAATAGATGCCTGATACTAAGTGACAACCTTTATGTATAAAATCCTCTAACAAGGTCACACTTATCCATGTGTTTGTAACCTTTAACAGGGTTGGCTCCTAACAGGGATCACTTTAGAAGAGTGAAAAATTGGGGTACCGGTCCCAGTGGTTTTTCCCCTAACAAGGTTTCCATGTTAAAAAATCATGTTTTATGTGTGTATGATTCATTTATTTATTGTTTTGTATCTGACATAGTTAACACTAGATTGATCGGTATACTCTGCTTATTTACTGAGTTTTGGTAAATAGTTATACTGCTTATCGGTAATCAAGAAAGAATAAGGAAAGATAGAGAACACCGACAAATAGTTAATCATTATAAGTATTTCATGGCATGCATCTTGTAGGGACATAATAATCTAAGGTTTATTGATTGGTGGTTAAGTGTGAAGGATAAATTTTTGAGGCCACTGATTCACCCCCCCCTCTCAGTTATTACTAACAGAAACTTCTTAATGAAAACACAATTAGAAATCAGATCATAGACAAGAATTCAAAATTTTATCTATATTGTCTTATCTTATCCTCATATCTTTTTTGTACCAGTGTTTGTGCCTCATGAAACTTTGTACTTACTTTGTCCCATCTTTTCCTTAGTACCCCTTCTAGTCTAGTCCTTTCTGCTACTACTTTAAATCTTTTTCTTAATTCAGATCATCCTTTGTAATAGAGTCAAATGGCATAGGGGAAGGAGGGAATTCAATTATTGGACTAGAGGAAGATGGCTGATTTGGGTCTTGTGCTATCATCATCTGTGGAGATGTTTGGATTGACTGTTGTCCTCCTAATTTGGCAATTATTTTATCCTTCTCCAAGGACTTCATTCTTTCATCATTATAATCCTTTAGGGCTATTTCCAGTTTGATTCTTAGGATTTTAATTTCTTCCTCTTGCCTCTCTACTACCTTTAGACCAAATTTTTTAGACTCCAATGTTATTCCTGCTGCTTCTACTCCTATAGTTTATACAACTCTTCTCACTGATAAGATGCCTGTATGCTCATCATGAATATGTCCATCAGTTTTCTTGTTTTCTCTCTTCTTCAGTGACTACATCACCAATGTAGGATGATCTTCACTAAATTTGACACCCTTGTGTGCTTGTTAAGACTCTTCATCTATAGCATGCATGGTTTTTTTTTCTTTTCTGATTTCATAGAATACTACAACATCAATTATATCCCATTCTGGAAGGATAATGACTCCTTCCTTTCTAACTAGTTCTCTTCCCTCTTGAGGGGTGATCTTTTCAAATTTAGCCAACATCTTTTGTTTCACTTCATCCTCAATCTCATTCTTGTTTCTGTCAGGATGATTATCTTGCCTTTTCTAACATTTCTATTTGAACTCTTCAATATGAAATCTCCACAAGAATTGAACAAATGCCCTAGTTTTCACAAAGCTATCATCTGATAAAAACTCATCATTGGCTTGTTTTGTGATAAAATCTAGTTCCTTACCTGCAAATTCAACAACTATCAAATCCATCTCTATATGTTTGGGAGCCTCTGGCATCCCTTCTTGCATCTCCTGAGATGTTACAAAAATTTGCCCTGCATCTCCCATCTGCAGTAATTGTTCAGCAACTGCTTGTTCATCCATGTGTAAGGGGGATTGGGAAGGGGAGTAAAGATTTTCTTTTTGTTGTCCTTCTTCGTCTATCCTTTTCCTTTTGGGAGATGGCAATGATTGTGAATCTAATTCCATAGGTCTTTTCCCCCTTGAAGTGGAGGTCAGCTCTGTTGTTGGAAACACCATACTGTACCCTTTCTTTTGTTGTAAAACATACTTGCTTGGTGGAATACCTCTAGCAGGTATGGATTTGTTCAAAATTTCTTTAGCCCTTTCTGGCTCTGCTCTTATGAACATTTATTTCTTCTGGTTCAAAGCTTGCATTATATCTTCAAACATTGTCATTAATGATTCTATCTTCTTTGCCCAAGGCTTGAATTCTTTGAAAGGATCCTATCCTTTATCAAAGTGATCAACAAAATCTAAGGTCTTCTTGTAAACCAACTACTTCTCCTTCCTAGTTTCTTGTTCTTGCAAATTGAACTCATTTCTGATAACATCCTCAGGAAAATTGAATTGGTGTTCCAACACCAAACACTTGGTCCTCTTTCTAAACATATCACTTATGAACTCCTCAGGGTCAACACATCTTATCACTGAAGTTGTCAAATGATAAGGTTCAAGGTACTTTTGCAGATGCTTCCATCCTCCCTTTGTTATAATAAATTGGCGTATACTTGTGATAGTAGGAAATATGATGCCCTTTCCTCTTCCTGCCAATGCTTCTTCTCGCAGACCACCAATCTGCCTGATTATCTCTGTAGTACCCATTTTGAGAGGGACTTGATATGGAAGTATATTTGGAACAACTCTGAAACCATAAACTCTAAAAACTATTGAAACAGGGTATAAAATGACATCACCCCAATTATGCACTATAGTGATGCTTTGAGCATATTGTTTTGGTCTTAGTAATTTTAGCAAAGATGCATGGATCCTAGGATTATCAGAATATAACAAGGCCTAAGCCTAGAAGAAAAACATCTATCAAAAGTGATGAAACTGGAATCTTTGCTATCCCATGACATCTCTGTACTCCATAGTTGGACAAGCATATTTTCATCATCCTTGACCTTCATAAGATCCATCTCATTTTCAAAATAATCAGCACCCTTAAACAAGAACATGTGCATTAACATTGAATACCAGCCAAAGGGTTTGGATACCTTTTCATTCTTGATGCCTACTAAACCACGGTGAATCAAATCAGCAACATATGAAGCAAAGAAAAAAATAATGGCCAGGTCATGATGGAGAATCTATACCATCATAAACATGTAATGAATTGGCATCTCTTTTTCTTCATCATCCCTAAAGATTTGGCTTAGGGCACTGTATACTCCTTTGGCTTTTGGGGTAAAATAAACTAATTTGAGTGGTTCAGGTGTACTAGGTCCTACTACAATAAAATCCCCTTCCTTGTTGAAAAATTCTTTCAAGGGTCCACCTCTGAGATAGTTCCTTTGGGCCTTATAATATACCTCCTTGAATTGATTAAAATCAATTTGGTCCATTTGAATCTCAGGATCATTTAATTGAAAAAACTTCTCTTATTTCCTCAATTGTGATATTTATTAATACCTGTCCATTTTTGTCTCTTATCATCTTGGCCACACTATTATATGTTTTTGCTATATGGATTAACAATTCAATGTCCATAAAGACTCCAGGGACTACCAATTTACCCACATCAAACCGTCATATGTTGTTGTTAGGTGCAAATGCATTTTTGTCTCGCTAAAAGCCACTCTAAATAGTCCTAAACCAGGCATACTGATATTTGCATCCCTAACCCATCTTCCCCTATCATATAAACCCTTCCCAATTTTTAAACGAGGGTGTTTTGGAACCATGTCTTTGATTTTGGTGGTATCATTTGTTGATCTGGCTAGTTGTTGCAGAAGATCATCACAAACATTTCTTTCATGGTAGTCTATTTTTCCAGTGAACTCTCTTCTAGGTGCTATTTCTAACTTAGGGTTTTAATTCAGATTACTTCAACTTTACACAACTCCTACTCCCTTTATAATATCAAAAACCTACTGAAAAACAAGTTCAATATTTTAGAATGGAGCAACAAAGCAACTTACCCGTTCTATACAAGTTGAAAATCAGACAAAAATCACTGCAATTCAGCTATGCTTCAATCACTTCGGTAATTATGGCATTCAAAAACTTGAGTGAACGATCATATAGACAATCCCGTCACTTCCCAACATTTAATTTTAGCTGAGATGGCCACACATTCCGCCATTACTTCCGCTTGATTTGAACTTTCGCGACCCAACAGTTCATAAACTTTATTTCACCAGTTTAAAACATAGTCATTGATCTTAACAATTTCTTCTCAAATCCTATGACCAACAATAGCTAAATATAATTTCCATCAGTTTGGACACGCATCAACAAGGTGCAATGCCTTGATTACTTGATCTTAATCACTTTTTGCATGAGGATTTAAGCCTACCATTAGATCTTTTTAGAGTTGACAGTGCTTTACTTTCTTTTACCTCCGGCAAGGTCCCATCACTTATCCACGTGTCACCACGTCGTGAACCCTTAAATAGTAAATATCTCCATCTTCATGATCAAGGCTTTACACTGGCTGTGGATCTTCTTCAAATTTAATGTCCTTTAATCACCTTTTGAAAACCTGGAGTTATGACATCACTACTTGTCACATGTCACTTGGACGTGATGCCTTAATCACTAACTATTTTCATCTCTATGCCTGAGTAAACACGCTACCCATTGGATTAAATCTGATCTGACTGTTCTTTAACTTATCCGGAACCCCAACCACTTTACATGTGGTAGTCAGGCGCAATGCCTTGAAGCATAAATATTTGCATCTTTGCCTTAAAGGGAATATGTCTGTCGTTGATCTGATCAGACCTAAACTATTTTTAACATACTTGCTTTACACAGAGCCGGACCACTTGGGAC
Organism: Thuja plicata; assembly: GCA_018584345.1. Classification (NCBI taxonomy): domain Eukaryota; kingdom Viridiplantae; phylum Streptophyta; class Pinopsida; order Cupressales; family Cupressaceae; genus Thuja; species Thuja plicata. The sequence goes on along the minus strand of MU226357.1, from coordinate 429,288 downwards.
ATGTGGCACGAAGGCGCAATGCATTAAAAGGTAAATCAACAACATATTTCTTATGAGGGTTTACGCTAGCCACACGATCATCAGCCACTTGACCACGTGTTACTTCCTTTTAAACGGGCCCTCAGATCTAACAGCAGCCACGAATCACCGTGGCGTGATAGCTTAAAGGATATGATCACCACATCTCTTGATCAAGGAACATCGCTGACCGTTGGATCAAATAACACTTGTCTGCTTTTTACCTTAAACCTTAAACATATACTGGACCCACCATCCACCACGTGTCATTCAGGCGCGTTGCCTTAATGAGTAAAGATCTACATCTTGCACTTTAAGGGATAGCGCCCATCGTTAGATTAAGACACCTTGCACGTCGGGTGTAAAAGGTAATAAGGTTCACGAGCAGTTTGGGACTTAGGAAAATTTTAAAAAGTAACCCATCCGACTTGGGAGATATGAAACCTAACGTCTTAAATGATAAAGTGGACCTGTTCAGACATAAAAATAAAGCACACGGGCTAATACCACTTAAGTGAACTGTAAAGTAACTCAAGAATAGAACAAGTTTTGAGAGTTTAAGGGTTTATTATTGAAAATGTTTTAACAAGGCTTAGGGTTTTACCACCAAGGCTGAAAATTAAACATGTGAGGATTTATGCAATATAAAACCTTTTCAAAACTCATGTCCCCTTTGAATGCAAACATTTTACAACAATTTGCAAGCACATTTGACACTGACAGAAATCAAGACATATGGAATTTTGACAACATAACCCAAAAATTTTAATGGGACTCAGAAAACCAAATATAGTTCCAACATGATGAAAAAAGAACCAGTACCCACATGAGAGCAGCTAAACGATCAAATGTGGACCTGGAGGATATGAAAAAGCTCTCCATAAACATCTCTCAACTTGAAGCTGAGGCTCTAAAGAGCTTGAATTAGTTCTTTTCTTGCTTGTTGTTTAGTCTTTTTTCCTGTGGGTAGGTTGCCTGTGTTCGAATTGTTTGTTGATGGTAGTATTTTGTAAATAGAGTTTCATGTCCCTTTAAAACTTGTTTGACCCGTAATAAAAAATTATGAATATATGTTTATTGGCGATTTAAAAATGAAACCATATATCACAAGAAAAGCCCATAATATATTATCTATCATCAATAAAATCCATATATCACATTCAATTTTATTAAATTTAATCATAATTATCAATCGCAACTCTTTTATTTAAATTAATTTATATTTTATTTAATTTCAAGAGACATTTTTCAAGATAACAAAAAGTAGAATGTAATGAAATAAATGTAATAGTGAGAAAACTCTATTCTTCTACCAAAAATTTAACAATCATTTACATATCAAAAATTAATATTCAATATAAATTAATATTTATAAAATAAGATAATTGGAGCAAATTAAAAAATTCCCTAAATTTATGTCCATTCATTACTTAACCTTCGTTTGAATTTGTCTCCCTACCTAACATAAAACAACAATAATACCGTGGACCACTAGAAGAGAAGTTGGAAACCATTTTCACAACACCATTCACCCTGCATGTCTACTAAGAAATCCGCTGGAGGGAATATTAGCAGATAATTCAAACATCATGGCGTTTGTCATGACCCTTACATAACGGCTTAGCTCATCAAACTTTCAGAAACAACGTGTAAGGTAACAAGAAGGTTCATAGAATCTACTTTTAAAAGCTTAGTTAGATATGCACGACTCATTTGGCCCAATTGTGGCACAATTTTTTTAAAATATATATGTGGGTTCCGTGGGTCTGAAGTATGATAGATTGATTTCATCTAAAATTGTGGTGGTAAGCCGCCATTGTTTTCTCTATACTCTCAGTTGTTCTGCTCTGAGTACTCAGTCTGAGAAGCCTGTAAATGGGGGAGATCGAAGGTGCTTCAAATGGGGAATATAATGGATTCCTAGAAAGTGGGGAGTTGCAGAGAAGTTTAGTCTACAGGTTCCCAATGAAAAGGGGGAATATAAAGAAGCAGATCTTTGTTTCTGTTGGGCAGTCTCTGGTTGAACTGTTGAAGGCACTGAGAAAGAGAGGAGGAAGTATGGGAAAACAATTTGATCAGCTGAAGGCGTTCAGAAACAGAGGAGGAAGTTTGGGAAAACAGAGGTATTTTGTGATTGCAGCTCTCTGGATAATGTATGGATGCAGAAAGGACAATCCCAAGTCTTCATCCTTTGCGGAGATTATGAGTATTTTATGGTCTGTGGGTGTCCAAAATTGGTATGAATCTTGTAAATGGGTTCTTGGATTCATAAATTCAGAAAGACATTTGTTGGACTGAGTGAAAGTGCTTTGTAAAGTCTGTTGTATGTAGGTTTCAGGGATGATTAGTTTGGAACTTTGTATTAGGTATATACTGTTAAATGGACATTTTGTAAATTTGGCATGTTGTATAACTTGTACAAATGAAGTCAGGGTGTATTGTAAAAGTTCATGCCTGTAGGTTTCAGAGATGACTGTTAGTTTCATACTTGCATGAAACATTATGTACTATTAATTGGGCATTTTGTAAATATGACATGATGTATAATTTATACATATAAAGTCAGGATAATATTTTGTAAATGGGTATTTGGTTCAAAATATAGTGTAAAAGTTCATAGTTCATCCTGTAGGTTTCAGGGATGATGATTAGTTTCAGAACTTACATTATATATTATAAATTGAACATTTTGTAAATATTATAATGCATAATTTGTACATATGAAATCAAGATGATATTTTGTCAATGGATATTTGGGTTTAGTGCATTGTAAAATCTCTTGTGTGTAGCTTTCAGATATGATGATTAGATTCAAAACTTGCACTAGGTATATACTGTTAATTGAATATTTTGTAGAATTTGTATTTGATGTACAATTTTGTACATATGAAATCAAGATAATATCTTGTAAATTGATATCTGGGTCAAAGTGTACTGTTAAAGTTCATATGGGCAGGTTTCAGAAATGATGGTTAGTTTCAGAACTTGCATTATGTACTGCTAATTGGACATTTTGTAAACAAGACATGATGTATAATTTGTACATATGAAGTCAGGATGATATCTTGTAAATGGGTATTTGGGTCAAAGTGCATAGAACTTGCATCATATATTGTTAATTGGACATTTTGTAAAATATGAAATGATGTACAATTTTGTACATATGAAATCAAGATGATAGCTTGTAAATGGATATTTGGGTCAAAGTGCATTGTTAATTGGATATTTTGTAAAATATAGAATGATGTCCAATTTTGTACATATGAAATCAAGATGATAGCTTGTAAATGGATATTTAGATCAAAGCTTATTATAAAAGCTCATACCTATAGGCTTCAGAGATGATGGTTAGTGTCATAACTTGCCTTATATACTGTTAATTGGGCATTTTGTAAACGTGACTGTTTAATTTGTACATATAAAGTCAAGATGATATCTTGTAAATGAGTATTTGGGTCAAAGTGCGTTGTAAAAGATCATGTCAGTAAGTTTTAATGACCAGGATTAGTTTTAGAACTAGTAACATATACTATTAAATTAGGCATTTTGTAAATTTGGCATGATATATAATTTGTACATGTGAAGTCAGAATGATATCTTGTAAATGGGTATTTGGGTCAAAGTGAATTGTAAAAGCTCATGTTCATAGGTTTCATGGAATGTTTCAGAACTTGTACTGTATAGTATATAATTATAATTGGACATTTTGTAAATTTAATATTGTAAAAGCTTCTGTCTATAGGTTTTGGGGATGATTAGTTTCAGAATTTACACTATGTATTGTTATTTGGATAGTTTGTAAATATACAATGATGTATAATTTGTACATACAAAATCAAGATGACATCTTGTAAATGGGTATATGGGTCAAACTTAATTGTAAAAACTTCTATTTATAGGTTTCAAAGAATTGTTTCAAAACTTGCATTATATACTGTTAATTGAACATTTTCTAAATTTTAGATCATAAAAGTTTATGATAGTTAGTTTCAGAACTTGCATTATTTACTATTAATTGAACATTTTATAAACTTGACATCATATTATAAGTTCTTGCTTGTAAGTTTGAGGGAAGATGATTAGTTTTAGAATTTGCATTTATACTGTTAATTGAACATTTAATTTTGTATGTATTGTACATATGAAATCATAAATCAGTATTTGGCTCCATAAATTCAGACATTTGAAGTATTATATCAAAGTGTTTTGTAAAATCCCCTGCAACCTACTTTGTAGAATCTCCTGCCTGTAAATTGCAAGGATGATAATAGCTTCAGGGACTTGCATTACATGGGTATGTTGTGAATACGAAATGTTGTACCATTTTCAATAATTCTAGTTTTCTATCGAGACATAAGGATGCACATTTGCATTTTGTAAATATGAAATGATGTAAATTTTTGTATAATATGGAATCAGTTAAGGAGGAAAGGCTATGGATTTGTAGGGATTTGGGATGTTCTTTTATCTTGGAACTTGGAAATGTGGTTTGATGGAATAAAGATAGTTTTTTTTTTTGGTAAAAGTTGCTGTCATGATATTTATTATTAATAATATCATTTTTTTTAACAAGTCTAGTTCAGATAGGCATATCGCCAATATTGGCAGGAAAGAACCAGGAAGAAAACTTCTGATTGTAGCCCGTGTAACAGTTTGATAAATCAACTAAAAAATTTACCCCACCCAAAAAAAACCCTCACTGATGAAAAGTGAGAATCCGTCATGAGATCTCGCAAAGAAGATCGGTCCTCTGCCATCACATTCACGTTAGTGGCCTCCTCTGTTACTTGGTCATCCTCAAGCATAGGAAGGTGGTCATCCTGATCAGATGCTACAATATGAAGGGGAGGGCAGAATATCCTCCCAACACATCTATCCCTCTGGTGGTACCCTAAATTTTGAGAATTTAGAAGTCCCAATCCATTATCAAGAAGCAAGTTTTTCCATACTAAAAAAATAAAAGGAAGGAAGCTTTATGACACAAATAAATAGAATTAACTAATCGAAGCCTTCAGAAAATGCTGAAATTTCAACCTGCTACAAAGATGATGCCGACAGAGGCTGAAGATGGTCGAATTTTAAAAAT
>MU226357.1:382838-412873 GCA_018584345.1 Thuja plicata | reverse complement strand
CCCCCCCCCCCCTCTCAGTGTTTCTAACAATTGGTATCAGAGCATTTGGTCCTCTGAGAGAAAATTTTAACCACTTGAGGAGATCATGGATTCAACAAAAGCTAAACATCTGAAAAAGAATCTTGAAGCAGCCCTTGAAGATTGAGACAGATCTGAGAAAGAAAATGAAGAACTTAAACTAAAAGTTGATGGCTCACAAATGCTTATAAAAAATTTAAGAAAATATTTGAAAGATTGCTCTACAAATGATTTGGGGAAATAATCAAGAAACTGAATGAAGAAACTTATCTTTAAAGGATAAGATAGAAGAATTGAATGATCAGTTAACTAATAGCCTAACAGCTATTGAAGAGAAGAACAAACAAAATAAATAGTTAGATGAAGAACTCATGCAAGCCAATATGAAAATATTGGAATTGGAAAACATCAAGAATAAGATTGAATTTGAATTATCAGGAGCAAAAGACAAGATTGATAAACTTCACACAAGTTTTGATTTAATTCAATCACAACTTTATGCACAAAAGCTAAAAGGTGACACCACTGGTATGGGATACATTATAGCTCAAATTGAGATCAATTCATTACAAGAAAGAAAGAAATCTCAAATAGAATCTACAAAAGAAAAGAAAACCGAGAATCATGAAGAGACTAAAGCAGGGCACAAGGCAGTCAACCATACTTGCTATACCTGTAACAAACATGGTCACTTGGCAAGAGATTGTAAAGAGGTAAGACCTTTCAATGTTTATTGTTACTCCTGTAACAAGTTTGGCCACAGGGCTATACATTGCAGAACAAATCAAAAAAATCAGTCACAACAGAACCAAAGAAATATGAATCAACAAAATCAGAGAAATCAACCTCCAAGAAACTTGTAGAACATTACATGTCAGATATGCAATTACAATGGATACACAGCCAAGCAGTGCAACATGATAAATAATAACATTAGACCTCCTATCATTTGTCACTCATATGGAAAGGCTGGACACATCTCAAGGTTATGTAGATCCATAACTCAAAAAAAAGATAGTCCTAAAAAGTCACTATTTGAAGAATCGGGAGAATTCAAGTTTGTACAAGAAAAAGAAGATTCAAATAAAATATGGGTCAAAGTAAAGAAGGATAGTGATGGGAACAAGGTAGTAGATGCATCCATAGTGGAGGCACCCTCTACTTCTGGAGAGTTGACCTTCTTGGTCTTAGGGGGAGCTATTCTAGCTCTAAACCCCTGCATGGTTGGTATACTCACCTCCGAGTATGCACCTTTGGATTTATGTTTATGATCATAATTTGTAGCATTATGCATGCACGCATTGTCTATAATGCATTCTGAACAAATTTTGGAACTCTCTGTGAAAACTGCGTACGGTAGCGAGCATTAAATACATCAACCTTTATAAAAATTAGTAAATATTTGATCATCTTCACATTTGCATTTGAGATCACATAATTTGGAGAGCACAGGAGCACTGAGCATCAAAGCACTAAAGGATAACAGATTTGGTGGTTAAGTGAACGGATAGAAGTTGGAACGGGACCCTAGCAATCGTGTCGTTTCAATTTACCGCGAAACCCTACTTAATCAAGCTGTAAGTAAGTATGGCAACCCCAGTTGTATTTGACATTGCTAAAAGGAAGAGATTTGTCTTTAAGAAGCATCCATTCAAGTCTATATTAGATGATGTTGAAGGAGCATTCTCTAAGACTCCGCTAGGATTCGTGCACGTGGAAGACATTCGTGCGTACATCTACTGCAAGAAGGAAATAGTTGGAGACAACAACATAGCTACTCTTATGGGTTCAATGATGAAACCAGACTATTCATTCAAGGATGAATACGTGCATCTCATTGATAACCCTATATTTGAGTATTCTAATGCGCATGAATTCTACGAGCCAGAATGGGTTGAAATCTTGTTGAGAAGGATACATGATGACCTCTACTGGATTAGTGAAGTTCCCATCTGCATTATTGCAGACCTAATCCATGACATGACTGGACTTCCTAAGACTGGACCAGTTCTTCCAACTGATAAAGATGTTAAGAAATAGGTTGAGCAAGCATGCTTATCCAGGAGTGATAGGCGCGGGATGACAGTTGATCCTATTAAGGAAAATGATATCAAGCTCCTCACTATGATACTTGGTTACAAGTTTCAGTAGGCAAGTAGACTAAATAGTGTGTCCGCAGCAACAGTTCTAGCAGCAATAAGGATGGTGAGAGATAACACTCAGTACAATCTCTATGAACTATTGTGCGCATAGCTGATTGAGAACATCAAGGCTATTAAGCATGACAAGAGAAAGATATTCAGGTTTGGCTCTTTGATCATCTACCTGTACTTCCACATTGTTGGTAAGGTTGCAAATCTTTACCTAGACAAAAGAAAACCCACTATGTCTTAGATTTCACTAAAAGCCACATCAGAGAGCAGTGTAAAGGATTCTATGGACATGGACATCAAGAAATTCAGGATCAAAATGTAGAAGAGGTTCAGATTATTTGAGAAAATAGTTGAGAAGTATAAGGAGACCATATGCTTCATGGTAGAGACTGACTGCACTTGTATGGAGGTAGTTGAGCCTAGAACCAAATGGATTCACCCACTTGGTTATGAAGTTGAGGAACATGTGTTGGAAGGATATGCACAAGTTCTTTTGTCTGCACCCAAAGATCCTAATGAGCCCAGGTGGGGCACTTACAGAGAGAAGACAAATGAAGTTGATTATATCCTATACAATGCTAATAACAAAAGGAAGGAATCTAGAATTACATCTAGCATCCTAAAAGTTCATGGGGTCACACAAGAAGACTTGGATAAAGCAAGGGAAGCCAAGATTGCAAAAGAACTTGAGCAAACTTCTGCACAAGTCAAAATAGAGAAGTCTGATGACATCCAAAAGAAGAAGAAGAAGACTGAAGAGAGCACTTTTGCGCCCTCTACCACCATTGATCTGGAATCCTCTCCACCTTCTATACCAAGCAAGAATTCTAGAGGAAGGAAGAAAGCGCCCACTAGTCACCCATCCTCAAGAACAACTCGGAGAACAGTAAGAAATGCTCAAGCTCCTCCTGAGGTAGGATTCAGACCTAGTCTTAATGTCTTAAGGAACATGATTATTAATGAAGGAAGACTAGATACAATTACAAAGGTTTATGACAAGTATCAGGAGATAGATAAATATGAGATACATTCTATGATCATTTCTCACATGATTAAGTTTAAGAAGTCAGTTCTAGAACTTAAAACAGTGATACCAGGCAAATTATGGAACATTCTAGAGATAATGAAAAGACATGCAATTGAGGAAGATATGAGGATTAGAGAAGAAACATTGGATAATCTTCTCCCTATTTGCGCACATGATGAGAAGGCAATTCTATTAGATTTGGTAAAGCCTCATATCAGAACCAAGACAAGGACTCTTCATATTATGAACAAAGAGTATGAGTTAGTTGCGAAAGAGACTGAAAAATATTTTGCACAAGTGTTTATGGATAGACACATGTATCCATCAATAGTGCCTATAGAAAAGGTAACTCCAGTTCCCCACAAACAGGTTATAGAACTAGTAATTCAGAATGCACCTAAGACAGGTCCATAGGTTTCAGCACCTTCAGTTTCAATAGCCTTCGATACAACAAAAGATTCAGGAGATAATCTAGTGATTGATGACATCAAAATATCCATGACCGCCTCTAACAATGATATGGATAAAGTTGAAAAAGCATTTGTAAGCACTAAGGAGGTGTGCACTGATGACACATCTTTACAACAAGATGAATTTCCCTCTACAGATCCAACAGATTTGAATAAAGAGGAAGATAATCAAAATAATGAAACACCAGTCATGGAGATCCCATTTAAAAGTGAATGCATGGATACTAGTCAGAATACTATATCCACACTATCCATTCAACCATCTACTTCATTGTTGTCAAGCTTAACTCCTGACTCAGCAAGTCTGGATGCATGGGGAGAAGAAGACTTGATCAAGATCAGTGTCCTAGCTATGGAAAAAGCCAAAGAGAAACAAGTTATGAGAAACCCTCTCTTTTTGGAATCAGTGAACATTCTGAATGATCTAGTGCCCGCAGACAAGAAAGTAGCTAAAATTTAGTCAGTTGATGTTGTAGACAACATCCTAACAAGCTTCAAAGCACATTTTACAAGCTTAGTATACTCAACTACTAGAATTGCAGAAGATGAGTATAAAAAGGAAAGATTAAATGAACTGGTAAAGAATTTTACCTTAGATTTAAACTCATTAAAGATTGGTTTGTCTATGTTGAAAGAGTTGGCAGCTAAAGGTAGAAATGTAATAGCAAACTACATGGACAAAGTGAAATTCACCTTTGAACATATCAAAAAGATAGAAGAGGCAGATATCTTGGTTGATAGTGTTAGAAAATCAGTTGAAAAATCCACACAAGACATGAAGTACATCTGCAAAAATATCTATCAAGGTCAGTTGGACAAGATTGAAAAGGCAAAGTTCAAGATCAATAAGATAAGAATCGGGTAGACTCAACTAAGAAATGCACTAGCGCCCTCCTTAGTAGTTCTAGATGAGAACATCAAACAGATTGATGCCACTATTGTCATGTATGATCAAGTTCCCTGCATGGATCTGATAAAAATGGAGAAGCTCACATATGCTCTATGCGCCCATCCCCAGACAGTTGATGCAATGAAGGCATTTTGGCAGAAAGAGATCAAGTCACTTCAGATTGTATATCCAGATGTATACATGGAGTAAGTATCTAGAGACTTACAAGTTTCTGGACACCTTTGTCATTAATGTCAAAGGGGGAGTAATGTATATAAATAATAAGTGTATATATGGGGAGTAGTGTGTGTATATGTTAAAAAGATATAATGATATACAACTCTTTTTGTGTTAAGTCAATTTTGAGTAACTTGGTCACATTCCTTTGTTGCCATTAATGACAAAGGGGGAGATTGTTGGAAAGTTGACTCCCAAAGAATACATGACTTATTTTGTGTTTTCATTATGGCAACAAAGTCATATGAAGTTTCTGTCAAGTAAACTTGGAAGACAAAAATGACTAAGTATAGAAAACAGGGAAGACAGAGTTATGCAGTGATCAGCACACCAGCGTACATACGAGCATCAAATCAGGGTATGCATGTTCACATATATGTTCTATGTTACGTGTACATACTAAGTCCAGACACACATGGTACAGAATGACAGTACGGATAAGTTACAGAAAGAACAGTACTACTACAGTTCATAAGAAAGAGCATGGAGCTGACTTATGTTTTGGATCAACGTATAATATTTTGTTGTGTAAAGGCCAAGTGCCTATGATAGTATGTTTTTAATCATGTCCTCGTTATTGTAGTAAACATGCTTAAGCCAATTTGTTTGGAAGCATTGTGTATTATATTTTTGGGCCGACTGTGGTCTTGTTTTGGGTCGCGTCTATTTAGGCATGAACATATATATATGTAATGATAAGTTATATTAGAAGTGTCAAAGAATATGCATAAGAGAGATATAGAAGAATAGTATAGAGAAGTTAGTATGAGATAAATCTCTTTAAGAGAGTAAGAGCATCAGCACATACACAGAACTGATCAGACAATAGTGTCATCACAACAGTTCACTTTTGATATAGTGTATATCAACTATCAGAAGGTTGTAGCCTTCGTCTTATTGAGCAGTGAGCTCTGGTAGTGAGCCATATACCTTTAATAGGGTTTTGTAAAGACTCCTAACAGGGTCATTGTACTTGCATTGTAAAGAATGCTTCTAACAGGGCAAAGGAACTTTAACAGGTTCATTATACTATTACAATATTTGTGGGTACTAATTCCCATCGGGGTTTTCCTCTGATCAAGGTTTCCCCGTAATCATATCATGTGTTATGTGTTCATGTGTTAAGCTTCACTAGATGTATATTTGATTTATGTTTAAATTGCTGAAATATAATAAATAGACAAACATTGATTCACACCCTCCCTCTCATTGTTTCTAATAGAGTAGTACAAGACTGCACAGTGGTGATTGCTTGATGGATTTCCAAGAAGATCTGAGTTTGAGATGACAATGGAGACCAGTCTGTGAATTATCATTTGAGTGAAAGTGGATCTGTATTTGTGAAGTGAGTTGTATGTTTCAGATCACATTACTGTTACTTTCTAACCATTGTATTAGTGCAAAATCCTCTTAAACAAGGTTGACCTAACAGTCATATTGTAAATCCTTTAATCAAGATGACATTCTAATGGAATGGTCTAAACCCTCTAACAAGGGTCAATTTTAATAGGGTGATTAAATCCTTTAACTGGGTCACATTTAAAAGGGTGTATTGTAACCTTTAATAGGGTTGGCTCCTTGTCATGCCCAAAATTTACCACCCAAAAATGCAACATTTTTTTTGAAAGTAGTTGAGAGATTAATTCAAGGTCAATCACACTTGGGGAACGCCACCAACACATCTATTATGCACCAACTTAATTTAAGATGCATTTAAAAAAAAAATTCAAACCCACACATCAAATATAGAATCATAATTAAGTTTGTTCTAATTTTATATTATGAAATAATTATGACACTCCTCACAGAGCTCACTTCAGAAGAGTGGAAAATTGGTAGCATGTTACTGGTGGTTTTTCCCATATTGGGTTTCCATGTTAAATCCTTGTGTCATACTTTTGTGAATGTTACTTGATGTGTTATACTGTTAAGAGTTTTATATTCTGCAAGCTGATTACATTAGGATAGTAAACTGCAAATTTATGTTACTGATTATATTTTATAGAGACCGAGTGGATTATTGAGTGGTTCTGAGTTGGTTAAAGTGTTTGAAAGTTCAATTGGTACATCTAGATCTAGGATAACTAATTCACCCCCCTCTCAGTTATTCTAAATCATTCTAACAATTGGTATCAGAGCCTTGTGGTGCTTGTAAAGAAAAGTTTGAAGGTACTTGAAGCTAAAGATCAAGATGTATAAAAAGGAGGTATTGAAGCTGAACAAGGAGAACTTCCATGCATGGAAAAGTTTGATGAAGCTACACCTAGCTAGAATTGGAGAAGTAGAAAAATACTATATGGAACATGATTACATAACACTTCCTATAGTTATGACAGCTCAACAGATGAAAGAAAAACAAGAACATAACCAAGCAATGTTGGAGATTGCATCAGCCCTAAGTTATCCTGAATTTGAAGATATAAAAGACTGCAAAACTGCTAAAGAAATGTGGGACACACTGGAAACTATCTATGGAGGTGATACAAATGTATTGAGAGCCAAATATGAAAGCTAGAGAGGTGAGTTTGATGAAATGAGAATGTTAGATGTTAAAACTATTGTTCAATATTGTAGCCGAGTTAAGGAGGTTATAAATGCTATTAGAGGAGCTAATGGATCTATTGATGATGACACTATTATTATCAAGGTACTAAGAAATCTACTTCCTATTTATGCTATTAGAGTATCTGCTATACAAGAACTGAGATGTACTCCTAGTAACAACTTAACTCTGGAAGGTTTAGTTGGTAGACTTACTACTTTTGAGTTATAAAATTTTGATAATTTCACTCCTCACAATGTTGATTCTGCATTCAAATCAAAATTGACTCTTCATAAATCTAAGAAAGGAAAAGAAAGACATGTGAATAGTGACAGTGACACTTTTGATGATGATCTTCATGAACTTGAAGAACTTATGGCTAGAAGACTACCGAGGGGAAAAGGAAAATTCAAAGGTAAACTTCCTATAATCTATTTTTCATGTAAGAAAGTTGGCCATATTTCAGCAAGATGTCCCAACAAGAATGACAAGGATGATAAAAGAGAAAGAAAGTACAAAGACAAAAGGGATGAAAAAGATATCAGAAGGTATAAGTACTATAAGGAAAAAGGTAAGAAATCCTTCTATATTGTTGAAGAAGAAACTACTAGTAAATCTGATAAATTTGATGACAATAATATAGAAGTTGTTTATGTTTCTATGAAAGATGATTCTGATTCTGATGAGAAAACTACTCTTATTTCATATATGAGTAAAGGTGATAGATGGATAATTGATAGTGGTTTCTCACATCACATGACTAGTGATAAAAGTAATTTTGAAACCTTAAGCTATTGCAAAGGTTGTAGTGTTAAGCTTAATAATGACAAACTATATCTTGTGAAAGGAAAATGATCAATAAAACTGACTCATAAGATCACATGTGACAATGCTTTTTGGGTTGAAGGACTTAATTGTAATTTATTGAGTGTTTCTCAGTTGAACACTTCTGGATACCGAGTTGAATTCCATCACAAAAGGCTAAAATATTTGATGCTACTGGTGAACTAATTGGAAGTGGTGAACAGACAAGAGGTAATTTGTTCTATCTAGATCTATCTGATGAGAGATGTTTTTTTGCACAATATGTGATGAACTATAATTGATTGAATGTTTGAAGATGATAAGTTGATGATCACCGAGATGAAAAAGTGAATCCAAGACATTAAATCAGTTAATGTATTATATTTTCATTGATGTCAACTTGATATGGCTTGATTATTCAAATACATATTGGTCATAACCTTGAAGAGTTAAAAAGACAAAGTCTATGTTATCGGTAAAACATAAAAAATCTGTATACACTGAGTGATAGTGAACACCGATGGATGGTTCACACCGACGGATAGTGTAAACCGAGCACAAGAGTAACTGAGAAAGTGTTACCGAGAAAGTGTATACCGAGCACCGTAGTAAACTGAAGTTGTTACCTAGCATAACTGAAGTTAATGACCGAACATAACTGAAGTTAAAGAATGAAAAAAAATACTTAGCTGGCAAGAGCTATATTTAGGGATTGACTGATTGATTTCTTTATTTTCAACGATCAGTTAAGCTAAAGCATGAAAGATATTTAAATAGAGTTTTATTCACAGTTATCATAAAGAGATCTACGGAATAAAACTAAAGAAGAGCTTTACGAGATAACGCAAGCACAATGAGTTTTACGAATCAAGAAATGATCTACGATAAAAACAAGGAGATTGAGCGGCTAATCATGTCTATATAAAGAGACAAGGAATTCATTAGCAAAGGAGGAATTTTGAATATAATTCTGGTGAAGATAGAAGTCTTTATGCAGATCTGATCATACATGCTGAAGAACAAAGCCAAGGAATTCTGGAGATTGACCAACAGGGGACAAAGCATTCACAGAGCAAAAGAAAGAAAGAGAGCAAAGAAACTAAAGTGAACATTGATCAGAGAGGTATTATTGGAATAATATTACTAATTTCATGAAGGTATAATTTTCATATACAAATCTCCATATGATCCACTAGCATCACTAACAACATAATCACTACTAGGACACATATTGTTAGCAATGTCATTAAAAGTGTTAGATTTCATTTTTACTTCTTGCAATAGAAGAATAATTATTTTATTGTCCTGGATGTATCCCTTCAAGGAATTCTTCTTATGAGGGTTATTTAGATCCCTCATATTCCACGAGAGGATTTTCATTCCTTGTTAATATTATCTATCTTAGGGGTAACCTGCTCATCCTTAGAAGAACCCCTGGAAATTCCTTTATGCTTTGAAATCCTCATCAAAGACCAATATTTCTCCTTAACATGACCCCCTTCCATTATGCTCCTTTTTTTTCTCACCTTTGTTGGTTTCTTCTCTTCCTTGTTGTGTAGCTAGTTAGAATCCATCGGGGTAAGGGTCCCCATAACATCGTCATTGTGTAAGGTCAACTTGCTGACATAGATAACCATTTTTCACTAGGTTTTACTATAGGAAGATAGGAAAGGTTAGGGGAGTCTCCATTACCCTTATTGATTGATCTACAATCCAATATTTTTCTCATTATTATGTCCCCTGACCAAGTTTAGGTGCATAGTGGTTATCAATCCTGGAACATTAGAGTCAAGAAGAAGTATGTCCTTGTTGTTTGGATCCATAAGATATCAATTTTATTTTGTTCTAAAGATCGAGGTATCAATGAGTCTATATCCTCATTTCTAGGATTGGGTAGTTATTTTTCCAATTCCTCGTTACCCGCTTTAGATTGTTCTACAATAGGAAAAGCCAGGGCTTGGGAAAGTTAATTGACTCTCCCTTCTATTCCCAACCCATTCTCAACATACTTCAGTCCACAAGCTCCAGAGTCAAACAAACTGGGGTCCTCCACAAGGATTTCCTTTTTTCTATATCCATTAGATGTGTGCTTTTCAAATCTAAAGAACTTGGATTCATAGAGTCATATCCATATTTCTAGAATTAGAGATCTATTTTTTCAAGTTACTTGTCATTCCTTGGTAAATCCCCCTCTAATGGGTTAGTTATCCTTCGAGGCCAAACACTCATGTATCAGATGCCCCTTCTTATAACCTTTTTGGAAGTATATCGTGACATCTTCATAAACAAGAGCTTGGGTGATTTTACCAAGCTTTGACTGTAGAATAATAAAGTTGGGGAGAATTTGTTTAATAATAACTTTAAAATTAAAGTGGGAAAAAAAATAACCTGGACTTGGTTTTTGACTCCTCATTTGTGGATACGTATCACATGAAGGTGTCTCCAAATCATTTCAAGATCTGCTTGTCCCATAACTCTAAGGGTAGCTCGAGCAAATGTACCCAAACAGGGGTTGCTCTATTTAAGTTCTCTCCTGGGTCAAAACCCAATTTGTATTTGCATAGGGATATGTAGTGCTTTCCAAATGCCCACATACCATCAAGAATCTTCTATAGGTCCTCCTCCAAGGTGAACTGGAAGAGAAAAAGTCCTCCTAGCAAGCACTTGGGGTTGCACTACCCCTTAGCTTCTATTTTGTGGCCACCCACTTTCAGACCATTTCTATGGATGACCTAAAGGAAAACAATTCCCAGCAGGGTTCTATTCTAGGAAGTTTCCACACGATCGACTAGAGATTCTGGGAGAATGAGTGTAACTTCATCTCCATTTCACTTAATGTTTAGGTTAGGCACTATGTCATTTGTATTGGATTCCTCCGCCAACAAGGCTTTCATCCCACATACATCATTATCAGTATTAGTTTCTCTGGTGTTTTGGGAACTACAAATCCTATGATAGGGGACCTTCCCCCCATAAATCATAATCACCATGAACAAGAAGAGGGAGCTAGAGCACAGTGACATCTACGTAAATAGGTAATGTTAAGAAAAATAAATCTTGGAGGTTTGGGTCAACATATTGTTAATGGAACTAAAGCTATCATAATGTTGCAATGAAAATATAGAATATAAAAGGAAAAATTCAAATCATAACCAAATAAATTAAAGTCAATATATTTTCCCAAATAATTGAAATGATAGTTGAATGTTAAGGAAATTTTTCAGAACAATAAAAGTCTATTTTTTCAAAGTTATCTTAAAAACACTCCTAAATAGTCATCCAAAAACTATAATTTACTAAGAGTCAACATCATTTTATATTTTTCAAACATCATAATATCTAGTTTATTTAAGATTTATTTAATTTTTAAATTATTATCAAGGTCTCTTGATTCAAAAAGTATGGGTTAACCAAGTTAATAAACTATTTCAAAAGTTAATTCCAAAGAAGACTTATCTAAATCTTACATGTGTTCAAACTTATGAATACAAATGATGGGTGGAAAGAAAGTGATGGCTAAGAGAAAAAGGCAAAGAATAAAGCTGATGACTCCACTTTGAATCTTTGGAAATGAGGCATCTTATAAACAACAATGACATGTGATTGCAAATGACTCTATGTTGTGTGATTGAAAGCTTAAAATTTTAAAAAACTGCTAGCTAATTATAAATGCATAATAAAAAGGGCAATTTTATCTCTCAATAACACATAATGTTCAATAAAAAAGATCTTGAATTTTTTCACATTTTGCTTCGGTAATACAACTTTAAGTGCAAATGCAACTAAAGAACACAATAATTAGAGCTTGCAAGCAAAAAATAGATAATGTTCAATAACAGACGTCTAAGGAAAATAAGGTTATGTTGTTCATATTTTATGTTGATTAAATTCTATTTAATGTTACTCATTTACCAATTTATGAGAAAACTAGGGCATGTCAAATAATCTTCTTATGACTAGGAAATTATGATTTATTACTTTAGTTTATTTTTGTGACTATAGAACCAACCTCTACACTTATAGATTTCACCATTATAAGTGGATATGAACATTTTTGTGGCCTTAAATTTTTATAATTTGATGTCAAGAATTCATTCATCTTGATATGTCCTATGAGTTTCTCAAGGTCCACGTGGTAGTAACATACATTGTTGAAAATCTTGCTATGCTATAATTGTTCTCCTTCGATAAAAAATTCATGTTACCCACTTAATGATATAGAATAAAGATTGGAGGAAATCAATAATAATGCAACAAAAATAGAGTGCTAAATAGAAACAAGAAGCAACCTAAACAACCATGTAGGCAATGGAAAAATCAGATATGATGTCTCTACTTCTGCACAGTGACATTCATAATGAAATGAGAATCAAGGTCTCATGATTCAAAAAGTGCGGGTTAACCAAGGTAATCAACTATTTCAAAATTTAACTCCAAAGAAAATTGTTCTAAACCTTACAAATGTTTTAACTTATGGACGCAAATGATAGGTATGAAGAAAACAATGGCTGAAGAGAAAAAACAAATAATAAAGCTGATGACTCCACTTTGAATCTTTTGAAATGAGGCATCTTAATGTAGTGGTGACATCAAGAAGTGTGGTCTTCCTCCTTTCTCTTTAATGAGACACCAAATTCAACTTATACCCTCCTAGGATCCTAGATCCTTCTTTACACAATGCCTTCTACCTATTCAAGGTGGTAGAACTACTTACTAACCTTTCCCAATTGAATACCATTCAATTCAAGATCTTGCACTTTTGAGTTTTAGGGACACTAGCCCTATTTCAAGCCACAAAATATAAGTCTTCACCAATGAATTCACCAACCCAAACTAGATATTGGGACACCTTCCTTATTTCATAAGGACCAAGAATCACCCTTTGGTTTGGCCCTCGAACTGTCGTACAGTACCTATCTATGACTATCTTAGAATTCCTTATAAGTCTATACAAGTGATTTTTTGGACTTAAATTTTCCTCCTGGTCACCTTTTAGAAAACTAAGGATACATCTAGATACCCTTTTGGAATTTATGTCAAACCCCAAATCCCTAGACTCCAAATCCACTCCATCAATACCTAACACTCACCAAGTTCGCAGACCTAATTGGCCAAATTAGGCTTGGATATCAAAGCAAGTACTAGAAATTGGGTGCATGGGATTTAAATAGTGCCTCATACCTCTTAAAATAACTCCCCATAACACAAATACACTCTTATTTCACTCAGCTAAACTATCTAATTAACATAACACTTCATTCTCCTTCATTCTAGGTTGAATACATTGAGATATTCAGCCTAGGGCTTGATGCATGAGGCATTTACCCTTCAATCCATCTTCTGAGATTATAGAATCCTTAAATATACCATCCTAACTTACATTTTCTAGGATCTTAGTGAATTCCACCGGATAGAATGCAAGTTAGGACTCTATTAGTGAAATGTGCTTCTAGCAAGCCTCTTTCTGGACTATTTTTGGAAAATTGAATCAAAAATACCTCAAACCAAAACAAAATCACTTAAAAACAATTGGAAAGTTATGATAACATAGAGGGCCTACAAAAAATCAACTTTTTTTTAGAGATTGCACTAGACACGTCTATACAACTCAGAAATGCTCAGAAAAACTCTTCATCTTCCATTCCAAATGCATCAAAATTTCAATACAGAACTTCTAACCATCTAGGTTTGAATTAAGAACTTAAAAACCCTTCATATGTGAATTTAGATTGATCCAAAATGCCCTATGATTTTTGGGCTTCCATCTTGCAACCCTTGAGAAACGTTTGGAAGTTGCATGAGCAACATTTTTGACAACTTTACAACATTTGGCAAAATCTTGTCTTTTGCACTTGAAGACTTTTGGAATGAATCCAAACATATCAACTAGAAATAATATTCCCAAAATGACATGGATCCAAATATTTAACACCAAGGAATCCTAAAAACATAAAATCATGCTTATAGCAACTTAAGCCTAAGGAAGGGAAAGACAAAGGAGAAGCACAGACCAACCTAGAGAAAGTTGTGACAGAAAGATCAGAAGAAGATGAAACCAAGAAGGATCAGAAGGAGAAAGGAAATGACATTGAACTAGCTAAGAATGACATGATAGAATTTGTCAAAGATACTCTAGAGGATGAGAATAATGATATTAGTAATCTTCAAGATGAATTAGACAAAACAGCTCAGGAGGATAACCAGTCTACCACACAAGAAGTAACCACCAAAAAGTCAGGGAGAATAGGAAATTATTTATGAAAACAACATCTTCTTAGATGCCCAACAAGATATTGTCTTGGGTCCTAGACTATCATAGATGACACAAAACTCATTACAAGAGGAAAAGAAATACTCAGAGGAAATAGATAAAATCCTTGAGAAAGAAGACAAAACCACTCTGGTGGAAAAAGATAAACAAAAGAAGGGCACAATGACAAAAGGTCATAAGAATGCAAAAAATTATCTACCAGATGTTGGAGAATGTCAACTCTCACCACCAGGAAGACCACCAAGTTCTAGAAAGAAAAATCAAGAGGTGGCTAGAAATATAGCAGACGGAACTCAGAAAACTATTACCCAGCTGGGTATTACCAAAAATAAATGAAGATTATATCTTGGAACATAAGAGGGTTAAATAACCCTCACAAATAGGATCTTATCAGAAATATGGTTAGAGATAACAGACCAGATATCATTCTCATCCAGGAGACTAAGATGGCTAAGGAAAAAGTTGAAAAGCTTAAATACTATAGAAATAACTATTGTAGTGGAGGCAGTTCGAAAGGAGCCTCAGGTGGTATTGCTAATTTTTGGGATGGAGACATAATTGAGGGTGATGTTATCATATAGGAAATTAATATGGCTTGTATTAGATTTTATCAAGGAAGGAACTTGTTGGATTCTTACTAATATTTATGCCCCTAATACTAAGAGTGGGAGATATTCCTACTGGAGTAAACTAGATCGGGTCAGGAAGTCTTTTGAGAAAGACAGTTGGCTTATTATGGGGGATTTCAATACCCCTCCCAAGGAAGATGAAAAACTTGGTGGAACCCAACCTAATTTGGAAAGCAGAATTGACTTGATGAACTTTATATCTAGACAAGCTCTTACTGATATTGATCTCCAAGGTATCAACTACACCTGGTCTAACCGGAGAGCGGGTGATGATTTGATCCAGGTAAGATTAGACAGAGCCTTAATTTCTAATGAATGGTTTTAGTAGTATAATTTTTCTTTAACTGCCTTTATCAGAGCTGGGTCTGACCAATACCCGTTGTCCTTTATTGTTGATTCTATAGCTATAAGTAAAAACTATCGTTTCAGATTTGAAAAAACGTGGACCATTCATCCTGAAATGTATCTCAAAATTAGTGAATGGTGGAAGATTAAGATAGAAGGAACGGCTATGTATAGGATGACCTACAAAATGAAACATGTGAAAGATAGTATTAAGAGGTAGAATAAAGAAACTTTTGGCAATATTTTTTCATCTAAGTTAGATATCATGACTGATCTTAAAGAGGTCCAGGATTGTATTCAAAAGGAAGGGTATATAAATGTTATTAAAGAGATTTAGAAACTAAAATCTTGAGTAAATACCATGACATTGTGCACAAGGAGGAAATATTCTGGAAACAGAGATCTAGAAACACTTGGCTTAGAGAGGGGGACAGGAACACCAAGTTCTTTCACATGACGGCAACCAAGCATAAGGCTGCTAACAGAATATCTAAACTCATAGTTGAAGATAGAGAAGTGGAGAAAGAGGAGGATATTTCCAAGGAAGAAAAAGTATTCTTTTCTAATCTTCTCTCCCAGGATGACCAGCTTGAACAGAACCTTCAAAGCAATCTTTTGGAAAGTATTCCCAAAATTTTGACACATAATGACAATCACTTTCTCTCAGCGATCCCCTCTAATGATGAGATTAAAGAGGCTATCTTTTCCTTTGAAGGGAATAAATCTCTGGGCCCTGATGGATTTCCTATGTTTTTCTTTCATGATTATTGGGTGATCATCCATAAGGACATTACTAATGTTGTAAGAGAATTCTTTGGATCTAAAAGAATTCTCAGAGAAATGAATGGTACTTTCATTTCTCTTATCCCAAAAAAGGCTGGGGCAGACACTATGGATCTCTTTCATCCTATCAGTCTTTGTAATTCCTCCTACAAAATTATATCTAAAGTTATCACTTCTAGGATTCTAAAACCTCTCCCTAAGATAATTTCTCACCAACAAATTGATTTATCCCGGGAAGGAAGATTTTAGACTCTATCATTACGGTCCATGAGAATATTCATTCTCTGACTATGGCTAGAAAAGAAGGTTTCATTCTGAAGATAGATCTCTCTAAAGCTTATGACAGAGTTGACTAGAATTTTATGTAGAATACCTTGAGGACCTTTGGATTCAACTCCAAGTGTATTAAATTTATAATGTAGCTGGAGTCTTCCCCCACCTTCTCTGTTCTTGTGAATGGTTCTCCTTCATCCTTTTTTAAATTGTCCAGAGGTCTAAGGCAGGGAGATCCTCTATCTCCTGTTCTGTTTGTGATTATTGCTGAATGCCTGGGCAGATACATTGGAAGCACTATTAGAAAAGGGGATATCAAAGGGCTAAAACCCTCCTCCTCTAATTATGTTTGTTCTCATCAGAAATTCATGGATGACTTGATTTTCATGGGGGAAGCTACTATAAATGAAGCCCGAAACCTTAGAAAGATCCTTAACAATTATGGTAAGGCTACTGGTCAGATCATCAAAGGGAATAAAAGCTTTATTTATTTTATTAATACTCCTGAGTATAGACAGCACAAGATAAGAAGAATTATGAACTACGAAATTGGGGAGCTCCATGCTACCTAATTGGGTCTCCCCCTTGGGATTAACCCCCCTGATTCCTTTTGGAGCTCTTTGGTGGACAATTTTCATAAGAAACTTGCAGGATGGAAAGGAGCTCTTCTTAGTCAGGCTGGAAAAATTCAGCTTCTTAAATCTTATCTTCAGAGTATACTGACTTATGCTCTTAGCCTTTATAGGATAACCAACAAATTTGCTGAGGCTATTGAAAAAATTCAAAGACACTTTCTTTGGAATGGTGTTGAAAAAACTAATAGATTTTCTCTTATTGCCTAGGACAAAGTTTGTATGCCTAAATCTAAAGGTGGCTTGGGAATAAGGAAAATTAAAATAATGAATGAAGCTCTCCTAGCCAAATTTGGTTGGATGGGTTTTACCTTGAAGGGTGAATGGAATTATATTTGGCATAGTAAATATAATAGGAATTCTAATTCTATAACTGATTTTATTAATACTGAAGGCATCCTAGTGGGTTCTTGTATATGGAAGAATGTGATTAAAGCCAAAAATACCATTAGGAAAGGTGTGAAGTGGAAAGTGGGCAAGGGGAACAGAGTGAATTTATGGGATGATATATGGATAGGTAACCAGTCTCTTGCTATGAATACTATTTGGGGTCCCTTTGCTGATATATGTAAAGATAAAATTGGTACTAAGGTCATGGATTATAGTAGTAATGGGAAATGGAAGGATTTAACTGCTGTGGATGATGCCCTTCTCTCTCTGAATATAACCCTCAATGTCATGATTCTAAACTTGGAAGAAGACTCTTTGATTTGGAAACATAGTACGAATGGTAGTAACACTATGGGATCAGCCTATAATCTCAATTATGAGAACAGTGAAAATCCTTTCTGGGCCAAGGCTTGATTCAAAGGGCTTACCCCTAAAATACACATCTTTTTCTAGACTATGATTCAAAACAAAATCCTTACGCTTGACAACCTCAAGAGTAGAGGAATGTATATTACTAATATGTGTGTTTTGTGCAGGAAAGAGGAAGAGTCGGTCAATCATTTGTTCATTCATTGCAATTACGCTAATGAGGTATGGTCCTATTGGCTGAAGGCTTTTAATATGGATTGGGTATTACCTTATGATATCCAGAACATGTTCAACTCATGGGGTATTAGCACTAAGAGCGAATGCATTAGAAAGATATGGATAATTTCCCTCCCCCACATTACTTGGGCAATTTGGAAGGAAAGAAATGAAAGAATTTTCAGAGAAAATGAGACTTCCCCTAAAATATTATTCATAAAAAGTCAGAATATGATTATTGAGAACTTCAAAATTGTGAAAATTAAAGATGATTCTAAAGGGAAAGAGGATAGTGCAATTTTTAAAAAATGGGGTATTCTTTTTGATGAGAAAGCTCAAAGTAATAATAGAGATGGAGTGGCCTAGGAAAGTCCTCCGATGGGATGGATTAAGATTAACTTTGATGGGGCATCGAAAGGTAATCTTGGTATTACTGGATGTGGAATGATCATCCGTGGTGAGAAAGGAAATTGAATTGCTGTGAGGGCTATCCCTATAGGTGTTCAAAATAATCATATGGCTAAGGCTATGGCTGCCCTCAATGGCCTTATTATGGCTAAAGAAAATAATTATAAAAATTTCTGGCTTGAAGGGGATTCCCTGAATATTGTCAAGGCTCTTAAAAATATTTCCAAACCTTCATGGATGATTAGTAATATTATTGATTATGCCAAGTCTATAATCAAGACTATGAATAAATGTATTGTGACGCATGTGTACCGTGAAGGAAATATAAGTGCAGATTGGGTGGCCAACTATGCATGTAGAAGTGACCAAATCTATACTTGGAATGATGATACCAGCATGTCGTACAATATCATATCCCTTATACATAAGGAGATGATCTACGACAAGCAGAGAAATGAGATTCATTTACTTAAATGAATACAGCTAACATGAGTAATGTAAGCCTTAATTATGAGGCATTAATCCTCTGCAATGCCACTTGGTGTCAAAATACCTTTTCACACAGATTTTGGGGGCTCTTGAAAATTGCGGAGTACATTATAGAAAAGGAGAATAACGGCAAAATCAAGCACAGAGAGAACCAGAGCAACATTGTTAGAAGATATAGAATGGGTGGGGGCAAGGAAAGACATGAACCTACTGACTGCAGTGAATGGAAGTACAATGACAAGGTCTGGGAAATTCTTAAGAAGGGGAATTTTGCTGCGTATATGGAGAAACTTCGTGGGGGAAACCCTACAATTACCAGTTTTTTCATGCGTAATTGGAAGAAAGGGAAGATCCATTTCAATAATCAATGGATAGATATCACAGAGGAACTTATTGCAGAGGCCACTGGTCTTCCTATGAATGGCATGAAGTTATATCTAGACCATAGTTATTCTGATAAAGTGTATGAGAGGTTCCCAGAGAATGAGGAGGAGGCTGACAGACTTGCAAAGAAGGTAGGAGGTTTCTTTAGTACTGTTAATATCAGCTGCCCATGTTATTTTGTTTTATATGCAACTATCTGTTATCTTACCCTTGATGGGAGATTTACTAGAGCCTATGGGCATCATTTTGTTATCCTCAATTATTTTAGGCATAACAAAGAAATGAGTATCCCTTTCTATCTTATGAGTTCTTTGAATATCACTATGAGGGAGTTTCAGAATGACCCTTTTGGGGATCATGCCTCTCACCAAGGTTTAATTGTTCTCATTTATGATGTGTTAAAAATGAGGAAAATGGATAAAATTGAGGGTAAGGATAAAATCCTTAACAATGTGGAGACTGAGGATGAAGAGTCAGGAGAAAGATTTGACGATGATACTGAGGATGAGAACATTACTAGCACCAGAGGTATGGGAAGTTTGAAGGGTAGTTCCTCGAATATTTCTAAGAAAAATTTGGATTATGAGGAGATGAACCCTAATTTGGAGGGTTTCAGAACTGAAGATGAGGAAAACCCCAAAACCCAAAGAAAAAGGAAAGATAATCTTAAGAAAAAGCCTTTGATCATCAAGAAACTCAAGAAGAACAAGGGTATCCTCATATCCTCTGACGAGGAGGACCCTGTTCATGAGAGTCTGGAGAAAAGGGAGAAGGTGGAGAAAGACAAGGATAACACTCAGAGTAAGGTTGAGGAAAAAGAGGTTAGTTTTTAGGAAAAGACTAATATTGATACTATAGGGAACACAAAGGAAAGCTTCAACATTGGCTTGGACCAAAAAGAAAACATCCTCTCTTTTGGGAGGTTTATGGCTACTATAGCACAGGATATTATGAATATGAAGACTAAAATTAAGGAACAGGGTAAGATTGTGAGTATGATTAAAGTTTCTACCTTTGGGGAAGAGTCTATGGCTACCAGCTTGAAGAATTGGACTGAAGCCATTAACAAAGGTGAAGCCTTTGGAGAGCTGGGCACTAAAGTGTTGACTATGGAGGATAAGATTAAAAAAATGAACAAAGAAGTAGAAGCCAACAATATTGAGGTGCGCCTATCCTCACTAGAAGGTAAAATGGAGAAAATGGATTTGATGGTTAAAACAATCTGTGAGCAAAGCTTTAATATTCTGAAAGTTTCTGTTGAGCAATGCAAGAATTTGATGGAGAGACTCGAGGCTAATAGAGGGGAGGAGAGTAAGGATCCCAAAGAGGGGCTGGGCTCTGGAATCTGCACTCATTCAAGTATAAATAAGAAAGACACAGACCTTGAAGACGTCAGACTCTCGGTGGATAATATGGAGCTTCTCGCGGAGCAGGCGAAAGATCTGATGGAGACTAGCTAGCTCCATGTGTGTTGTCTTTTGTTTTTGGGCTATCTTTACCTCTTGAGTTGTATTTTTCTACTTTTTGGGTTTATGGGGCGTAGGGTCCCTATTTCTCTTTTATCCCATCTTTTGGTAGTTGACTGATCAGCTTTGTCTATCTTCTAATCTTTTGTACAAGGTTTTGGGACCTTTCATCTCCTGCTTTTACTTAATCAAAACTTAAGCCTAACTAGGTGATCCAAATGGAATAAGGAATCTCTAGGCTCATAAGATTGCCTAAGAGATCCTTGACCACACACATGGATCCATAACCAAAATATGATGATCCTCTAAGATCAATCCATTTATTTCAAACACAAATCTTTCAGAATGACAGTCAATCAGTGACAGTCATGGGTGCACTGCACCATACTCCCTAAGACAAAATTAACTCAAGTCCCTTGAGTTAGGACATATTTTATATTGAAACCAGTCTTCTTGATATCATCAGGTGTAAACCAAGTAGCATTCTCCACTGAATGGTGTTTCCATTTGACTAGATATTCATAGAAAGTAGACCTCTAGGTTTGTTTGGCTATCCTCTTGTCCAGTATACAGTCAATCTCTTGTGTTGGTGGTTTTGGTAGATCTTGTAGCTCCTTTTCATGTGGCAGATCTTGAGCATCTGCAATGGAGACATCAGTAATAGGACCTTTGTATGGATATAGGTCAGCTACATTGAAAATAGGGGATAAACCAATGGTTGAAGGTAATTCAATTCTATATGCTTTATTTCCACATTTCTTCAAGATTCTGAAGGGGCCAATATTTTTCATCATCATCTTGGTATAATTTTCCATGGGTAGTCTTTCTTTCTTCAGTTGAACCATAACCATGTCTCGAACCTTGAATTGGACATCTCTTCTCTTGACATCTGCTGCTTGTTTATACTTCTAAGAGGTTTGTTGTAGTCTTTCTTTCACTTGTTGATAGATGTTCTTCATTACCTCTGCAAAACCCTCAGCTTGGGTAGTCCTTTGGCCAAAATTATAGATGTTTCTTCATTCCAAGACACCCCTAGGATGGGATTTATAGACAATTTGGAAAGGACTGAGTCCTGAACTTCTGTTGACAGAATCATTATAGGAGAACTCTTATTGTGGAAGGATTGAGTCCCATGCCACTCCATACTCCTTTTTCAGACACCTTAGCAATTTTACCAAAGATCTGTTAATGACTTCAGTCTATCCATTTGATTAAGGGTGGTAGGAAGATGACATAGCTAGATTTGTTCCAAGTTTCTTCCATAAGGTATGCCAAAAATGTCCCAAACATTTGGGGTATCTGTCTGAAATAATGTTGAGTGATAAACCATGGAAGACCCAATACAAAATCCATGCTGATGGAGTCTCAAGATTTGTTAGGAATGGGCAATGGTGTGTACAAGCCTACATTTGAACTGGTGCCTTTGGATTTTTGAAAAATTAGATGACACTCCACAAATCTCCTTATCTCAGTCTGTATCTATAGCCAAAAGTAGAATCTTCTTACTAGCTCAAGTGTCTTGTTAAGATTAAAGTGGCCAGATAGACATCCATGATGCTTCTATTTTATGATGTTCTCCCTCATGGAACAATCAGGGATGCACAATTTATTCCCTTTAAACAACAATCCTTCTTGAATCATATATTCTGTAAACTCAGTGTGATATCTATCTCCTAGTTCCAAACAAACTTAATAAATTTCTTTGAAGTCTTCATCATTAGGATACATGTCCTTGAGGACAGAGATACCTACACTTTCCAAGGTCACTTCTTATATATCCAAATTCCTTTTTCTCAATGCATCAACTATGTTATTTGCTACCCCCTTCTTGTGTTTGATGGTGAAATTGAATGCTTACAAGTACTCCATCCACTTTAGGTGTCTATGGTTCAACTTCTCCTACCTGTTAAGAAAACTCAATGCATGATTGTCAGTAAATACAATAAATTCCTTTGGCAATAAGTAATGCCTACACTTTCTCAATGATTGGACCATAGCATACATCTCCAAATCATAGGTAGAGTACTTTTTCTTAGCTTCATTAAGCTTTTTAGTAAAGAATGCCACAGGTCTCCCTTCTTAACTAAGGATACCCCCAATATCTCTCTTACTAGCATCACATTCAATGGTGAACACCTTATGGAAATCAGGCAGTGTTAAGATAGGTTGTTGAGAGACCATTGTTTTTAGATATTCAAAGGACTTGTCTGCAGCATTAGTCCATACAAACTTGCATTTTCTTCCCCCTTTGATAGTATGTATAATTGGTGCACTCACCCCACTTAGTCTTCACAAATTTCCTATATAAATTGGCTAACCCATGGAAACGTTTGACCTCACTGAAAGATTTTGGGGTGGGCCAATTCAGTATGGATTCAACCTTGGAAGGATCCATTTTCAAATTACCCTTGGAGATGAAAAAGCCAAGAAATATCAGTTCTTCTTGCATAAACACACATTTTTCCAAATTTATCCTCAACTTTTATTTATGTAGTTTCTTCATTACCATGTCTATATGCATCAAATGCTCATCTTTATCCTTGCTAAAGATCAATATGTCATCTAAATAAACAACAAAAAAGTGATTTATGAAGGGCTTAAGGACCTCATTCATCAATCTCATAAAAGTACTCGGAGCATAGAGAGACCAAAGGGCATCACTACCCATTCAAACAACCCCTCATTGGTTTTGAAAGTTGTCTTCCACTCATCCCCTTCTCTAATCTTAATTTGATGATACCCACTCTTTAGATCAATTTTTGAGTAATATTTTGCTCCTCCTAGACAGTCCATGAGATCTTCTATCCTTGGCATAGGAAACCTATATCTGATGGTTATCTTATTGATGTCTCTAGAGTCAGTACATAGCCTCTATGTACCCTCCTTCTTAGGTGCTAGGACTATAGGGACTACACAAGGGCTTATGCTCTTCCTAATGAAACCTTTCTCCATCAATCCTTGAATCTATCTTGCAACTTCTGCATTTTGGTCAGGGGTCAACTTGTAACCAGCCTTATTTGGTAAGGTAGAACTAGGAATGAGGTCTATAAAGTGGCTAATATCTCTCTATGGTGGCAAAACATCAGTACTCTTGTCTGCAACTACTCCTTTGTACTTGCTCAAAAAATCTTGTAATTCTTTGGGGCCAACATTTCTCTGAGGTTCTTGACCTTTTGGTATCCTTTTAAGCTTTGTTTTGGGCTTTACTATGATGGAAAAACAAGGTGTGTCTCTTTCCTTGAGGACTTTCAAATATTCCTTCTCTCCCACTAAGGTAACACTGTTTGTTAAAGCTTTATGTTTCTCAGAATTAGGGAGGGGTGTCATAGTGTAACTAATCCCATTCTTAGTTAAAGTATACACATTTTTATTACCCCCATGTTGAGAATCAACATCATATTTCCAAGGTCTTCCTAGGAGAAGCTGGCATGCATCCATATTTACAACTTCACACAAGACTTTAACTTTGTATTCTCCTACTTGAAACTCTACCCAACATTGTTCATCTACCAAAGTTTCTTGGTCTTTATTAAGCCAAGATAGTTTATATGGGCTTGGGTGGGATATTTTCTTCAAACCAATCTTATCTATCATTTCATTAGAAACTAAATTCTCAGTAGAACCAGAATCAACAATAACTTTGAAAATCTTACCAAGTACCTTGCAATGAGTTATGATTAGACTCTTCCTTTGTGGGGGCTCCTTAGGAGTTGGCACCTTCAAGAGTGTTCTATTGAGCATTGTGCACTCTCCTTGTTCATGGTGTATAGGTCTAGATGTAGTGGTGTGATAGGATGTCATACTTTGACAGTCCTCATCTTGGGTGAGTTGGACTCTCCTATCTCCTCTTGATGTACTGGCCTTGTTTGGGAATCTAAAAGATTGGTGACCAATCTGATTGTAGGAGAAACCCTTTCCAGTGAACATAGAGGTACTTCTACCTCTTGACCTTCCTCTGCTATTGCCTCTACCCCCTCTAAAATTACCTCTATGATTCATCTCTCTATCATACTCTTGGTGATTGGATTCTCCTTGTGGTCTTGGAGATGATCCTCTTCCTTGAAACCTTCCTCTACCTCACAAACATTTCCCCTTTCTCTACTATGAAAATTAAAGATGATTCTAAAGGGAAAGAGGATAGTGCAATTTTTAAAAAATGGGGTATTCTTTTTGATGAGAAAGCTCAAAGTAATAACAGAGATGGAGTGGCCTGGGAAAGTCCTCCGATGGGATGGATTAAGATTAACTTTGATGGGGCATCGAAAGGTAATCTTGGTATTGCTGGATGTGGAATGATCATCTGTGATGAGAAAGGAAATTGTATTGCTATGAGGGCTATCCCTATAGGTGTTCAAAAAAATCATATGGCTGAGGCTATGGCTTCCCTCAATGGCCTTATTATGGCTAAAGAAAATAATTATAAAAATTTCTGGCTTGAAGGGGATTCCCTAAATATTGTCAAGGCTCTTAACAATATCTCCAAACCTTCATGGATGATTGGTAATATTATTGATTATGCCAAGTCTATAATCAAGACTATGAATAAATGTATTGTGATGCATGTGTACCGTGAAGGCAATATAAGTGCAGATTTGGCGGCCAACTATGCATGTAGAAGTGACCAAATCTATACTTGGAGTGATGATACCCGCATGACGTACGATATCATATCCCTTATACATAAGGAGATGATCTACGACAGGCAGAGAAATGAAATTCATTTACTTAAATGAATATAGCTAACACGAGTGATGTAAGCCTTAATTATGAGGCATTGATCCTCTGCAATGCCACTTGGTGTCAAAATACCTTTTCACACAGATTTTGGGGGCTCTCAAAAATTGTGGAGTTCATTATAGAAAAGGAGAATAACGGCAAAATCAAGCACAGAGAGAACAAGAGAAACATTGTTAGAAGATATAGAATGGGTGGGGGGAAGGAAAGACATGAACCTACTGACTGCAGCAAATGGAAGCAGAATGACCAAGTCTGGGAAATTCTTCAGAAGGGGAATTTTGCTGTGTATATGGAGAAGCTTCGTGGGGAAACCCTACAATTACCAGTTTTTTCATGCGTAATTGGAAGAAAGGGAAGATCCATTTCAATAATCAATGGATAGATATCACAGAGGAACTTATTACGAAGGCCACTGGTCTTCCTATGAATGGCATGAAGTTCTATCGAGACCACAGTTATTCTGATAAAGTGTATGAGAGGTTGTCAGAGAATGAGGAGGAGGCTAACAGACTTGCGAAGAAGGTAGGAGGTTTCTTTAGTACTGTTAATATCAGCCACCCATGTCATTTTGTTTTATATGTAGCTATTTGTTATCTTACCCTTGATGGGAGATTTACTAGAGCCTACGGGCATCATTTTGTTATCCTCAATTATTTTAGGCATAACGAAGAAATGAGTATCCCTTTCTATCTTATGAGTTCTCTGAATATCACTATGAGGGAGTTTCTGAATGACCCTTTTGGGTATCATGCCTCTCGCCAAGGTTTAATTGTTCTCATTTATGATGTGTTAAAAATGAGGAAAATGGATAAAATTGTGGGCAAGGGTAAAATCCTTAACGATGTGGAGACTGAGGATGAAGAGTCGGGAGAAAGATTTGATGATGATATTGAGGATGAGAACATTACTAGCACCAGAGGTATGGGAAGTTTGAAGGGTAGTTCCTCAAATATTTATAAGAAAAAGTTGGAGTATGAGGAGATGAACCCTAATTTGGAGGGTTTCAGAACTGAAGATGAGGAAAACCCCAAAAGCCAGAGAAAATGGAAAGCTAATCTTAAGAAAAAGCCTTCGGTCATCAAGAAACTGAAGATGAACAAGGGTATCCTCATATCCTCTGACGAGGAGGACCCTGTTCATGAGATTCTGGAGAAAAAGGAGAAGGTGGAGAAAGACAAGGATAACACTCAGAGTAAGGTTGAGTAAAAAGAGGTTAGTTTTCAGGAAAAGGCTAATATTGATACTATAGATAACACAAAGGAAAGCTTCAACATTGGCTTGGACCAAAAAGACAACATCCTCTCTTTTGGGAGGTTTATGGCTACTATAGCACAGGATACTGTGAATATGAAGATTGAAATTAAGGAACAGGGTAAGATTGTGAGTATGATTAAAGTTGCTACCTTTGGGGAAGAGTCTATGGCTACTAGCTTGAAGAATTGGACTGAAGCCATTAACAAAGGTGAAGCCTTTGGGGAGCTGGGCACTAAAGTGTTGACTATGGAGGATAAGATTAACAAAATGAACAAAGAAGCAGAAGCCAGCAATATTGAGGTGCACCTATCCTCACTAGAAGGTAAAAAGGAGAAAATGGATTTGATGGTTAAAAAAATCTGTGAGCAAAGCTTTGATATTCTGAAAGTTTCTGTTGAGCAATGCAAGAATCTGATGGAGAGACTCGAGGCTAATAGAGGGGAGGAGAGTAAGGATCCCAAAGAGGGGCTGGGCTCTGGTATCCACACTTGTGTAAGTATAAAGAAGAAAGACACAGGCCTCAAAGACCTCAGACTCTCGGTTGATAATATGGAGCTTCTCGCGGAGCAGGCGAAAGATCTGATGGAGACTAGCTAGCTCCATGTGTGTTGTCTTTTGTTTTTGGGCTATCTTTTCCTCTTAAGTTGTCTTTTTCTACTTTTTGGGTTTATGGGGTCTAGGGTCCCTATTTCTCTTTTATCCCATCTTGTGGTAGTTGACTGATCAGCTTTGTCTATCTTCTGATCTTTTGTACAAGGTTTTGGGACCTTTCAAATCCTGCTTTTACTTAATCAAAACTTAAGCCTAACTAGGTGATCCAAATGGACTAAGGCATCTCTAGGCTCATAAGATTTCCTAAGAGATCCTTGACCACACACATGGATCCATAACCAAAATATGATGATCCTCTAAGATCAATCCATTTATTACAAACACAAATCTTTCAGAATGACAGTCAATCAGTGACAGTCATGGGTGCACTGTACCATACTCCCTAAGAAAAAATTAACTCAAGTCCCTTGAGTTAGGACATATTTTATATTAAAACCAATCTTCTTGATATCATCAGGTGTAAACCAAGTAGCATTCTCCACTGAATGGTGTTTCCATTTGACTAGATATTCATAGAAAGTAGACCTCTAGGTTTGTTTGGCTATCCTCTTGTCCAGTATATAGTCAATCTCTTATGTTGGTGGTTTTGGTAGATCTTGTAGCTCCTTGTCATGTGGCAGATCTTGAGCATCTGCAATGGAGACATTAGAAATAGGATCTTTGTATGGATATAGGTCAGCTACATTGAAAATAGGGGATAAACCAATGGTTGAAGGTAATTCAATTCTATATGCTTTATTTCCACATTTCTTCAAGATTTTGAAGTGACCAATCTTTTTCATCATCATCTTGGTGTAATTTTCCTTGGGTAGTCTTTCTTTCTTTAGGTGAACCATAACCATGTCTCGAACCTTGAATTGGACATCTCTTCTCTTGACATCTGCTGCTTGTTTATACTTCTAAGAGGTTTTTTGTAGTCCGTCTTTCACTTGTTGATGGATGTTCTTCATTACCTCTGCAAAATCCTCAGCTTGGACACTCCTTTGGCAAAAATTCTAGATGTTTCTTCATTCCAAGACACCCGTAGGATGGGATCCATAGACAATTTAGAAAGGACTGAGTCTTGAACTCCTTTTTCAGACACCTTAGCAATTTTCCCAAAGATCTGTTGATGACTTCAGTCTATCCATCTGATTGAGGGTGGTAGGAAGATGACATAGCTAGATTTGTTCTAAGTTTCTTCCACAAGGTACGCTAAAAATGTCCCAAACATTTGGGGTATCTGTCTAAAACAATGGTGAGTGATAAACCATGGAGTCTTACAATCTCCTTGAAGAATAGTCCTACAATACTTGAGGTACCATGTGTAGTCTTAAAAGGTAGGAAGTGTGCCATCTTGGAGAACTTGTCTACAACCACATAAACACTTTCATAGCCTGCCTTTGTCCTTGGAAGACCCAATACAAAATCCATGTTGATGGAGTCTCGAGGTTTGTTAGGAATGGGTAATGGTATGTACAAGCCTACATTTGAACTGGTGCCTTTGGCTTTTTGACAAATTAGATGACACTCCACAAATCTCCTTATCTCAGTCTGCATCTATGGCCAAAGGTAGAATCTTCTTACTAGCTCAAGTGTCTTGTTAAGATTAAATTGGTCAAATAGACATCCACAGTGCTTCTATTTTATGATGTTCTCCCTCATGGAACAATTAGGGATGCACAATTGATTCCCTTTAAACAACAATCCTTCTTGAATCATATATTCTGCAAACTCAGTGTGATATCTATCTCCTAGTTCCAAACAAACTTAATAAATTTCTTTGAAGTCTTCATCATTGGGATACATGTCCTTGAGGACAGAGATACCTACACTTTCCAAGGTCACTTCTTGTATATCCAAATTCCTTCTGCTTAATGCATCAACTACCTTATTTGCTACCCCCTTCTTGTGTTTTATGGTGAAATTGAATGCTTGCAAGTACTCCATCCACTTGAGGTATCTATGGTTCAGCTTCTCCTACCTGTTAAGAAAACACAATGCATGATTGTCAGTAAATACAATAAATTCCTTTGGCAATAAGTAATGCCTCCACTTTCTCAATGATTGGACCATAGCATACATCTCCAAATCATAGGTAGAGTACTTTTTCTTAGCTTCATTAAGCTTTTTAGTAAAGAATGCCACAGGTATCCCTTCTTGACTAAGGATACCCCCAATATCTCTCTTACTAGCATCACATTCAATGGTGAACACCTTATGGAAATCAGGCAGTGTTAAGATAGGTTGTTGAGAGACCATTGTTTTTAGATATTCAAAGGACTTGTCTGCAGCATTAGTCCATACAAACTTGCATTTTCTTCCCCCTTTGATAGTATGTATAATTGGTGCACTCACCCCACTTAGTCTTCACAAATTTCCTATATAAATTGGCTAACCCATGGAAACGTTTGACCTCACTGAAAGATTTTGGGGTGGGCCAATTCAGTATGGATTCAACCTTGGAAGGATCCATTTTCAAATTACCCTTGGAGATGAAAAAGCCAAGAAATATCAGTTCTTCTTGCATAAACACACATTTTTCCAAATTTATCCTCAACTTTTATTTATGTAGTTTCTTCATTACCATGTCTATATGCATCAAATGCTCATCTTTATCCTTGCTAAAGATCAATATGTCATCTAAATAAACAACAA
>MU226357.1:336823-382776 GCA_018584345.1 Thuja plicata | reverse complement strand
AGGGAATCACTACCCATTCAAACAACCCCTCATTGGTTTTGAAAGTTGTCTTCCACTCATCCCCTTCTCTGATCCTAATTTGATGATACCCACTCTTTAGATCAATTTTTGAGTAATATTTTGCTCCTCCTAGACAATCTATGAGATCATCTATCCTTGGCATAGGAAACCTATATCTGATGGTTATCTTATTGATGTCTCTAGAGTTAGTACATAGCCTCTATGTACCCTCCTTCTTATGTGATAGGACTGCAGGGACTACACAAGGGCTTATGCTCTTCCTAATGAAACCTTTCTCCATCAATTCTTGAATCTATCTTGCAACTTCTGCATTTTGGTCAGGGGTCAACTTGTAAGCAGCCTTATTTGGTAAGGTAGAACTAGGAATGAGGTCTATAAAGTGGCTAATATCTCTTTGTGGTGGCAAAACATCAGTACTCTTGTCTGCAACTACTCCTTTGTACTTGTTCAACAAATCTTGTAATTCTTTGGGGCCAACATTTCTCTGAGGTTCTTGACCTTTTGGTATCCTTTTAAGATTTTTTTTGGGCTTTACTATGATGGAAAAATAAGGTGTGTCTCTTTCCTTGAGGACTTTCAAATATTCCTTCTCTCCCACTAAGGTAACACTGTTTGTTAAAGCTCTATGTTTCTTAGAATCAGGGAGGGGTGTCATAGTGTAACTAATCCCATTCTTAGTTAACGTATACACATTTTTATTACCCCCATGTTGAGAATCAACATCATATTGCCAAGGTCTTCCTAGGAGAAGATGGCATGCATCCATATTTACAACTTCACACAAGACTTTAACTTTGTATTCTCCTACTTGAAACTCTACCCAACATTGTTCATCTACCAAAGTTTGTTGGTCTTTATTAAGCCAAGATACTTTATATGGGATTGGGTGGGGTATTT
Source organism: Thuja plicata (assembly GCA_018584345.1). Taxonomy (NCBI): domain Eukaryota; kingdom Viridiplantae; phylum Streptophyta; class Pinopsida; order Cupressales; family Cupressaceae; genus Thuja; species Thuja plicata. Next base: position 381,858 of record MU226357.1, on the reverse strand, counting down.
TCTTCAAACCAATCTTATCTATCATTTCATTAGAAACTAAATTCTCAGTAGAACCAGAATCAACAATAACTTTGAAAATGTTACCAAGTACCTTGTAGTGAGTTCTGATTAGACTCTTCCTTTGTGGGGGCTCCTTAGGAGTTGGCACCTTCAAGAGTGTTCTATTGAACATTGTGGACTCTCCTTGCTCAGGGTGTACAGGTCTAGATGTAGTGGTGTGATAGGATTTCATACTTTGACAGTCCTCATCTTGGGTGAATTGGACTCTCCTATCTCCTCCTGATGTACTAGTCTTGTTTGGGAATCTAAAAGATTGGTGACCAATCTGATTGTAGGAGAAATTTTTTCCAGTGAACATAGAGGTACTTCTACCTCTTGACCTTCCTCTGCTATTGCCTCTACCCCCTCTGAAATTACCTTTGTGATTATTCTCTCTATCATACTCTTGGTGATTGGATTCTCCTTGTGGCCTTGGAGATGATCCTCTTCCTTGAAACCTTCCTCTACCTCTGAAACATTTTGCCTTCCTCTATTGTTATGTTCTCCTCTCCTCTTTTGTTTCTCTTCAATCTTCATAGCCAACTGATAGCACTGGTGTACAGATTGTGGACAAAATAGACTTAGTTCATCCTGAATACTGTACTTAAGCCCATTCATGTACCTAGCAGGTTTTTGTTTCTCACTCTCAGGGGTCTTTGTCTTCATTGAGATCTTGTGAAATTCATCAGTGTAAGATCCCACATCAAGATCCTTCTGCTTTAGATTTTGTAACTTCTTATGTAGAGTTACCTCATAATCTTCAGGAAGAAATTGTCTCTTGATTTCTCTCAACATATTCTTCCATGTGGTTATTGGATCTTTTTCTTTCTCAACCCTCTCCCTTTGTAGGAAGTTCCACCAACTTAGTGTAGGTTCTTTCATTTTAGACTTGGAAATCTTTGTTCTCTGTGAGATAGGGATATCCTCACACTCAAAATAATTTTCTAGGGCCTATACCCAATCCATGCATTCCTCAGGGTCCATCTTGCCCATAAACATTGGTAGGTATGGTTTGTTATCTCTCCTACCCACTCTCTCCAAAGCTTCTAAGATCCTTTTATCTTTTCACACCCTTGTCCCATCTGTCTCAGTCTCTTCTTCTTCTTCTTGGTCTAATTTTGAATCATCACCAGTAGTCCTACTTATCTGAGAACTCTTCAATTTCTCTATTTATGCTTCCATATTCTTTTTCTTAGCTACCTTCTTCCTCACAATATTTTCTAGATCCATGTTGGTGACCCTCAAAGGGATCTCTCCGTCAATATCATCAACCTTCTTTTCCATTCTTGTTCCCAAGAGCTTTTCTAGGCTCTGATACCACATAATGTAGAGGTGACAATAAGAAGTATGGTCTTCCTCCTTTCTCTTCAATGAGACACCCAATTCAACTTATAACCTCCTAGGATCTTAGATCCTTCTTTACACAATCCATTCTACCTATTCAAGGTGGTATAACTACTTACTTACCTTTCCCAATTGAATACCATTCAATTCAAGATCTTGCACTTTTGAGCTTAAGGGACACTAGCCCTATTTCAAGCCACAAACTAGAAGTCTTCACCAGTGACTTCACCAACCCCAAATTGCTATCGGTACACCTTCCTTATGTCATAAGGACCAAGAATCACCCTTCGGTTTGGCCCTCCAACTGCCTTATAGTACCTATCCAGGACTATCCTAGAATTCCTTGTAGGTCTATCCAAGTGATTTTTTGGACTTAAATTTTCCTCCCGGTCACCGTTTAGGAAACTAAGGATATATACAAATACCCTTTTGGAGGTTATGACAAACCCCAAATCCCTAGACTCCAACTCCACTCCAGCAATACCTAACACTCACCAAGTTCAAGGACCTAATTAGCCAAATTAGGCTTAGATATCAAAGAAAGTACTAGAAATTGGGTGCATGGGATTGAAAAAGTGCTTTAGACCTCTTCAAATAACTCCCCACAACACAAATCCACTGTTATTTCACTCAACTAAACTATCTAATTAACATAACACTTCATTCTCCTTTGTTATAAGTTGAATACATTAAGATATTCAGCCTAGGGCTTGATGTATGAGGGATTTACCCTTCGATCCATCTTCTAAGCTTCTAGAATTCTTAAATATACCATCCTAGAATTTTCCAAGATCTTAGTGAATTCCACCAGACATAATGCAAGTTAGGACTCCATTAGTGAAATGTGCTTCTAGCAAGCCTCTTTCTGGACTATTTTTGGAAAACTGAATAAAAAATACCTCAAACCAAAACTAAATGAATTCAAACCAATTGTAAAGTTATGCTAACACAGAGGGCCTTCAAAAAATCAACTTAGTTTCTAGAGATCACACCAGACACGCCGTTCAACTCATAAATGCTCAGAAAAACTCTTCATCTTCCATTCCAAATGCATCAAAATTTCAATATAGAACTTCTAACCATCTAGGTTCGAAGTAAGAACTTGAAAAAACTTCATATGTGAATTTAGATTGATCCAAAATGTCCTATGAGTGTTGGGTTTCCATCTTGCAACTCTCGAGCAACTTTTGGAAGTTGCATGAGCAACATTTTTTACAACTTTTCAATATTTGGAAAAATCTTGTCTTTTGCACTCGAAGACTTTTGTAATGAATCCAAACCTCTCAAATTGACATAATACACCCAAAATTACATGGATCCAAATATTTAACACCAAGGACTTAAAAACATAAAATCATGCTTAAAGCAACTTAAGCCTAACTAGGTGATCCAAATGGACTAAGGAATCTATACGTTCATAAGATTGCCTAAGAGATCCTTGACCACACACATGGATCCATAACCATAATAGGATGATCCTCTAAGATCAATACATTTATTACAAACACAAATCTTGCATAATGACAGTCAATCTGTGACAGTCATGGGTGCACTGCACCACATCTTATAAACAATAATGACATGTGATTGCAAATGACTCTAGGATGTGTGATTGAAATCTTAATTTTTTTAAAAAATTGCTACCTGGTTAGGAATGAAAAAAGGGGAAATTTAAATAGCTTTTAATAACAAATAAAGTTCAATAACAAAGTTCTTAAATTTTTTTGTTGGAATAATGGAATGGTGTGTACTAAGAGGGGAGGGGTGAATCAATACCCTTAAAATTTTTTGTCAATTAGCCTTAATCCATTTAGTAATCAAATCCTTGCATTACTGACCATATGTGCTATTCTATCTTTATGCATGTAATAACAATTCATAAACTTAATTTGCATGTAAACATTCATGAAATATAATGACACATGACACAAGATTTGGTAACGCAGAAAACCCCCATTAGAAGGTAAAAACTGGGGTGGGGATGAAACCCACCAAACTCCACTATCTGCAAAATGGAAGGGGTCAATTAAGGCTTAGAATTTTGATCACTTATGATGATCTTACCCTATTAGGAGTAACATGTTTAGACTGGTTAAGGTCTACTCTGTTAAGAGCTTTAGCAACATTGTTTAGTGTGCACTCAGTTAAGAGGTTTACAAAAGGATTGTTAAATCCACCTTCTCAAAGGATTTCTTCTATTTTCTACACTTGTTAGAATGTAGTGAAAAATACTTATTGACCTGAGCATATGCAATTTACAATTTCTGATTATAGATCCATTATAGTTTACAATATGATGTATCACCTATAGTGACTGATTAATACCTCTGTTCTGCTTGGTAGCCTTGGATCTTATTCTTGGTAACTGATTTCATATTTTTTTGTCCTTCTACATAAAACTCTATCTTCGATCCATAGATGTGTCTGCGGCTAAAATCATCATCACATCATCTTGTTCTGATTGATTACACATCTATTTATACAAAAAATTTGACCTAAATGAGTTTCATGCTTTACAATGATAACTCTTTGATCAAAGGTTTACAAATTGACCTTGATCTCGTAGTTTGCATGTTTTCAATCAGTTAGACTGATTAAAACAATTACAATTACTTAACTTGTCCCTCAAGAAATGGATTTAAAGCTAAGATTTAAGCTAAATATAAACTTAAGTGTTTTATCTGACGTGTAAGTCAGATCCACATTTCTCAGAATAAAGTTGTCTCTCGGTAGACTGGTGCTCAGGTTTTCTCTTTAGTCTTCCTGTCGGGTTTCTCTGTAAACTTTTTTGTCAGGTTCCTCTTTTGTCTTATTTGTCAATTTACACTGTTGACTACTTTGTTGGGTTACACTGTAAACTTCTGTTGGGTTCCTCTATGAATTATGTTGTCGGTTTACACAGTGATCTGTCTATCAGGTTCCTCTATACTTAATATTTTTGGTGACCTCTGTTAACTCTTATGTCAGGTTGCACTATAAACCTATCTTACGGTGATCATGTACTGACAATTCAAAAACTATTTCCCTTGTATACTAATGGCAAAATATGATTATCAATCTCCCCCTTTGACATTAGTATCAAAAAATGATATGTGCAAAACTAAAATGTTTAGTATATACACCATGTATTCACTTTGTTAGTATGAATCCCCCTATGTGCATGTCGGTATAGAATATGTACATGTATATACACTTGCCTTTATATTATTTCCTCTTTTCACCATTTCCCCCTTTTACCTTATCAATTCCCAATTTATCATTTCTCTCTTTGTCACATATTATTTCCCCCTTTTTTGATAATAAGGACAAAGGTGTAATACTTACAACTTGTCAAAAATGTGGGAATGGGAGTTCTTCATGTCTTCCATCATTTTATCCCACATTTCCTTAAGGTGTTCTAGGGCCATGTGCTCCAATGTTTTTCTTGCATGCATATCATAGATACTTCCGGTGACAAACATCTCCGGGGTGGCAATCAATTGTCTTGCCGAAGTCATATGTTGTTGCAGTAATGTGAGATTTGGTAGAGGTAGAGCTTGAAGCTTGGTTACCTCATCTCTGAATTTTGTTTCTGCCTCTGAAATCTCAAGTCTCAACCTTTTAGCTTCCATAATATTTTCAAAATGCAACTTGATTGCATTGTCATTGGTTGTAAGACCTTGTGCACTAGCATTTAGATCTGCATCTATTTGTGCAATCTTCTCACTATTCTCCTTAGTGAATTGCTCTATTATGCATAACTTTTGAATTAAGGTTATAGCTTTTGAAATGATTGGTTCCAATTCATTGACTAGTTCATATAGCTTTACCTTGCTCTTTTCCACTTCTTGGATGATTTTCTCTATCAATTTGTATTGATACTTTTTCTCTACACGTTATTCTATTGCCTTCTCTATATCTACATTATGTGATGTGATGGCAATTGTAAGAACTGCTAATTGATCAAGTATAGGAGCATCTTGATCAATGTTAGTATTAGGTACAATCTACAGAAGTGTTTCCTTGGTTGTCTCTAGTACCTGTGAGTCCTTGGTCTCCTTTTTAAGCTTATCTTGGATAGCTTTCCTTTTACAAAGTTCTACACATTTTCCAAGTGACTCTGGATCCAATTTCCTCGGATCACAGTCTAGTATTTTTATGATCTCATCCTGGGTGACTGGATTCTTCTTCTTCTTCTTCTTCTTCTTCTTTGAAAGTGTAGTGGATGCAAGTGTATGAAGTACCATAGCAAGTTCCTTTTCTTGGTCTGATGTACTTGATGAAGGTTTTAGAGGTGTAGTGCCTTTTAACTACTGCTCAATGTCTACCAGTCGGTTTGGTGTGGGCATCTCCACATCAACCTTAGCTTTCTCTGCAAATTCTCCTTCAATATCCTTTGGAGTGGCATCAACTTTCTTCTCTTCTTCACCTCTATCTTTCTTCTCTTTATCTATTTATTTCTCTTCATCGGTTGTGTTTTTCTGTTCCTCTTCACCCTTATCCTCAAGTATGCTTGCATCATGATCCAATGTTGCATCTCTTGTTTCTTTCATTATATTGATAGCTTGTATCAATAATGGTAGTTGTCCTGGTATATTAATCTGTGCAGAATCTATTGTTGTGTCATGTTCCTTGATCTGCTCAGAGGTAACAGTGACATCTTCATCTGCCTTTACTTCATCGACAGGATCTTTAGTTATAACTACTATTGTCACATCTTAGATTGTGACATCTTATGTCTCTCCTAATGACTCCAAAATCTGAGGTATGTCATCCATTACTTTTCTTGCTTCTATTTTCAATTCAACTGAATTGACATCCTCATTATCATTTATAAGAATGTGCTCTGGGCTTGGTATAGCCTCTTTTTCTTCACTGTGAGGCTTGTCGGTAAGTTCTAATACTCTCTCGGGGCTTGTTTCCTTTTTAGGTACATTGAGTATTTGTCTCCAAGAATCCTAACTTTCCTTGTCAAGCTCAATTAATCTTCCATGTAGTGCCTTGTAGGCTCTTAATTTTTCTGAGAACTTCTTTGAATGTAACTTCATCATTTCATCAATTTCTTCCATCTTGGACTCGGGTGGCATTATAGAAACTAGGGATCTTTCTCTTATCTATTTTTCAAAGTTTAGTGCAAATGTCCACCTTGTTGATAACCTATCTAGAAGTTCTTCTGGCATCTTATTTTCAAACTGTATAGGTATGTATTTGAAAATACACATTGTCTTGATGATGGCTTCTTCTATCTTGTTCTGATCCTCGGGATTAAGAGTTAGCCATTTTCTAATCTTAGGCTCAAATATTGAACCTCACCTGATGATTAATGCAGCAACCTCATCAATTGTGGTAGGAAATTTTCTCTTTATAGGTTTTTCATCTTGTTCAGTGTCTTCTATATCTTCCTTGCTTTAGATTAGTCTTTTTCTCCTCTTTGGTTCTAAATTTTGTCCGATTTGAGGCTTCCTCTTGTAAGTCCTTACTTGTCCTTTCTTAATCGGTGATGAAATTGCATCCTTAGTTGTCTGACTCCTTGTTCTAGATGCAGTTGTAGTTATTGGCTTCTTTGTAGGCGGTGGTGGTGCATCAAACTCTATTGATTTAGATTGACTCACTTTTTCACCTTCACCGACGAGTGACTGTCCCTTGGTGTCTTGTTGTTGTTCTGTCTCTTCATCGCTTACCGACAACTTTTTCTTAAGTGTCTTTACCATTTTATCCTTCATCTGTCTATTTTCTTCACTACTAGGCCGGTTTTTATTCTTTCCTTAGCCTCTTCATAGGTTTCAAACCTTGGTAATGATTTTTCCAATGGTTCATTTAATAATGCTTGAATAGCATTGGTGGCTTGATCTATGTTGATTTCATAGTCAAGTGGGGCTAACCATGTTTTCCTTGGTACAGCTGGTTTGATCAAGGTGGTATCAGTGTCCACCATAAAACATATATTTGCTTTATATTGTTCTACCAGTTGTTCTAGTATCCTCATCCTTTTCTGCATTATGTCCTTGAATCCAGTGAAATATTCGTCCATGACTGATCATGTAAAGTTGTCACCTAGTGACTTAATGAATTCACTAATTTGAATTTTCACTGGTTAGGTAGTGTCCCAGTTGACATTACCGACAGATGGAAAAAAGTCTTGAAAGTATAAAAATATGCACATTAGAAGTGATCTGAACTTACATGAATTGGACTTTGTAGACCTGATTGTCCTCATGTTCTCATCTAACTGCTTCAGTAGAATATCGAATAGATCCAACTGTAATCCCTTCTTTACAATCTTGTGAGAAGTGTCTACTGCTCCGCATGCAATGTTATTCATTCTGCTAGCTTGGAATATCTTGTATCCCAGTACGCATGCACCGAATTTCAGTTCTGGATCTTTGATGGAATTTACCTTCAATCCTCTACCATCCCATTCTGCACCTATCATCTTTGAAATTTTGGGGTGAGGAGGGTGTTTAAGTGCCTTAGCCTTGTCGGTTATTGGATAATCAGTCACTGCATGTATCACATCCCTAGTGATCTATTTTGGCTTGTCCAGCCATATCTTTCGGTCATGCACTCCGCTTAGCACTATCCTGATCCACTCAGTTTTAAACTCCTTCAGGAACATTAGGGCATTTTTCAGCCCTTTCACCTCTATATTTTTTATGTTCATCCTTGATGGTTCCATCTGTGCAAAGCTTCTTGTAAGTTTTCTCAACCTCTAGATCTCTGAATTCTGCAACTTTGTAGTGGATATACACTCGGACATCCTCGATCAACAAAACCCTAGGTGGTATGCTTGAAGATGCACCAGCATCGTCGGGTTGTGAAGCAACCTCTGGACATAACTTGTATTTAGGTTCTTCACAAGTGGTGTTATTTATTAGATTAATCTTTTTCTCCTTGGCGTTCTTGATCTTGGAAATGTGAGATGTGGTTGCCATGGTTTTTGAAAATTAGGGCTTTTCCCATAAATAACTATGAGTTTGGTGAGTCCTTAGTTACTCACTTGTCCCGTTGTAGTTGTTGTTAATCTATCTAAATGTCGTGAATCTGCTGTGAGTTGCTTCCAAAATCTAGTCGATGTTCTTCACTCTGTGCTCTGCTTCATTGTGCTTCTTCACTCATAATCACATGGTGAGTGAATGAGCTATTTCATCACCTTTTTAAAGGTGATGCCCTAAGTGGTGCATTTAATGCTTTACCCACTTCTCGATGTTCAAAGATGGATTCGCTCGGGTATCACACAAACTTCCAGCTTGGGGTAAGTGACAACTCACTTGACCTTTCACAGGTTTATCGATGGTGCTCGGTAAGTGGCAAAGACTTCAATGTCTTTTACATGATTACCGACGAGTCTCAGTTTACATTGTTTAACTTGGCTTTCATATGTACACTGACGATTCTCAGTATGTATTGATCGATGAGATTGGGTTCACAGATCCATAACAAGTAATACCATAGTGCATCTTTATTCATGCTAGTTTGGAATTTTATCAATGTGTAATGGAAGCGATGTAAAGTATAGCTTGGTATAGTGCAGTTCCATACTTACTTGTTCTGCTTAGGTGGGGGTGGTGATATCACTAGATCTATTGTATAAGGTTTCAGTAATTGTATTGCTTGGTCCAAAATCACCAGTGTTTGTATCTTTTCTCCACATTTTGTTTCTCATCTTTATGATGTCTTCAATGGTATTGCCATTGGCAAAAGTGCTTGTCTCTGTCACTCGGTCTCTGCAGTCCTTGCTTAGATGATCGATCCTATGACAGTATAAGCATGTCATTCTGGGGTTAGTCTAGTTTCTAGACCTTCTTATCCATTTTATCATGCAGTTTGCAGCTATATATGTGTCCATATCTACCACATGCTATGCAGTTTGTCCATGTGTTGTAATCCCAAACATATGAGTTACCAACTCTTTTTGGTTAATAAGCATTTTCTTGTTCTTTTGGCTTCCATTCTTGGTTTTTCTTCTTCTTGCATTCAAGAGATGTGTGCCCATGCATTTTGCAAGTAGGACAATATTTTTCCATGTAGGTTTCCTTCTTTGGTTGGTTCACCTTAGATTTACATTCATATGTTTTATGTCCTTTCTTGTTACAGTTATAAAAATTTCCTATGAATGAATATGTGGATTTAGGAATACCTAGTTTAATTTTTCTTCTGCAAACATTTGATGTGTGGCCTAGTTTTCCATAGTGATTGCATGACTACTTCCATGGTCTTGGATTTGTGTAGACATCTTTTGGATCAGCTTGGTATGGTGATTCTCCATGCTTGGTATACCCTAATCTGATATTGTTGTTGACTCCTCTTTGTCCATCCAGAAAATCATCCATTCTTTTTGTACTCCCTTCAGCTTTCTTGATCATATCATTGTGTTTTTGTTGAATCCTTACTTCATGCTTCATTCTTTCATTTTCTTCTCTTAGCTCACCAATAGCTTCCAATTTTCCATTAAGTTCTATGTTCATTCGGTTTGCCTCCTGACTCATAAGAATAATCTGATTGGTGATCTCATGATGATGTTCAGTAAGTCTTTGCATTTTTTATTCTTTCTCTTGTAGCTTTTCAGTGATCTTCCTCATGTCATCAATAGCTAATGTTCTTTCTTGCTCAGCCTGTCTAGCATTATTCATAACCTCAATCATCCTTACCATCTGTGTCTCTTGACTGATTTGCAGTGATTTCACTTGTCCAGCCAGATGTTGATTGATTTCATTTAGAATTCTAATGCTTCCTTCAGATGTGTCTGATGTATTGCTAGATGTAGATCCTATTGACTCAAATAAATTAGGTATTTCTTCTTCATGATAGTCTGTTTCATTACAACGAGATGCCATAACCTTTCTTTCATCTTGTAGCTCTCTCATATTGACTCTAGCTTCTTTATATTTCTCATAGAAGATCTGTATCTTGAACTTCTGATTCTCAATACTCTTGTCTAGCTTATACCTTTCCATTGTATGATCTTTTCTCTCAATTGATTTAAACTTTTCCAAATAAGAGATCTATCTCTGATACCAATTGTTGGAATAATGGAATGGTGTGTACTGAGAGGGGAGGGGTGAATCAGTACCCTTAAAACTTTTTGTCAATTAACCTTAATCCATTTAGTAATCAAGTCCTTGCATTACCAACCATATGTGTTATTCTATCTTTATGCATGTAATAACAATTCATAAACTTAATTTACATGTAAACATTCATAGAAACATTCATGAAATGTAATGACACATGACACAAGATTTGGTAATTCAGAAAAACCTCTGTTAGAAGGTAAAAATAGCGGTGGGGATGAAACCCACAAAACTTCACTATCTGCAGAATGGAAGGGGCAGGTTAAGGCTTACAAGTTTGATCACTTCTGATGATCTTACACTGTTAGGAGTAACATGTTTAGACTAGTTAAGGTCTACTCTGTTAAGAGCTTTAGCAACACTGTTTAGTGTGGACTCGGTTAAGATGTTTACAAAAGGATTGTTAAATCTACCTTCTCAAAGGATTTCTTCTATTTTCTACACTTGTTAGAATGTAGTCAAAAATACTTATTGACCTGAGTATATGCAATCTAGAATTGCTTATTACATATCCATTAAAGTTTACAATATGATGTATCACCTATAGTGACTGATTAATACTGAGCTCTTCTGGTCAGTAGCCTTGGATCTTGTTCTTGGTAACTGATTTCATCTTGTGTTGTCCTTCTGCATAAAACTTTGTCTTTGATCCATAGATGTGTCTGCGACTACAATCATCATCACATCATCTTGTTCTAATTTATTACACATCTATGTATACAATGAATTTGACCTAAATGAGTTGCACGCTTTACAATGACAACTCTATGATCAAAGGTTTACAACTTGACCTTGATCTTCTAGTTTGCATGTTTTCAGTCAGTTAGATTGATTAAAACAATTATAATTACTTTACTTGTCCCTCAAGTAATAGATTTAAAGCTAAGCTTTAAGCTAAATATAAAACTTAAGTTTTTTATTTGACGTGTAAGTTAGATCCACATTTCTCAGAATAAAGTTATCTCTCAGTAGATTGGTGCTTGGGTTTTCTCTTTAGTCTGCTTGTCGGGTTGCTCTGTAAACTTGTATGTCGGGTTCCTCTATTGTCTGCTTTGTCGATTTACACTGTTGACTACTTTGTCAGGTTACACTGTAAATTTTTTTTGGGTTCCTCTGTGAATTATATTGTCGGTTTACATAGTGATCTGTCTGTTAGGTTCCTCTGTTGACTTCCTCTGTACTTAACATTTTCGGTGACCTCTGTTAACTGATGTGTCGAGTTGTACTATAAACCTGTCTTTCAGTGATCATGTACCAATGGTTCAAAAATTGTTTCCCTTGTATACCAATGGAAAAATATGATCATCATTTTCCACATATTGCTTCGCTTATACAACTTTAACTACAAATTCAGCTAAAGAAGACAATGTTATAATGGTGAGCAAGACTGATTACACCCTTGGTCTCCTTGGTTGTTCAACACAGCGATGGTTCATGACATGGCTTAACTACCTCATGTGTCTTCTATGTGTCTAGTGGTTGTATTATGCATTAACATGTTGATCTTTTGGTGCAACAAAAAATGCTACTTGTAATAAGTGGTATCAGAGCTTGGTCATAGGTTTGAACCTCACGCTTGCACTGGGGGGTTGTTACTATGGTGATCAAGACTTATTGCACCCTTGATGTCCTTGGTTTTTCAACACAATGGTGGTTCGTGAGATGGATTAACTGCCTCATGTGTCTTCTATATGTCTAGTGGTTGTATCGGGCATTAACAGGTCGATCTTTTGGTGCAATGACAACCACTAGTTGTAGCAGACAATAATTTAAGCTTGGAAGGAAAAAAAATAGATAATGTTCAATAACAAAGATATTTAAATTTTTTCACAGTCTCCCTCACTAATACAACTTTAACTACAAATGCACCTAAAGAACAAGGATCTTAGAAACAGGAGCATAAAATAATCCTTGCAACACTGGTGAGCAAAAAAAAATATTTTGACAAATTTTAACTTCCCTATTTACAAATGCACAGAAAAATGACATTTTTAGCTCTCAATAACAAATAATGTTCAATAAAAGAAATCTTAAAACTTTTTGACATATTAGTTCACTAATACAACTTTAAAAACAAAATTTAAGCTTGCAAGAAAAAGACATAAGTAAACAAGCCCTTGCACAAACCTTGGAACATTCATACAAAGTTGAAGATGCATGAACCCTAGCTGACACATATCCAAACTTCAATGCCCTCTTTGCAATGTCTCAAATAAACACACATAAGGAGAAAAGGAGGATCGGAAAGCTATTCCATTAACACATGTCACTTCAACTCAGACAATTTGACCCTACAAACCAAGAATATTTTGACAAAATTGAAGTCCCGTGTTTACAAATGTACAAAATAAAAGAGAGCAATTTTAGCTCTCAATAACAACTAATGTTGAATAATAGAGAACTTAAATTTTTTTTGCAAACTCGTTCACTAGTATAATTTTAATTCCAAATACATTTAAAGAACACAATAACTTAATCTTGCAAGCAAAATATCTTACAAATGTCAATACAAAACAAATCTTGCAGCACTAATGAAAGACAGAGGTAAACAAACCCTTGTAGAATGCTCTGAAATTTCATACAAAATGGAAAATGTAGGAACCTTAGCTGACACGTATGGATACTTCAATGCCATGTTTGCAATGTGTCAAAGCAAACCCCAAGAATAAGAAAAAGATTGAAAAACTCTTTGATTAATGCACATTTAATGCTAACAAGCTTTGCATTGAATGATATCCATTGCAATTTCGGTTTCAAAATTTGATTTTTTAATAAGAACTTAAAGAAATAATTTTTTAAAAATTTTATAAATATAATTAGTTATAATTATAATTATATATGTAAATTTAATTTTAATTTTATTATAAATGTTAAGTATATTTTAAATAATAGTTATTTAATAAAAATAAAATTATTATAAATTAAAAATTAAATAAGAGACTTTGTATAAAATCTTAAAAATAATATTTAATAAGTTATGTTGTATATATTATAGTTTCATTTCTATAGTTATAATTGTAAAAATTTAAAATAATATTATAATTTCATTTCTATAACTTTTAAATGTTAGGTACAATTTAATAAGATATATTATATATTAGAAATTGTAATAATTATTTATTTTTTATAATATATATATTGAAAATATAATATAGTAAATACTTTAAAATATATAATAGTTATATATTATAATATTGTTCAAATATATTGAAATTAAATTTTGTAATGAAAATAATATGTTAATAGAATATAAAATATAGTATCTCATAAAAATATACTATATTATATTGTAAACTAAAAGAATAATTTCAAAATTAATTAAATAAGAGAAACTGTCAAAAAAAGGGGTCCTATAACACTAAACCAATTCAACCTTTAGAAATACCTACGACAAATACAATAACAAAATCTCTTAATTTTGTAATGTTATTCTATTAAATCGATCAGATTTCCACAATCCATTCAATTTAGAGCTGAATTTCTGGTTTTGATTGTATGTGTTTTTTAGCATCAACGTTTTGGATCACACTCCGTGATCCATCATCAGGAGCAGAGAGCAATAAGGAAAAATAAGGAAAAATAATAAGATGATGATGATGGATCACCGAAACGTTGATGCTAAAAAATACACACAATCAAAACCAGAAATTCAACTCTAAATGTTATTCTATATTCAACAACAATAAAATCTCTTTACTTTTGCCATACCCAAAAAATAATGTACATTTTGTATTCAGGCATATCTCACAATTGTACTATTATTTTTAGATATATAGACAGAACCAATAACAAAATATCTCTACTATGTATTAGACATATCTCACAATTGTGTTATGAGTAAACATAGAGAAAATCAACAACAAAATATATCTGTAATTTCATCTAAAAATAGATGTTTTTAACAAAATTATATACCATTTCAAATTGTATGAGAAATCCCTGATACCCAAAACAATATTCCTCTTCAAAAACTGCTTCTCATCACCCCTGCAATCTACAAGGGCGCACTTAAATAATGACTGCCCCTGCAATCTCCTTGAAACCCATCTGCTACTTAGGCTATATCTTCCAAATTTTGAATACCCATATCCATTAAATTTTTCTCAGCTTCCACCTGTGAAGAAGTCATGGGGTCACTCTTTGAGCAGAGACACATTTTAGACAGGAGCACAACAATCTGATTATATGTCAGTTTACATAAATTTTGTCCTCTCTCTTTCATGGATCGCACCAATTCAACCAATGAGTGAGCCATAGAAGCAAAGATCTGCCTCTTTATATCCCCTCTCCTTCGTGGAAGCCTTGTGATGGGCCTTCCCACAATCTCATTTGCTAGAGCTAAGTATTCCCCTTTTCTTTCCACCATCTCCACACTTTGCCCACCACCCATCTGCTCTCTAATGATTTTCTGAAACTTGACTGCAGAAATTCAGAGGAAACAGCTGCAAACCCTAAAAACTCTGGAGTTCAATACAAAACCTGGTAAAATATATAGAAGCCCACAAAAGTCCGGCAATGGCCGTGTGTTATCATACAGATGCACCTTTGCTCCAAACTAATAATTTAAGTATAAAAATATATTGGTTAGATTTGTTTTGAGTTAATTATTATATTAGGTATATCCAAGGGGTTGAATTGATAGAATCAAAAGATTGTTTGAATGACATAAGCACTTAACCAGACACGTGGGGGTTTTCTTCAAGGTCAAGTTATATGAACTTGTTTAATTTATTAATAAACAATTAGATCAGAAATAAATAAATCAAAGATTTTAGTAATGTCGATTATACCAAAGCAATCTATATATGATCCAAGAACAATATACAACTCTTCGACAATAAAATATCAAAACCTTAAACTCTTTAATAATAAAACGTCAAAACCTTAAATATTTTTTGTAACCTTCTCTTTCGATATAGGCCTACTCTTTTAATTTAGTCCAGATGGACATTATTTTGGCAGGTCGTGCAATTTTGTTAAAACATTCTGGGGGCGGTAATTTCCATGACTTTTTCTTAATGGATTGCCTGGTTTCAGAATATAGTTGAAAATGATAAAGAACAGATTGGACCATCCGCAGTAATAAATAAAATAGTGCAGTTCATATCCGGACAGCTGTAAATAACAGGTATCGAATACACCTGGCTGTATGAAACCGGACATGTTATGTCTTGTATTGAAACTAGACTTTTTGCATCACGTGTTGAATACATAGAGCAGTATGAAATGGGATATTTTATGTCTCGTACGTTGTTTTATTCTTATTGGCTCGATTCACTGCCATCATAATATGCTGTTGGGAAATGAATCTGCAACAAAGTTAGTAAAGATTAAATGGGTTGGAAGGAAGGGTACGTGTTAAGTTCCAGACAAAATGTATTAAAGACATAAAAAAATTGTCAGTCTTTTTTTTTCAAATTCGCAAAAATATTGATTTTTTTGTAACATTTTGTAGGGAGCTTAGCGGCATCCGAAGGAAGGCACTCTTGAAACAAATGCTTACAAAGTCAAGCCTTCTAGAATGTGACTACTCTCCCATGCCCATCATGTCTAGTGTAAGAATTTTATATGGATTATTCTAAGAATTAGGGCTTCAAATTTGGGATCACCCATGCCTTGAAAGCAGTTTTTTATAAACCAGGGTTCTTTAGTTGTTTTGAGTTATATTTTTTTATCATCTTAAAGAGTATTTGTTATAAGTATTGTAATATTAAAAAATTGTATATTATATTTTGATTGTCGTGAAGTTAAATAGTTCTAATGAGTTAGCAAGGACTCGTTTTTTATATTATATTTTGATTGTCGGTATAGTAGATAATCCTCATCTCTTGGCTCCTGAGTAGAGAGAATTTTGTCTATAGCTTGTAATCAAGTAGCAAAAATGATGTTGTGAATGATATAAAACCTTACATAAAACATAATATACTATTGTATAAGGTTGTCTTCTTCTTCTTTTTTCCTAAAACATGGTGAGGCTAGTCACCAAGCACTCTTTCATTTTTAATATTGACAAGTGAGTGGTAAATAAATTTTCATTTCTCAAATATTATAGAGTGCTACAAATGTACACTTAATAAATCAACTGTTTAGAATGTGTATCACAAAATCATATGATATCACTTACACCTATTGTACAATTGCAATCACTCAAATGTAAGTATGGTAGTGCTTGTCTTTCTTTTCATGGTCATTCATTAGATTTCATGCGTAATTAAGCATCTTTAACTCATCAATTGTAAGATACACTCAATTGAGCTTATATTGTACTATGCAAAGTTTAGTGGTCAAGAGTGCAAGCCCAACAACTAATCATTCTAACTAGTCATTGAATACAACAAATACCTTGCCTATGACTAGCAGTGCATGGTCTTGAACGAAAAATTGAATTTCAATTATTGAAAACTAGTCCGCTATATTCATTCTTTAATTATTTATGACTTCAATGCTTCTTTTTGCTTTTGCATGATATTAAAAGGAAGGAGATATGTGAATACACTTCCTACACTTATCTATGAGCGGGCATATTTGCAAAAAAAAAAAACAATCGATCATATCATTTTAAAGAAATAAACATAAAAATAATATACTATAATGTAATCATCTTTACATGAGAAAACCCTTACAAAAGAAAAACCCCACTCCCCAAGAACACAATGTATCATTTAGTAATCAATGATTATTTTGGGGTAAAAAAATAAAGGGAGAACAATATTAAAAAAAAAAGAAACTTTTATCTAAATTTGATATCTTGTCACCACCTCTAATTCAACAAATTGATTATGCAAATTTAAATTGAAAGCTTACATCCTTGATGCAAATCTAATGTGTTTGGGTGCACATGAGCTTGGAATGTATTTATATTAAGCAGCTCTTGGAATCCTCAATGTGGCAACATGTCCCTACTTGAATTATTATCTTCTCTTAAAAATGTCTTCTAGAGGAGTGAAATTATAGATTTGGGTTGAAATTAGTTTGGATTGGAGGGGTAGGATTGCATGAGAGGAAATGTAAAATTGGGGGAGGGGCCAAGAAAGAATTAATGCAAAAGTGGATCTATGGAGGGTTGATATTGAATGATTTGAATAGATAACTAAATATTGAAAGTGGTTTTGAATTTGGATTGAATATGTTGGACATGAATAACAAGGTTTTACATTATTGATTTAATGACTATTGATAAGCTTTTCCATTTCTCAAAGAAGTTTTCATCTTTTAAACAAACCTTTTAATAAATATTTTTATTATAATCATTAATTTTGAATGTTTATTGTTTAATTAAGTTGTTATTGATTAAAATAATTAATTTCAAAATTGTATTATTATTATTTTATCTTGGTTATATCATAATTCTTGATGTACATTAAAAGGAATTCTAGGGGAGCTAACTATTGCCTATATACAAGGCTATAGCATAATTCTATTTATGGCTATGGCGTATTGTAGCCATGAAAATATCCTTCATATATTGCACTTGCAACAAACAAAAGTTTGTGAACAAGTCAAAGAGCATGGACTTAACTCCCTCATCCAAAATGAGGAGACAACCAAGACTGCATTGTCTCTTACAGCTATAAAAAAATGAACCCAAGAAATACATTAAGTACCAATCCCAACCCCCCCAAAAAATCATCCAAAGGATGAATTACAACATTAACCCCTATGCATAGTGTTGCCAGAAGTTTCATCCATAAAAGGATAAAACTGCTGCTCCGAACAATAATTTGAACAAAATCATCGCTATGAGAAGGAAGAGATCCACGATGCCCCGCCTGAAGAAGCATCACCCCCAGATGTCAAACCAAGAATGAAATGCTTTTCGAGTGATACCAAACTTAGTGTCCATAGAAGCGACATCCTCCTCCAGCAATGGCAAAATGTCTTCTTGATAAGGTTCAACCACTTGGAGTGGTGGAATTGGAACGATGTCATTGTCAATGCACTTATCCATGTGTAGTTGTAAAGTATGTATAGCAAGAAAACAGTCGAGTACCAACTCTGAGATAAGGGGATCCATTGTATGCATCCTTCAAGCATATTCTTGGGTAATCTAGTTCAACCCTCCATCCTACAAAGCTAATTTTACCACTGCAAACACATCTTGAACATAGGGTTTTTAGCTAAAACATCATTAAATTCCACAATACATGCAATGGGAATGGCCCCATTTTCCAACCAGTGACAAAGCAGTAAGTGCCCGTTTGGTTCTTGGTATTAACTTGGAATAGTCATTATTTAATGCGAGAATAAAGTAATTCATCGTTTGTGGCTATTTTTTGAATTCCCAAATTAGAAATTAATCCCCATTTTTTGGCCAATGCTTGGATTAATTAATTCTTATAAAAACCTGGAATTCATTTCTTATTCCAGAATAAGCTATTCATCGATTCGAAATTACAACAAAATGTATAAGTCGTTGGGTCCATGCGTGAACGGTTCTTTAGGTTTTGTGGGAAAATTATTATTATTATTATTTTAATATTTTTTTTATTTGATTAATTTTTTTTTTAAATCTTTTTTTTAAAGTTAATAATTCAAAAATTAAAATTTGAACCGATCAAAAAAAATTTAAAATTTGTAAGAAAATAATTTTTTTTATAATCTTGTTTTTTTTTAAGTTAATAATACATAGTTTAATTTAAAAATATATAAGTTAAAAATACATATATATTTTAATTAAAAAACTAGCAACAAAAATGATAAGTTTAAAAGTTACAATTTGTAAGATTTTTTTTTTTATAATTATAATTTTTTAATAAGTTAAAAATATTCTAATTAATTTAAAAAATAAAAAATAATCTTTATTCCAATTCCACATTATGGGATCCAAATGCAGAATAGTTTATTCCAACTTTTATTTTCAGGATTAATTAATCCAGAATAGGTCCTTATTCTAGAATAGGCCTATTCTGGATAAATTAATTCCATGCACCAAACATGCCCTAAATGACGAAGCAAATCCTCTTAGGCTATTCTTGCATTCTCATTGGCGTCGTGGGAGGGGCACTCGATATTCCATGGCCCCCAGTGGCAGAAAAGAAAATGACAGCAGAGAAGAAAAAATATATTATACCACGAATTAACCTGTAGATAGATAATGTCACAGATAATCAGTAGAGATCAAAAAAAGCATATGCCTCGAAATAGAGAAAATGAGTAGTAAATCCCACCAAATAAACACAAAGTAAAATAGGGTAAGTCAGTCTGAGATCATAAATAGTGATGTGAAATGAGGCGATACAAATAAATGGGGCAATAACACCAGCCATGGCAAATGGGTATACAAGCCACCTTCTTGTTGTACCGTGATGTAACACCAACTAATAGGAAGCAGCACAAAGGACATACTGAAGTTGAGATGATGCAAGTAGCAAAATGGGAAAGGACATTCCAGTACAACAATGTCACATAATATTACCACAAAGACATCATACCCAACACATCAACTTAATAAAGCCACATGAGCCATATAACATTGAAATGACATGAGCACAACCAAAGAAGAGATCCTTACCAACAAATATCTAAAGTACCAGATCCTCAAATTGAAAAACAATACTATCAGAAGAAACAAAATGTATAATAGCAAAGAAACATGGAGAGGCGTAAACATAATAAGAAAGACCATATACCAAAATAGAGATGCGGCCACCTCCCAACATTAGAGATCCAATCCATATTAAGAGAGCCCACCAAGTCCCATCCCCTGTGGTGAAAAATGAATTCATCACTCCGAATATATCAAAGAGAATCGACCTTGGTGTCAATCCAATCCTGAATTGAATCCCAAATGCAGAGAAGCAGACTACCCAATTAAATTGAAGCCCATATATGCACCCCCCATCCATCATCAACCAACCACCCCAAGTGTCAAAAGAACCATACAAAGCCATCCAATGAGGTGAACCAAGGGTAATCTACCTTGAACCATCCCGAGAAATGACATTGGATGAAAAAGTACACCAGGGACTGTTCCTTCATAATGAATAAGGGAGACTGACAAGGCAAATCAACCTAGAAGACAATAAATAACAACAAGAAATAGATCATAGGAGATGAGAAAAAAATGTCGGGTCAACCTCCTGCAAAGGTAAATCATCATCTATAGCCTTATTTGCAAGGAAGTCGACAATGTTTTGCCCTCTCTATAGCAATGTAGGATAGTATACTCAGACAATGCTTGGATTTGTAGTAGGACCTTTTGAAGACAGTATTGAAGATTCTAAGAATGAGACTTTTTAGAGGAGATTGCCTGAAATATAACCATGGAATCACCCTCAATAATAAGGCACCTAATATGTAAGAATACCAAAACACTGAGCCCAAAACTCAATACTTCAATTTACGCAATGTTATTTGTTCCTGAATGCAGCTTTTTACATGCTTCTTATAGAATGACCCCAATAGGATTCCTTTTAACAATCCCAGCCCCAGAGGCTCCTGGATTACCCCGAGACGCCCCATCAAAATTAAGTCTATGGAATCTAGGAGGGCGAGGGGACCAAGTCACTGTGCTACAGATCATCTTTTTATTCTTAGAGGTCATGCACACATGTGATGGTAAAGTTCCAAGGAGAGGCTAAGAAGATTAAATGAACAGATCCCAGTTTGTGAAGGAGTTCGACTTAGAAATATTCTTAATAATACGAGACATAAGAACTTTGGATATAGAATTCTCAATCATGTGCAATACATCTAAAAGGGGCGATACTTTTTTCCTAAACACTCTTTTATTTTGTTCTAACCAAATATTCCAAACAATAATTGAGGGGCTCAGCTCTCAGATGGCCTTAAATATGGAAGTCAAGTAAAATGAGGGTCATCCCTTAAAGAAAGTCAACAAATCAGGCCCCACTGTCGTATGCCAACCCAAATTCCCAAGAATCCAATACCATATATCCAAAGCAAAGAGGTACCGCAAAAATAAGTGATCAGAAGATTCAATGAAATAACCACACAAAGTACAAGGAAAGGCAACAATAATCTCGAGTCTATCTTGCCTCATACCAGTAAGTACTATGTCTTGAATAGAAATCCAAGAAAAGGCTTCTTCTTTTGGTAGGCAAGCGCATCCCCACAAAAGTTCATTAGACTAGGGATCATTTGAGATAGTGGTAACTTGTGATTCATAGACTATCTTTACCATATACTGACCTGAGGGCGACTAAGTCCAAATAAACTAATCATCTTGCGAAGAGTAGACAACACATCTCTTCAAAATTTTAGCTTGGAGATTATTGACAAGGTCAAAAGGAGCAAGAGCGTTAGGGACCATTTTCCATTTAACAGAAGGAGGATATGATGAATCATCTAAAATAAAAAAGTCCTTGACATAAACACCCTATAGTGAACTCAAACTTTCAAGAAGAGGTGACCAATCTCGGGTTTGTATGAGAGGGGGACACCCATTCCAGGAGTCATCCCAAAGCCGAGCCTTTTCCCCATTATGTATGAGCCAAGAGAGGGAGGGGAGAATAAGATCCCTACATGAAGATATACAATTCCAATGTTTGAACCTTTGGGTAGGGTAGTGGTAGTAAACAATCTATCCCACTCTGGAATGTCTAAATATAACAATCTATCCCACTCTGGGATGCCTAAATATTTATTAAAAATGACTCTAGCCCATTCAGAGGAAGGGTTGGTATACAGTTTCCATAGTAATTTTGTGCTTAAAGCACGGTTGTGGAAAGAAATATCACGTATACCATCCCCCTTATGTGTCTTAGGTTGGAAAAATTTGACCCAAGCAAGAAGGGGGAGTTTCTTCTTTTGATTGACATTATCAGCCCAAAGAAAATCTTGAAGGACAGACTCCAGCTCCTTAATCGTCTTTTGCGACATATTCAAAACAAACATAAGATAAATAGGGACTGCATTTAAAACTGATTTGATCATAAGGATCTTTCCTGGAAGCGTCAACATTTCTGTTTCCAAGACAGAATACGACTAGAGATAGAGGAAATATTGTTTTCCCAGAAATTATGTTGCTCAGAACCCATAAAGAAGGGAATCCCAAGATAACTACAAGGAAAGGAACCCAAAGAAAAACCCAAAATCTAAAGAGACTATGTTAAAACAAAGGAGGCACATTAATGAAAAAGATCTTGGATTTTTTAGGATTGACAAGTTGTCCTGAAGCAACATAATAATCATTGATAATACCCTTAATGGTCCTAGATTCCCCCATTGGGGCTTCTCCAAACAAAAGGGTATCATTCTCAAAGAGGTTATGAGTGTGACTCTCATCCAATGACCCCACCTGAACCCATTTCCAAAGCGATAATGCATTAGCATATCTAATTGCACGACTGAGCCCCTCAACCATATTAAGAATGAAAAGAAAGGGGGACAATGGATCACCCTGTCTGATCCCTCTGGATGATTTTAAAAAGCCACTAGGGGCACCATTTAAAATAACAAATCAAGGGGATGATATACATGTTGACACCCATTTGATCCAACTAGGATGAAAACTAAACTTCTGAAGAACCGCAAGAAGAAATTCCCAACTAACCAAGTGTCATAGGCCTTCGTCATATCTAATTTCAGGGACATGACAAATCTCTTTTCACACTGCAAAGAGTGTATAATCTCATTTGCGAAGATCGCCTCCTATGGGGCTTCCTTGCTGGGAACAGATCCCCTCTGCTCTTCTGAAATAATCTGAGGAATGACTTTGGCCAACCTAACAGAAATAGCTTTGGCAAAGATTTTGTAAAGGGAATTACGCAATGAAATAGGGTGAAAGTTGGCAAGAGTCCTTGGGGGATCAATCTTAGGTACTAACACAATCTATGTAGTATTCAACTCTTTTAACATGCTACGATTTCTCCTTGCCTCTTCTAGTGCAAGAAGAATGTCTTGCCCTGTAAATTCCCAGGTTTTCTGTAAAAACATCATTGTGAAACCATCAGAACCAGGCGCCTTATCCAAGGCCATGGACAATATAATTGATTTTTTTTAATTTATTATTATTATTATTATTAAATGTTCTCCTCATGTACAATAAGGAGTGGATGGTCAAATGTATCATTAGTTATACATAATAAAATAAGTATGATAAATATACAAGGAAATATTAAGATGCTAAAATAGAAGTAGAAATGTAGCTACACAATCTAGAACTTGTAATAGTAGTAGATTTGATTATATATAACATTCTTTAATAATAATTAATTATTAAGTTTTTTGTTCAATAATTTTTGATTTAGCATTGTGTTATGAACATTACTAAGATTTTGATGTAGTAAAAAATCCATTAAGAAGTAGAGATAACCATGCTTTCTTCTCCAAGCAAAGGCACACATAAAATAGATTACTATTAACTTATATCCTAGTTATCATATATATAATATTTCATTTTTAATTTTAGTATCTTTATTATAGTAATTTTGAAGCAGGTTAAGCTACAATATTTGTATTAAAATATTTAATTTTACCATCTATATCAACTTGCAAAATCTACTATGCAATTCCCACTTTAGTTTAAATAAGCTACATAATAGATTTCCCTTTTGAAACAACAATATTTATAAAATATCCCAAATTTATAAAAAAAAAATGTAAAATTATTTAAATATAGAAACAAAAAAAATTTGGATTATCTGGTTTCAGAATATAGTTGAAAACGAAAAGAACAGAGCGGACCATCCGCAGCAATAAATAAAACACTGCAGTTCATTTTGTATCTTGTATTGAAACTGGACTTTTTACATCTTGTATGAAACCGCACATTTTATATCTTGTATTGAAACTGGACATTTTATATCCTGTATTGAAACTGGATATTTTACATCTCGTATTTAATACAGACGGCAGTATGAAACGGGAAATTCTATGTCTCGTGCGTTGTTTTCTTCTTATTGGCTCCTATCACTGCCATCATAATATCTTGTTGGAAACTGAACTGAAAACAAAGTTTGAGAAAAGATTAAGTGGATTGGAAGGAAGGCCCTCTTGAAACAAACGTTTACAAAGTCAAGTCTTCTAGAATGTGATTGCTGTCCCATGCCCATCATGTCTAGTGTAAGAATTTTATATGGATTATTCCCAGAATTAGGGCTTTAAATTTGGGATCACCCATGCCATGCAAGCAGTTTTTTATAAACCAGGGTTCTTTAGTTGTTTTGAGTTATGTTTTTTTAATCATCTTAAAATAATATTTGTTGTGAGTATTGTAATATTAAAAAATAGTATATTATATTTTGATTGTTGGCAAGTTAAATAGTTCTAATGAGTTAGCACTAACTCATTTCTAATAAATGTAAAGTGCTACAATTCTACTATTTAGAATGTCTATTATAAAATTATAAGATATGTCTTATGTCTAGAGTACAAGGGCATTCACTTAAATGTAAGTAAGGTGGTTTTTGTCTTTCTCTTCATGACCATTTATTATATTTCATGCATCTTTAACTCATCAATTATAAGATCCTTCCAATTGAGCTTATATTGCAACATGCAAATTTCAGCGGTCAAGAGTGCAAGCCCAACAACTAGTCATGGATGCAACAAATACCTTGTGTGTGACTGTAAGCAATTGTGCATGGTCTTGAACTAAACATTCAATTTCAATTATGGAAAACTAATATACTCTATTCATTCTTAAATTATTTATATGACTCCAATGCTTCTTCCTTTTGCTTTTGCATGATATTTAAAAGGAAGGAAATATGTGAATACACTTCCCACACTTATCTATGAGAGAATATATTTGCAAAAAACATAATTGATCATATTATTTTAAAGAAATAAACATAAAAGTAAAATAGTAAAATGTGGTGAATTTTACACGAAAAAACGCTTACAAAAGAAAAACTCCACTCCTCAATAACACAAACGTATTATTTAGTAATCAATGATTATTTTAGGATAAAAAATGAAGGAAAAATAATACTTAAAAAAAGGCTAAAACTTAAATCCAAATTTGAAATCCTACCACCAACTCTAATTCAACAAAGTGAATATGAAATTTAAATTGAAAACTTACATCCTTGATGCAAATCTAATGTGTTTGGGTGCACATGTGCTTGAAATGTAATGATATTAAGTAGCTTTTGGAATCCTCAATATGGCAACATGTTCTTACTTGATTATTCTCTTCTCTTAAAAATGCCTTCTAGAGGAGTGGATTCATATATTTGACAAAGGAAAGATGGAGGGTTGAAATTGGTTTAGAATGGAGGGCTGGGATTTTATGAGAGAAAATGTAAAATTGGGGGAGGGGCTAAGAAAGAATTAATGCAAATGGTTGATCTATGTAGGGTTGATATTGAATGGTTTGAATAAATGACTAATATTGAAAGTGGTTTTGAATTTGGATTGAATATGTTGGACATGAATAATTAGGATTTATACGATTGATTTGATGACTTTTGATAAGCCCCTCCATTTCCTTGTTCAATGATCCTTTTCCCTATTTTACATATGAATTTCTAAAGAAATTTTCATCTTTTAAATAAATTTTTTAATAAATACTTTTTATAATCATTAATTTTGAATGTTTATTATTTTATTAAGCTATTATTAATTAAAATAATTAATTTCAAAATTGTATTTTTTTTTTATATCTTAGTTATAGTAGTTTGCAAACTCATAATTCTTGATGTGCATTAAAAGGAATCCTAGGGGAGCTAACTATTGCCTATATACATGGCTATAATGTAGTTATATATGTGGCTATAACATAATTATATCTATGGAGCTATAACATAATTGTAGCCATGACAATATCCTCCATATATTGCACTTGCATTTAAATAGAAGTTTGTGAACAAGTGAAAGAGCATGGACTTAACTCACTCATCTTTGTTTTCATCAATGAACTCCATCTCACAAATGTGATGCATTTTCGTAATAGAAAATATTTGTCCTAATTATTATAGATTTTTTTTGTTGAAATAATATAGGAGTTAAAATTCATTAACCAAGAAGAAATACAAAGAAAGGGCATTAAACAACCCTATCAAGTTCCACTAAGTGATCTAGCTTTTGAGACAAACCTAGAAGTAATTGACCCTTATCCATAATATTCCAATTTTACATTTTATCAGAAGCCCATTTGGCCAGACAATCTGCTACTATGTTCCACTCCCTAGGGATATGTGTGAAAGTAACAAACTCCAAAGAAGCACACAAATTAAGAATCTAGTTAACAACTAAAAATAACTGCCAACTAACATCCTCGGAATGCTACTGAGTCAACAAATGCACCACCGCCTGCGAGTTTGTTTCACAAATAAGCCTACTCCATCCAAGAACACAAGCACACTCCAAAACATATAAAATAGCAAGAGCCTCCATCAAATTACTAGTATGATGACCTTTATAAACATAAAAGATAAATTGAATAGTCCCCAAGTTATCTCGACCAACTCCACCAATTCCAGTAGGACCAGGGTTTCCCTGAGAAGACTCATCCATGTTGATTTTTAGAATGCCTTGCAGAGGAGGAATCCACTTCCCCATCCTATTTATCTTTCGAAGAGGGTGTCTGCATCTATTTCTCATGGTTTGGCCTTATGGAGGAGGAAGATGGAGGCAGTTGTAGCAACTAAGATCGCTACCTGATATACAGCCTCTGTCAAGTCACATTTTGCCAAAATAGTTCTCCTAAAGAGCGGAGAACTTTCCACCACTAGTGGTGAGTACCCAACATAAAATCTTGAAAGATTCGACGGTTCCTCACCAACCAGATATACCAAATAATAAAAAAAGGGCCAAGATTCCAAGCAACTTGAAGAAAAGAGGTTTTGACAGGGGCCTTGCCCCATCGAAAAAAAAAATCATCTAAAGAAGAGACATGCCAACAAGCTTGATTCTGCACATCCCACCAAAGGTACCAAATATGTCTAGTGAAGGAGCACTATAAAAAGAGAGGAGAGACACTCTCTTCACTATTTTGACACAACACACACATTGAGGGGCCCTAAAAATTATACTTACATAAATTATCATAAGCAAGACACCCTTTGTGGACCACCAACCACATGAAAAAATTGCACTTGGGCCATGAGTGCTTATGCCAAACTTGCTTCCACCAAGGAACTTGAATTTCCCCCAAAAATTTTCCACACCAACTCAACATAACCTTTAGAAACAAAAAATGTACTAGGCAAATCAATTCTTTCCCAAGCCAAAACATCATTCCCAACGAAGTTAGTGCACTCACGAGACTCTGGAATCTAAGCCAACTCATTCTTATCTTCCTTAGAGCCACCATGAGGCCATTCAAAAGGTTTTTTCTAGAAAAATGAACTACCAACCCACAATTATGGGATACCTTATACTGGGAAACAATGTCCCAACCAACAATAGTAAAAGTATCACAAAGGGGCTGAAGGTGAGGATGAGTAGATAGGATAGAAGGATGACCATCCCAAGAATTTGGCCAAAAAAGAGCTTGTGATCCTGTATGAAAATCCAAAAGAGACCATTCTTTACCAATAGAGACCCCATTTTCAAAGTATTCCAGATCATAGAACCCCTTCCCACCACAGGAAAGTGTGGAACATCAAACACATTAATATATGTAAGATACTTATGGGTGAGAATATAGGCCCAAATTTGATTCTAGCTAATACACTAGTGCCAATATAACTTAGCAACAAGAAACTTGCCCATTCAAAATAGTATATCGTAAGCCAATGTTTCCCTCATTCTTAGTTATGCACACAGTTTCTTGTTAGGATTGATATACATTGAGAGGGGGGGTGAATTAGTGTTCCAAACTTTTTATCTCTACCAAATTGATTCTTTAACAATAAACTAAAAGTAATAAAAATAAACAATTGAAACATAAACAAAACATCCACAACATCATAACACCATAATTTTTATCATGGAAACTCGGTTAAGGGAAAACCATGGTGGGTAATGAACCCACAAGTATTACTTCTACAAAAATAAGTTACCTTGTTAGGGGTTTAGTACATAAGGGGAATGCACATGCATCTAGGCACACTTCCTAGAGCTCACTTCTCAAATACAAAACATACATTGAGGCTCACTTCCATACAATATCAATGGATTTAACAATCCAACAAAAGTGAACTGAGAAATAACATCAACAATGCTTGAACAGTTCCATGTAAGTGCCAAATAAATTTGCTTAATTGATAGTCGAATATTTGATCACTAATCCATCATTCATACATAGCATAAAACTAACATATCCAACCAACATATCTAACCATCTCTATATCATAAAAATATCAAAATATCTATCTTATATACTCATGTAATCAAATATAATAACTCTCACTGTCAACCTCATAGAAAAACTATGTAGCATATGAAGTGTCAGCTAGAACTGACCTCAAAATGTGTTCCTAACCTCAAACACAAGCATAGGTAACATCACACATGGCAGCTCTATCATCTCCATCAATCAAACCGATCGAGTCATCAATCCAATAGGATCACTGATCGATCCAATACCTAACTGTCTTTGTTCTTCACTCCACTCTATATACCTGATACTCAGAAAGTTGTAACTCGATCAAATGATAGTATTAACTTGTATGATCATAAACCAAAGTAGGTAATACCTCTCTGTATCTCCTCCTAGGTTTTCACCTCAAAAATTGATCATATACTCTTGTACTGATCCATATACCAAAACATGTATACTGGGTTTGCTATTCCATACTTAGCCAAATCTATAATTTATCCTTCTGTATCATCACATCATAGCAAGTCATCACTAGAATAGTGTATAGTTACCATCAATGAAAACATACAACTCCTCTATATCAACATATATTTCCAACAATCTCCCCCTTTTGCATTAATGGCAACACTTAGCAAAAAAATGACTATGTCAAAAAATACCAAACTGTCATACTAAAAAATCTAAGCTCCCCCTGAGATGAATCTCTTCATTTTTCACTCCTTATCTCTCCCCCTTTCACAACAATGACAAAGGTCTAAAACAAGCCAAAATGTTCTACCAAAATCCTATAATTCTTCGCTATATACATACATACTTACAAGAGTTTAAAAATGTATGATAAATTGCTCCTTATAGCTACAAAGTCTATGTCCCAACTCTTCTTCATACTCTCGATCACCTGAATCTTCCCATAGATTGCATAATCTATTTTCTTATTATTAAAAAGATCTATAGTTTCTAGCACATTATAAGTAAGCTTTGCTTCCTTCAAACTATTAAACAAAATGCCAAGCTTAGGAACAATTAAGCTCATAAGCTGACCAACTCTTCCTTTCACTCTTTCCTTCTCAATGACTAGTGTTTTGATTTTATCATTTAAGGTAGTCACTTTTACTGCATGTACTAAGGCTAAAGTATTCAAAGGATCAAAAGACTTTGATATTACAATTATTTTCTCCTCAGTCTCCTTAATAACTTTGTCTACATCAGATACACAACTGGTACAATCTTTACATCCTTTGTAAATTATGCTCCCTTTAGTCAATGCATCCTTTACTCCTTGAATTTTTTGGCCCAAAGAGTTTTTGTCCATGGCAATCTCAACCTTCAACTCATTGAGTCTCTTAACCTTGTATTCACCTTGTACCTTTACAATGCTACTTTCTCTAAAGATTCAAAATATGAATTAATTGTCTTCAATAAATTCTTCAACTAACCTGAAGTTGTTTCATTTTGATTCAATGCATAGGTAGGTAAGATCTTACACAAAAATTGAGATGCCAAAGTAAGAAAATCATTGTCTTTCATATGTGTCTTCAAGATCTGGTTTCTTTCTCTAGTATGTGCTATAGTGGCAATATCCAAAAAATGTTTAGGACTAAGAGCATCCAATTGGATTGGACCTTGAATTTTCATGTCCTCTGCAGTATCTTTTTATCCTACTACCCTTGCAGTATCTCTTTCCACCTCATCAATCTCAAGCTTTACCTCTGAACCTTTCTGTTCAACTCCTTCATGAGTGTAATCTTTCACTATTTCTTCCTCTCTTTTGTTCTCAGTAGTATCATCTTTTTGATCATCAATTTTTTATTTTATCCATCCTCCTTTTCTTCCTTATCAAGATCATATTCTCCCTCTTTAATTTTATCCTTGTAGTTTTGAACTATGGGAATGTCTTCCTCTTCATGGTTACCAACTAATAATGTAAACAGGAACACCAGAAATGAATATTTTTGGTTCATCAACAGTCATGCGAAATGATATGTCCAATAGTTCATCAATCTTCTCATCACTCTTCTATACAATCTCATACTAATTCCTCATCATAATTTGTGTCATTACCTTCTTTGTTTCCTTAGTAAGCTCATCAATACCCCAAGAATAAACTATTTTTTATCCTTGAATTCTAGTTCAACTCTTTCTTTTCTTCCTCAAGTAGAATGTCTACTTCATCCTTAGTAATAACAGGGTATAAATTAACCAAAGTCAATTCTCTGATATCCTTATCCTTTCTCTATGTTGTCATTCTCCTAGCTTCAAGTATATCAAATAGATCATCAGGGATGTCCCCTTTGATCTCAATCAATGCTTTATTATACTAATTCAGATAAACAAGTACTCCTTCCTCCAATTTTGTTTTCTCATCCTGATAATATAACTTGTAATACTTTTTATTTGAACTAATACTGCATGACATGTCAAGTTCTTCAAAACGTCATTACATGAGAAAAGTGGCTTGTACCAAAAATAATCATAGTTTCCTCAATCTTAGAATCACTCTTAGGATTTGGACTAATTACCAACTTAGTTGCTTTAGCTCCTTCAACTCTTAACTTATTCACAATATCATTTGAATCTATTTCCCTATCTCTGTCATCACCCTTGTATCCTTTATATTTCCTTTTCCCTTTTGACTTAACTCTCTTGCTTGTGGTATGTTTTGTCTTAACTAATTTTGATTGTGTGACCTTTGGTGTAGATGGTTTAGGTGTTTCTGACTTCTTTCCAACTTTCTTCTCTAATGAACTAATAGAATATTTTACTGCACTCCTTGTTTGTCTCCCTTTGGATGATAATGCAAAGGACATGTATGTAGGAGGGGTATCTATATCAACATCAATAGGATCTTCCATAACTTTTACTTTTATTTTTTTCCTTTTCATTCTCTTCAAACTTCTATCTTGCTTCTAACATATTTTCCTTAGTAAATCCCATCATTTCTCCAACCATCTCAACTTGTTTTCTGATTTTCCTTTCTCTTGTTGGTCTAGTAATCTCCTCATGAACTTTAAGACTCTTCTTAGGATATGTATCAAACATTTTCTCAGTCTTTGTCTAATGGTTTTTTCAAAATGTCTTCAACATATGCCTCAAGAAGTGTACCATCCATCTCATATCCCATAGGCATCACCCAAGATGTTCTAGGATCTTCTGCCTCCATCAAACATGCATCAATATCTACCATGAAATAAATATTGTCCTCATAATTTATCTCAATTTTAGATGGGATTATGTACCTTAAATGTATAGATTCTTGAAATATTTTAAAGTATCCCCTTACATAAATCTTAGCTAACTGATCTCCCAACATGCCATAGAATTCTATGATCAAAACTGCAATTGGTTTATCTTCTTTCCACTTCACATTGCCTACTCCAGGAAAGTAATTGATAAAATAGAAAAAAAACATACACACCAACAAGGATCCAGACTTGAATATTTTCTTTCTTTCCTTCTTTATCTTCTCCAAGTTCTTCATAATCTAATCTCTTAATTCTTTGCACATGTCATAATATTCATTTTCTTTCACCATTTTGTATGCCACATATATAATAGTACTTTGAGATAGATGTTTCTTTGCTAGAATGAAATTTCTTGTAGCCAAGCACCATAGATGTGAACTCCACATCCGGTTGTATGATGTTATTCAATGTCATTTCTCACTTGTCCCACTGAGAGAAGGTCAACCTAGTGACTATATCCTTTTGAATAGATTTCAGGGCTGGAACCTCACCACTCTCACAAAATCCTATAACAACCTTAAGAACTTCCTTCGTTATCTTGTAAGATTTTTCAAGCCACATAAATTGATCGTGAACCAGGAGCTGCTTAACACATATCAAACCCAACCAGCTGCAAATAAATCTAAGAAATCCAAGATCTATGAAAACTTCTCTCTCAATTCCTTGCACTTATCCTTCAAGATCAAATCTTTAGAGACATCCTTAAATCGTTGTGCAATTTATCTATCTCCCAATTCTTCCAGGTTACAATGTATATAAGCCCTAATGTCTTCGACATGTAAAACTTCGTAAGGAACGAATGAAAATGCACCTTTAGGGTCATCCTCAGTTGATTTGTGTTGGTGCTTCTTAAACAATGGCCTAGGACATTTTCTAACATCAACTACTCTGGGTGTGCCCATGATTTAATCTTCAAAAACCAAACTGCGCAATGTAAAATACCTTTTCAATGAATTTAGGGTTTGAGCTTGAAATCACTGTAAATCACTTCAATCTTCTTCCAAATCATCATTGATTGCTCTACAAACTCTTTTCCAAATTTTCAAGGTGTAAAATGAATAGAGAAAATGCCTTTTTGTTGCTTCTCATTTCCAAAAAGTAGATAGCAATTAATGCCTTGTGTTTTAACTTTAAGTTGTCTTAGAACAGAGGATAAAAAATCCATCGTTGATCCTTTAGATAATCAACAAAATTCTTGTGAATGATACAACATAGTAAGACTACACCTAAGGTGAATCAAAGGAAATATGGTAAGAGATATTATAAACCAATTTGTTTCAATTGTCATAAGGTTGGACATACTGCTAATGTGTGCAAGAAAAATGTCAGATCTAGTATTCCAAGTGTTAGATCTAATGCTAGACCAAGTACTTTTCATGGTTATTGTTACAATTGCAACAAGTATGGACATAGAGATAATGGGTGCAGGAAAAGGATGAACAATCAATGGTTACAAGTGAACCGATCAAGTCCCTATCAGAATCAGAACCGGTGGAATGTTACATGTTCACATTGCCACAACTATGGACACACAATGATCAACTGCAGATTGAGGAAAAATAGAGGAAATGCAAGACCTTGGAGATCAACAGTTATGGCATGTTTTCATTGTCACATGATACGACACATTGCAATATTTTGTAGAGAAAGGAACAACAAGGTGAATAAACTAGTTAATCAATTAGAAAAGAATAAGGGAAAGAAGATCGTGAATGTTGAAGAGAACAAGAATCAAATGAAGAAGATTTAGACAAAAAAGAGTGAAGACAAACCATCAAAACATACCACATCTTCACCATGTTTGGAGAATTCTTCATCTAACTAAGTCATCATTGACTTAGGGGGAGAAAACATTGCTGAATCTATTGAAGATCCCCTAGATGCATCTGCAATAAATTATATTTGCATATTTAGATGCATATGGTTGTTTTGATTTATGGTATGAAGTTTTGTTTGACCGCATGAAGAATTGGTTGACCGCTAACAAGATTTTATAAGATGTATAAGGTTTTGTTAGAAACTGGTGATGTCATTAATGTTGTAGAGAGAAGGCAAATAAAAAGTGATTTTTAGATCTTATTGTAAACCGAAGTGTTCGAAGAGAAGACACAAAGCACCATAAGTGTTGATTGATAAACTTGATAGAATTCAAGGTGATCATTTGGAGAATTTGTAGTGATTGTGAGAAAGGAAGCAACAAGGGTTTAAAGTTTCATCGAGCGGTGATTGGAAAGGTATTTATTTGATCTTTTGAACTTGAATTTGTAAATTGAAAGATGGATACATTGATCATTGTAGATATTATTGAGAGGCCAAGGCCAAAATTTAAGAAGCATCCCTTCAAATCGATCGAAGATGATCCAAAGGGTGACCTATTCAGTGTGCCCTACATCGTGATGCATATTGAAGATGTGCGATCATATATTCACTGTAAGTTTGAAGACTTAGGTGCATCATATATTTTAAGTCAGTATACAAATTTGTGTAATGATTTGGTGTTGAAGGATGAGCACCAAGTGGTTGCCAACAAGGTTTTTCTCATGTGATTAATTTCCTTGATGAGTTTGAAGATCAAGTTAGATATGTGTTAAGCTGAGTGCCTGACCAATTTATGTGGATAGACTACCCACATAAGATCACTAAGGAAGTCATACATGCAGTGACAGGTTTTTGTGAAACTAGTGAGGTACCAGTACTTAGGTCAATCTGATAGGATGTAGTCACAAAGTTAACTGAATCAAAGTGGGATAAGAGAGAGATGACTATCAAGGATATCCCTAATCTGAATGTGAGTTTTGCATCTATGATGATTGGATATAAAGTGTTTTACTCCAATAGAATCAACAATGTGCCCACTGCTGCAATCCACAGTGCATATAGAATGGTGATAGAGAATGCAGAGTATGATTTATGTGTCGCGATGAGAGATCAGTTGTTTCTGAACATGGAGAAGATCAAAAAGGACAAGAGACAAGTTTTCAAATTCAGTCAATTGATTATTGGATTGTTCTTTTACTTTCAAAACTTCTTTCCTGGTGTTGGAAATATAAATTGGATAGAAGGTACACCAGTTGTAGTTCAACTAAAGAACTATATTAGATTGTTGGGAAATAGCTTCAATGAGATAGTTTGGGGTTATTTAAAGGATTTTCAGAGTAAGATGCATCAAATGGAAATGATACCAGCTCATGTTGTTGACAAATACAAGGAGAATATAATTTTTATGGTGGATGTGAGACCTACCTTAGACAGTCCTTGTTCACTGCTTTATTTTGTTACGCTTTTAGTGCTTTAATGCTTTCAGTTGTTTTATGCTTAGTCATACTTTGCCTATTGGAGACTCATATGTATTTGAGGATCTGTTGAATCCTATGTTATATATTCAGTACCTGATTATGTAATCAGAGTACACTAGAGATACTATATGTTTTGATTCAGTTTCAGTTTATGATGATATCATATATGAGATAAATGTATGGATGTAATATAATGAAATTTGGTTTAGGAAACCGATGAAATATTGATTTAAGTTTGAATTCAGATATAGCTATATGCAATGTATTATTAATGTCATGTTATTCTTTCATATCATGTTGTTTTGGACCTACTAATGTGTGCAATGAGTGTGCAGGGATAGTTGACCATGGATCTAAATCGGGGACCCAGTATTGGAACCTATGTGAAATTATGTGCATTCCAAGGTCCTGTTTATGTAAAGAAACATGGACCTCATTGTATATGTGTTTTATTCGTAAATGTGGTTTGCATGTGTGTATTTCAATTAGTTAATGTTAATGTGAATAAGTCATGTCATTTATTTTAATTTAAAGTGTCAATTTTGGAAAGTGTTGCAATTAATGTTGACATGACTAGTTATGTGAGCCATGGTTAAGTATAGGGTTAACTAAGCTTACCTATGTGTAGTACCCGAGCTTACCCCAAGGTTAGAAGTTTCTAGAAAGTCAACATGACCTAGAAATACGTGGGTTAACTTCAGGTGTAGTTTAAGAGTGTCTTTTAGGCTCCCAGAAGGTAACCAAGGCCAGTTTTAGCTACCCAACTTGGTACCCTAGGGGTTAGGGATCAATTTCAATCATAAATGAGCCTCTAAACTCATTTATTGCTCCTCTAAAGTCTCATTTTCAAACTTGAGCAAATTTTTAGAAGAGTGTAACATTGGTTAACCTCTCTCTTCTTCCCAAGTTGTATTTAATTCCACTCATTAAGAATTAAGGCAAGTGGGAAGAAATGGATAGTTAGGGCCTTGTCACCTTTGGTTAGTCTTGGTCATGTTGGAGGTTTTCATATTTAGGGAAGGTTTTAGGATGAGTTGAGTGTTCACCCACTTTCTACCCTTAGAGACAGATTTCAGATTTGAAGAAGCCTTTTTGGAGAAAAGAACTTGGAAGGAAAGCTCTTCTCAACTTTCAATTCCCCTTTAGCTTTGGAGTAAGGTTGGTCTCCTTTTATCATATGTTTTCATGGTTTTGTGTGTTTTTGAGCTTGAAACTCCATTAATG
This sequence comes from Thuja plicata, assembly GCA_018584345.1. NCBI lineage: Eukaryota > Viridiplantae > Streptophyta > Pinopsida > Cupressales > Cupressaceae > Thuja > Thuja plicata. The sequence goes on along the minus strand of MU226357.1, from coordinate 345,491 downwards.
GAGTCCTATGTAAATTTTAAGTTATGATTAGATTTGATTTAGTAGATAAGATTTGTGTATAATAGAGTTAAATTTGATTTAATTTGTTTGTTTAAATAGATTCTTTTTTTTTAGATGATTCAAATATTATTTTAAAATATGATTCATATTTAGATTATGTTTTATAGATTAAAATAGTTAGTTCTCATTTTACTTCTTTTAGTTAACTTTATAATTGTTGAAATGTTAGATGTGTTAGTTTCTTTTGTTAAGTTATTGTTTTTAAAATTAGAGAATATCATAATTGATAATTTTATGAGAGGTGTAAAATGTAATTTTATTTATGCAAACTAATCAATTTAGAATAGATTTTTAGTTGATTAGGTTATTATCATATTAGAAAATTAAATTATTATTGCAGTTGTCATTAGTATTAATGTATTGATTATCACCTTTAATTGATTAAATAGATCTTTAATGAAAGGAGTAATGTCATTTAAATTTATTTTTATGTTAGACTAATAAGTTAGGGTTAAATTTTATAATTGTTTAATTTTGAATATGTTAGTGATTCTTTTAATGTTAGGCGATCAATTTTCTATATAGAAATTTTGTCAATTATTATATTAATGTGAGGATTAAAATGTTATTTTATTAGTTAAATTATTCATTTTTAGTTATCAAGCCTTTTGACGCTTTTATCTATTAGAGGGTAGAGGCTACCCCCTTATCATAGCAATGACCTTTTTAAAGGGTAGTATCGCTATCTTGACCAATTTAGTGCACGATTGACTTTTGGTCAACTATGGTCAAACCTTGACCTATCGTTCCAATTTTTGTTCCAGGTGTTCCCTGTACCCCTGGAACCTAGGATTTTAGTTTCGTACCTTTCAGAGACGGTCAAATTTTTTGTCAAACCTAGTTGACTTTTGGGTCAACTATCTCATTTTGTGTGTGTAAGCCTTCCTAAGGGCTTAGCGGGCCCTAGAGACTTCCTTTCACATAATTTAGAGTATAGTTGACTTTTGGTCAACTATCTCAATTTGCATGTCGATCGAAGCGTATAGCTTAGGGATCCCTATAGGATAGTTTCGAGAGCTATCCTACCTTATATGACCTTTCCGTTTGATGTTTTTATTTTGCACTATTTTGCGTGCAAGTGTTACCCTTGGGGTAGTGTAGCCTTCCTTTGGCGCATATTAAAAAAAATTGTTGGTGTGTTTTTGCCCAACTTTTGGGCATGAAATTTTGGTATCAGAGCTAGGTTTAACAACATTGGAAACTTAACCCATTGTGTTATTGCCACATTTTGCCTTGTATGTGTAGATGCTTCCTATCACTCATCAGGCCCGTAGACAGGGACGTGGTCAGAAATGTACTCCTACAACTCGTGAGGAGGTACGACCTGAGGTAGAGGATCATGAGGGAAATCAGAGTCCACCTCCTAAACCACCTCCTGATCCTAATGCAACACTACTTCTAGCCTTTCAGAACTTGGCTGGACTTATTCTAGACCGTATGCCTCCAATTATTGAGCAACAAAAGCAACAAAACTTGGGAGCACATGGGTCCTCCGCTAGAGAGAGGAGTAGGAACCCACCTCCTAGGATTAGGGAGAATCATTTTGAGCAAGGAGTAGGGTCCATTGGAGGACCAGAAGTTATTCCTAGGATGGAGGCTCAGCAATTTGATAGAGCATCGGATATTGGGAGTCAAATTACATAGTTGATGAGGCTCAAACCACCTCCATTCTTAGGAGAGGCAGATGGGGTAGGTACAGAGGCTTGGCTTTTAAGCTTTGAGAGGTGTTTCAGGTTTCGTAAATATGGTAGCAACCTTAGAGCATGTTTTGTGATACTTCTTTTTAGAGACTAGGCATCCACTTGGTGGAGGCATGAGGAGTCCAAGGGGCGTGTAAAAATCAATACCCTTACTTGGGAAGCTTTCCTTGAGCTTTTCAAAGCTTGATATATTTATGAGCAGTTTAGGCAGTACCATATTGATGAGTTTCATGATCTCCAGAATGCAGATTTTCAGTAGCCCAATATGAGGGCAAGTTTCTCGATCTCCTACCTTATGTTGAATACATGGGGGATGAGAAGCTATAGGTGAATAGGTTTATCAAGGGATTAAATCTTGTGATTTAAGATAGGGTACGTATGGTACCTTTAGGAGATTTGAGGTTCACAGTGGATAGGGCCTTAGTGGCCAAAGAGATAGTTGGAGGACAACAAAATGCTAGGGATAGGTCTCAGAACCGTAATCCCACACCTCAGGCTACAGGTAATCAGAGACCCTCATGGAAGGGTAATTAGAGGAACTCCTCGGGGGCATTCAAGGCCCCATAGCAGTAGCAGCCACAACATTCTCAGCAGGACTGGAGACCACAAATGCCAAGCACACCCCCAACATGCACTTAGCAGTCCTCTAGGGGTGGGTACAACGAGTCCTCTAGGGCTTCAGGCTCATAGTACTCTAGGCCTTCAGGTGTTCGGGTTCAGTTGTGTGGGCCATGTTACACTTGTGGTGCCATGGGTCACTTAGCTAGAGAATGTTCTCAGGGTGGTAGTCAACATGCAATGATGTCTGAGCCGATAGTTTAGGATAGGGGAAAGTCCAACATAGTTTTTGCAGCGGTTGATAACCACCCAGTGGAGCACCAGACCGTCATCTTTGAGACCTCAGGTGGAGTTGGATGACCAGTTGGCTATGGAGCCCATCTATATTATGACTCGACAAATCCTTGCACTTAGACCATTAGGGCCCAATGATATTTCTATGATGAGGTTGCATCCTCTTGAGAGGACACAACACTGATGAAATATAAGTACCCTCACCTCTTCGATGAACTCCAGGAGTAGTTCATTCCTAGAGGGGGTGGATGTGAGACCTACCTCAGACAGTCCTTGTTTCACTTCTTTATTTTGTTATGCTTTCAGTGCTTTCATGCTTTTAGTTGTTTTATGCTTAGTCATACTTTGCCTATTGGAGACTCTTATTTATTTGAGGATATGTTGAATCCTATGTTATATATTCAGTACCTGATTATGTAATCATGGTACACTCAAGATACTACATGTTTTGATTCAATTTCAGTATATGATGATATCATATATGAGATAAATTTATGGATGTAATATAATAAAATTTGGTTTAGGAAACTGATAAAATGTTGATTTAAGTTTGAATTCAGATATAGCTATATGCAATGTATTATTAATCTCATGTTATGCTTTCATATCATGTTGTTTTAGACCTACTGATGTGTGCAATGAGTGTGCAGGGATAGTTGACCATGTATCTAAATTGGGGACCCAGTATTGGAACCTATGTGAAATTATGTGCATTCCAAGGTCTTGTTTATATAAAGAAACATGGACCTCGTTGTATATGTGTTTTATTCGTAAATGTAATTTTCATGTGTGTATTTCAATTAGTTAATGGTAATGTGAATAAGTCATGTCATTTGTTTTAATTTAATGTGCCAATTTTGGCAAGTGTTGTAATTAATGTTGACATGGCTAGTTATGTGAACCATGGTTAAGTATAGGGTTAACTAAGGTTACCTATGTGTAGTACCCAAGCTTACTGTAGGATTTGAAAGATACAAATCCATAGTTCACCAAGAACAACTGCATGCAAATGACCTGTTACAAGAGAGAAGCTGAAGAGACAAAAAATAGAGCTTGGAAAATCTCAAGAAGTGAGAGCCAAAATTATATTCCAAGATAATGAAAAAATAATTACAAGTTTGACCTATAAAGGTGAACGAAATCCTAAAGCAAGGAAAAGATAGGTTGTGCATTAATAATTAATATAAATATTAATTATAATACACCTAAGAGACATCTTAAGTAAATAGAGTAATAAACAACTTAATTAATTAAACCGAAGTGATCTAATTAATAAGTGTAAAATATAATTACTCTAACAACCCCCCTTAAGAGAATCTCATGAGGTAAGCTAACCTAGCATAGCTATGAAAGCAGGAAAAAATGGGTCCCGACAATAAGGCCTGATTAGATACCCAATACAACGAAATCTCTGTAAACCGGAGACAAAGGAGAAAACCCAGTGCAAAAAAACCCTCTCCAAAAAGAGATAGAATAAACATGATGAAAAAACCTGAAGGAAGGAAGGCCTCAAGAAGACCCCCCAAGGACAAATTCCATCACCCCAAGAATAGAACACAACTGAAGATAGTGCAGAGATGCAAAAGGTTTAGTGAAGATGTCAGCAACTTGTACGTTAGTGGGAATGTACTCCAAAGTGAGAACACCATCCCGAATCTTCTACCGAATGAAATGCATATGAAGCTCAATGTGTTTAGTGCACTGATGCTTTATCGGGTTGCAGAAAATGTGAATAGCACTCTGATTATCACACCACAGAACATTGGGATGATCAAGAGGAAAACCAAACTCAGTCATCAACTGTCGAAGCCATAAAATCTCTTGACTAGCATGCACTGCAGCTATGTACTCAACCTCTATAGATGAAAGTGCGTGAACATTATGCTTCTTGCATGACCATGTGATAGTACCAGAGCCAAGACAAAAAACAAAGCTAGAAGTAGACTTTCGATCATCAACATCACCAGCCCAATCTGAGTCAGTGAAGCCAACAATGTGAGGAGCCCCTAATGTGTAATGAATGCCATACAAAATAGTGCCCTGAATGTATCTCAAAATATGCTTGGCAGCTTTCCAATGACTCTCATGAGGCTCATGTGAAAATTGAGAGACAAGACCAACTGCAAAGGAAAGATCAGGATGAGTGTGTGGCAGGTACAACAAACTGCTAACCAACTGCCGATACAATGTAGGATCCACCGAAGGTGAAGTGCAAGAGGTAGACAAGGTAACACCCGAATGAAAAGGTGTGGGAGAAGGCTTGCAAGAAAGAATGTCAAATCACCGAAGCATGTCAAGAGCATAGTTTTGCTGGTAAATGAAGATCCCAACAAAGGACTGAATAATTTGTAGACCAAGAAAGTAGTGTAACAGACCAAGATCAGTCATCTCAAACTGCTCCATCAATGCACGTTGAACATCCTAAATCATAGAAGATGAGCTACCTCTGATGAGAAGATCATCAACATATAGCACAAGGATCAAAACCTCATCCTCAAGATGCTGAATGTAGACTGTAGGATCAGAATGGCAGCGTGTGAAGCCTGTAGAAAGCATAAAAGAGTCCATCTTCTCATACCAAGCTCGAGGGGCCTATTTGAGACCATAAAAGAACTCCGAAGTGTGCAAACCAAGGAGGAATCCTACACAAATATCTGAGGCTACTCCATATAAATCTCCTTAGTAAGATCACCATGCAAGAATGCACTCTTTACATCCATCTGAAAAATGGATCATCCCTAAGAAGCTGTGAGGGATAAGATAAGGTGAATAGAGTTCATCTTGGCGATCGGGGCAAATGTCTCAATGTAATTAATACCCTCAACCTGTGAAAAACCCTTCGCAACAAGATGTGCCTTGTACTTATCAATAGAACCATCAGTAGAAAACTTAGTATGATACAACCACTTGCATCACACTAACTTTCTTCCCTTAGGAAGAGAACAAAGATCCCAAGTATGATTCTTCATCAGAGAAGAATACTCCTCCTCCATAGCACTGTCCCACTTAGAATGTCATGTTGTTGCTGAAATATTCTGAGGATCACCACAAATAGTATGACTCAGAAGGCTAGAACCCACAATATGAAATTGGGTGCGACAGGAAGATGAAGGGTCACCTGCCAGAGATCCTGCAGCCTCAACTATAACACAAGCCCATCTAGGCATCTATGGAGGATCCTGTGGTGGAGGTAAATAGGAATCACCAAAATCATCATCCTCATCATCCTGAAAAGAATCTGGAAGAGATGAGGGAGTAGTGGTAAGTGAAGCAGAATCTGGAAGCAGGGTATCTACTGCAGGAAGGCGCTCATCAAACTGGACATCCCGTCAAAATAGGACCTCTCTAGAATCAGCATCAAACAACATGTATGCCTGAACATCCTTGTAGTAGCCAACAAAAATGAGGTGTCAGCTCTTCTTCTCCATTTCTCTCCTCTGAGCATCAGGTATAAATGTCCATGCTTCACTACCAAGAACTCAGAATGAAGAAACATCAGGCTTGACATGAGACGAAGCCTCCTTAAGAGTCATATGTCGAACTTCCTTGTGGGGCATCCAATTCAGAATATAGTTGGCACAATTGACTGCCTCTGCCCAAAAAGATGAATCCATGGACCTAGACTGAATCATACAATTAGCAATCTCCCGAAGTGTTCTGTTCTTTTTCTCAGCCAGACCATTCTGTTGAGGGGTGTAGGGAAATGAAAACTAATGTGTTAGACCATGTTGAGAGCAAAAATCCTTGAAAGCTTGGTTCACATACTTCCCCCCATTATCTGTGTGTTTTTGTCGAATGGAAAGACCATATTTCTTCTCCACAAATGTCTTAAAGACTCAAAATGAATCAAAGACATCAGACTTGTACTTAAGAAATTACACCCATGTGCGCCTAGACAAGTCATCAATGAAAGTAAGCACATATCTGGCATCAAAAAAAGGAGTAGGAAATGACATGAGGTCACTATGAATCAACTCTAGTGGTGCCAAAGCACAAGTAGCTCATCCATGAGGAAAAGGATCCCTATGTTTTTTTCCAAGTACACAACCCTGACAAACATCATCAGTGCAAGAAATCTGAGGAAGCCCAACAAAAAGTGTGTATGTGCTCATTTGCTGAAGATATTTGTAATTGACATGGCCCAAATGCTCATGCCAAAGTCTTCTCACTGAGTTTTCATGTGCTATAAGATAGGAACCTATACCATCAGAAGGCTCAAATCTATTAAATCTATATAAGAAAGATGCAGATTCAACACTCCCAGTACCCACAATAAAATTAGAATCATGTAGGTCCCAAATAACCACATCATGTGGTGAGAACTCAACTGTCTTACTAGAGCCAGAGTGACAAATCTGATAGATGGACAATTGGTTTATTGAGATGTCAGGGACCACAAGAACATCCTAAAGAGAACCCCTAGTTAAAGAAACAGAACTATAACCCAAAACTAAAAGATGTGATGAGTTCCCAACAACAATATGTGAAGTAGCACAAGGAGCAAGTGAGGTGACCAACTGTTGAGTGTGAGTCATGTGGTGAGAGGCACCGAAATCCAAAATCCAATTAGGCCCAGAAGGCATTGCTTGTGCAGTAAGAGCATGACCTTTCCCTGCATGGGAGGATGTGGACTGAGGAGAAGAGATGTGATGCTCCTGCATGGCTTCCTCTAAAGCCTCCAAACATTTCCAACACCTAGAGATGGGATGTCCATCCTTGCCACAAAAACTACATGTTTCAACTTATTTCTTCTTAGTCTTGGAGGTAGACTCAGGAGACTTCGAAGAAGATTTACCCTTTGAATGGTGAGCTAGAGGTTTGGAATCAGTTTTCTGTGTAGGTTTGGAGGAATACTCACTGCCTGCTGAATCTTTTTTGGTTTGGCTTTTTGATTTGGTTTCCCATGTAAAGACTGAGCAACCAATACTTGGCTTGAAGAGCCAGAAGCATCCATCTGTTGGATCTTTTCCTGTTCCTATGTCAACTGATCATAGAAGGTCTCAAAGGAAGGCATGGTGTGTCTAGCACCCAAAGCATCCATGGTGGAGTAGAAAGTGGAAGAAAAGATCTGATACTATCCTTGCAACTTTGAGAGTTTTAGGAAGATACAATCATCATCTGTCTTGTTTCTCCCACATCCCTACAAAACTGAATGAAGAGACTTGAACTTCATCAAGAAGTCCTCAATAGTGGGAAAGCTGGTAAGAGTCAAAGAGGTCAACTCTGCATCAAGTTGTAGTTCCCAGAACTCATTTACTATGCCAAACAAATCTACAAACTTTTCCCAAATAACTCGAGGAGTGTTCAAACCATCCAGGTGAAACAAGAGACTATCAGAGATGTTTAGTGCAATTAAGCCCATGGCTTCATCCATTTTTTATGTGTTATAGAACCTCAAAAGGGTGCTACAGAATAGGTTGGTTCTCATCTAGACATGACCATAAGCCAAGTGACATAAGCAGCCTGGTCATGTGTGCTTTCCAGGTGTGATAGTTATGTGGTGTCAGTCGGGCCACAAAAGGGTCTGACATTCAGAGAAGAAGATAGAAGAAGAAGGGTCTTTCTGAAGTAATTTACAGAAATTAAAATGCACCCCCCACATTGTATAATTCTATCCCCTGTACACCAAAGAAATAACTTTAGAAAGCACAAAAACAAGGAAAAAACTTGGACACCAGATATAGAGGAAAATAAAGCCTCTACTTTGATGTCATAATCAGGAGCACAAATGCCCAAATTTGCAAACAAAGTCAGCATGATGATCTCCATCTCGGAAAGATATTTTTGATGATATCTCATTTTCCAAAAAATGATATAGTATGCAAAAGTTACGGCAAAAAAACTAACAATATATGTATGCACCCTAAAATGGTCGCCTAGACTTTGGGCCCCATTTCTCAATTTATCAAATCCCTGAATCAACATTTTTAAATATCAACAATATCAATTATATCAATTTCCTTGATCAAATCATAATTATTTCAATATTTCCTAAGGTTTTATCATTTTTATTTAATTAAAAGATTTAATCTCTCTTTTAATTAAATAAAATTCCT
>MU226357.1:298334-336395 GCA_018584345.1 Thuja plicata | reverse complement strand
AGTCTAAATAGGAAGGCTTGGTAACATTTGTTCTTTCCTTTCATAGATTAGTTGCATTGTACTTTCATTTTCATAGATTAGTTTGCATTATCATTTAGATTTACATTGCATTGCATTGCATACACTTTGATTCTATTTGAGGATATTGGCATTCTTGCCCTTGTCTTCATTGTGAATCTCTCGTTGTGTGGTTTATTGGCAAGGTCATGAGTTTATAGCTCTAGCTGAGAGCAAATTTTACAAATCTTGCAACTCCATGCATAGAGAGCTATGGATCGATTTGTGAGGGCTCATTCTTGAGTTTCCTTGCATGTAAAGATTCATAGAAGTGCACTATTTTGTGTGTACAGTATCTTTGAAAATGAGCTCTCTGGAAAAAATCAATCCTGAGAAACAATTTGACTGTCAAATGACCATCGCACCTCCACAAGAAAAAAATTGACGGCCATATGCATGTCACCTGGCTATCTCGCCAGCAAAAATTCCGGTGGCCGAAATTTTTTCAAAATGTCACCAGAAAAAAATGACCCCAGAAAGTGATGTCACTTTATGGTATTGACGTCAGCAGGTGACATGTGGCAGTCTGGGCGACGCTCGGGTGGTGGCGGCCCTGTGGAGGCGGCTGGGTGGTGTTTCACCGGCAGCAGCTGCCAGGTGGCCGGCTGGTGGCACGCCGATTGAGGTCGGGAGCGGGCTGGGGCTGCGCGCTACCTGCACGTGGGCGGCGCAGCCTCCTCCGCTCAAAAAAGGCCCTAAAACAAGGTTTTTTTAATTTTTTTAAAAAAATTCTCAAAACCTATATCGTACGGCTAGGAGAGAGAAATTTTTTCTTAGAGGCCACTATGGAAAAAAAAAGGTAAACTTTATATGAAAATGTGATCTCCCGGGCCTTTTGAGCGTGATGATGACGTCTTTTTTTGCTCAAAGTGATCCAGAAAAAAGTGTCTTTTCCAGATTGAAGAAGAACCCCCATAAAAATTGTGGTTTTTGCCCTCGAATCATGAATTCAAAACCTCAAGACCAGACATCAGCAATGTGGCTCTGATACCATGTAGGATTTGAGAGATACAAATCCACAGTTCACCAAGAACACCTGCATGCAAATGACCTGTTACAGGAGAGAAGATGAAGAGATAAAAAATAGAGCTTGAAAAATCTCAAGAAGTGAGAGCCAAAATTATATTCCAAGATAATGAACAAATAATTACAAGTTTGACCTATAAAGGTGAATGAAACCCTAAAGCAAGGAAAAGCTAGGTTGTGCATTAATAATTAATATAAATATTAATTATAATGCACCTAAGAGATAACTTAAGTAAACAAAGTAATAAACAAATTAATTAATTAAACCGAAGTGATCTAATTAATAAGTGTAAAATATAATTACTCTAACACTTACCCCAAGGTTAGAAGTTTCTAGATAATCAACTTGACTTAGAAATCCGTGGGTTAACTTCAGGTGTAGTTTAAGAGGGTCTTTTAGGCTTCCAGAAGGTAATCGGGGTCAGTTTTAGCTACCCAAATTGGTAGCCTAGGGGTTAGGGATCATTTTCAGTCATAAATGAGCCTCTAAACTCATTTATTACTCCCTAAAGTCTCATTTTCAAGCTTGAGCGAATTTGTAGAGTGTAACTTTAGTTAACCTCTCTCTTCTTCCCAAGTTGCATTTAACTCCACTCATGAAGAATTAAGGCAAGTGGGAAGAAAGGGATGGTTAGAGCCTTGTCACCTTTGGTTAGTCTTGGTCATGTTGGAGGTTTTCCTATTTAGGAAATATTTTAGGATGAGTTGAGTGTTCATCCACTCTCTACCCTTAGAGACAGATTTTAGATTTGAAAAAGCCTTTTTGGAGAAAAGAACTTGTAAGGAAAACTCTTCTCAACTTTCAATTCTCCTTTAGCTTTGGAGTAAGGTTGGTCTCCTTTTATCATATGTTTTCATGGTTTTGTGTGTTCTTGAGCTTGAAACTCTATTAATGGAGTCCTATGTAAATTTGAAGTTATGATTAAATTTGATTTAGTAGCTAAGCTTTGTGTATAATAGAGTTAAATTTGATTTAATTTGTTTCTTTAAATAGATTCTTTTTTTAGATGATTCAAATATTATTTTAAAATTTGTTTCATATTTAGATTATGTTTTATAGATTAAAATAGTTAGTTCTCATTTTACTTCTTTTAGTTAACTTTATAATTGCTGAAATATTAGATGTGTTAGTTTCTTTTGTTAGGCTATTATTTTTAAAATTAGGGAATATTATAATTAATAATTTTATGAGAGGTGTAAAACATAATTTTATTTATGTAAACTAATCAATTTAGAAAAGATTTTTATTTAATTCAGTTATTATTATATTAGAAAATTAAATTATTATTGTAGTTGTCATTAGTATTAATGTATTGATTATCGCCTTTAATTGATTAAATAGATCTTTAATGAAAGGAGTAGCGTCATTTAAATTTATTTTTATGTTAGACTAATAACTTAAGGTTAAATTTTATAATTGTTTAATTTTGAATATGTTAGTGATTCTTTTAATGTTAGGCAATTAATTTTTTATATAGAAATTTTTATAATTATTATATTAATGTGAGGATTAAAACGTTATTTTATTAGTTAAATTATCCATTTTTAGTTATCAAGCCTTTCAACGCTTTTATCTATTAGAGGGTAAAGGCTACCCCCTTATGATTGCAATGACCTTTTAAAAGGGTAGTATCGCTATCTTGACTGATTTCATGCACGGTTGACTTTCGATCAACCATGGTCCAACCTTGACCTATCATCTCAATTTTCATTCCAGGTGTTTCCTATACACCCTGGAACCTAAGATTTTAGTTTTGTACCTTTTGGATATGGTTGACTTTTTTGTCAACTTTGGTTGACTTTTGGGTCAACTATCTCATTTTGTGTGTGTAAGCCTTTCTAAAGGCTTAGCGGGCCCTAGACACTTCCTTTCACATAATTTAGAGTACAGTTGACTATTGGTCAACTTTGGTTGACTTTTGGTCAACTATCTCGATTTGCATGTCGATCAAAGTGTATAGCTTAGGGATCCCTGTAGGATAGTTCTGAGAGCTATCCTACCTCGTTTGACCTTTCCATTTGATGTTTTTCTTTTTCACCATTTTGCGTGCAAGTGTTACCCTTGGGGTAGTGTAGCCTTCCTTTGGCACATATTAAAATTTTTTGTTGGTGTGTTTTTACCCAACTTTTGGGCATGACAGTGGATACTAACACTTGCCATATGGAGGCAGTAGTTCCTAGGACATCTTGGGCCATGTCCATGGGATATGAAGTAGAAGGTGATATGTTGATATTACATGCTAAAGAGAAGAGTATGGAAGTACATAAAAAATTGACCAAACCGGTGATTGAGAAGAAGATAAGAAAAGAAGTTGAATATTTTCTATTGAAGAAAGGATTCACACATGAAGCTATTAACAAAGCTAGAGCCAAACATGTTGCAGAAAAAGTAGGATCATCAGGAGTAACAACTATAGCTGTAGATGAAAATGTATGTCATTTCTTCTACAATCGGTAGTGCCCCAACTGGTAGGCAAACAAGAAGTGCCATAGTTACAATGAAGAAGGAGAAAATCACTCCTACTGAAACGACACCAGTCAAAGGAAAGAAAAGGCCTACTCAATGTGAACCTACAAAGGTGAAGAAGACCACAAGTAAAAGGAAGAAGGAGAAGGCTGATAGATTTGAGAATACTAAAGAAGAATAGAAGCAGAAGGAAATTTTTTTTATAAAGAACAAAAGAATATGAAGGCAAGTGGAAAGAAGTCAAAGGTAGTAGGGCCCCCTACTGGAAAATCTGCTAAGCCTGATTTTGGAAAATTCATTTTGCTAACAATATTGTTGAAAGAGTCAAGAAGTGAGGTGTACTTGTTGGTGTGAGGAAATTTTATGAAAAAGTCAATGAAGAAGACAAGAGAAAGATTGAAGATGTAGTTGAATTCAGTATGCACAATTTGAGTAAAGCACTTATTAAATTGTAAGGAAAGATCCCTCCATCTCTGTACAAAAATATTGAAGCTAAGTGGTGTAAAATGTTGAAGGAAAATAAGGAAGCAATTGAATATAACTTAGTCCAATTACAACTGAAGATGTCAAAAGAGGAAATCAAGGAGACACTTAAGAAAGTTAGACCTGAATTCAAGACTAAGTCAAGAACTATAAGATTATTGATTGGTGATTCTCAATCAGTGCAAGAGTAAATAGGAAGTGTTTTAAGTAAATTCTTAGGACTTATTGAAGAGAAGGAAGATGGACAAAAAAAAGATGAAGAGGAAAGAGGAAAAGATGATACTAAACTGGAGATTACACACACCAATGATGGATTAATGGTGGATGGTGTGAAGATCAAACTTGATAATGTTTATTTGGATGAGCCCAAGGATACCATGGACACAATAGGTGATATTCATGTCATGGATATTCCTGAAGAACAAAAAGACTCTATAGGAACAAACCAAGCTATGACTGATGATTCCACAGTCAATGTTCCTACTAGTGAGAAATAACAAGAACCAACAACAGAGGCAACCGATGAAGCACTAGAAAAGAAGAAGCAAGAGCATGCACATACTAAGGATGTGCAGAAGGAATGAGATCAAGAAAAGAAAGAACTACAAAAGGAGATGAAAACAGACAGAGGAAAGGAAAAGGTAATATCTTCTATGTATATTGTTCAACAAAGTTTTGGTAAAATGGATGAAGATGGCATACCGGTCATTCAAGGACCAATAGATCTCAGTACAATGAGCCCAACAGAGTTGATGAATGTTGTTATGGCCATTAAGTCTAAGGCCATAAGATATGAAAAGAATAAGGAGGCACAAATTATATAGAATGCAAGAGATATATTATCTGATCTTGTGCCTAAGGCAACTTATGAAGAGAAGGATTCGCCTATTGAACAATTGGGTCAATTGGTGACAGCTGCAAGTGAACAAATACAAAGTCTAGAAGTGGTAGCAACAATAAAGGCAGAGAAGGATTATGAAAGGAAGAAATCAAACAAGCTAGTCCAACAGATTGCATTTCACAGAGGATCATTGATAGTTGAGACTAACAAGGTGAAACAAGCACTGATAGAAGGCGGTAAGATTCTTACTTATATCAATGATTTCTCACTATTTTTTAAGGATATTGAGTAGAAAAGAGATGAAGCTCAATATGAGCTACATAAGTTAGTAGGAAATTTTGATCCAATGAATTATTCCATTACAAATTTTGGAGCATCGGTGAGCATTATTAATCATAAGCTCAAAACTTATCAAAATGAGCAAGAGACAAGGGTCTCAGTATTGTTGGAGTTGCAGAGTCTATTGATTCCAAAGTTGGAAATTTTGCAGAAAGGATTTGAATATGAAGCAGTGACATTAGCTCTACCTGATATGAGTACAATGGATGCATTGGAGGAGCTAGCCTATCTGCTAACCGATCAGATAGTGGTTACTGAGCATCTAAAGAAGATATGGGAGACTGACCTACAGGTCTTCTAGACCAATTTTGATGATGTATTTAGTCAATTTTAATATGTATATGCTACTCCCTATAAATAAAATTTTGATCTGCTCATTTATTGTATACCTTTGTCGTTGTTGTCAAAGGGGGAGAATATAGTAAGGGGGAATAGATAGAGTAATATAGAGTAAAATAATTGGCTAAGTATTTTGTATAAGGGAGTAGTATAGACATGGTCTATTTTTAATTACCATAGGGGGAGTAATACTAAAGTTTCACTCTATACTTGTGTATTTTTTGTTTTACTTGGTCAGACACTTAGCAATTTTTTCTAAGTATTGCCATCAATTCCAAAGGGGGAGATTGTTGGCATCTGATGAAGATGATAATTTCCTAGATCATGTGGTGGATATTGCAGTGTTGTCATTGCTAGAAAAAAGTTTATTTCACAAATTAGATCAAATATAGCGGTGATGAAGGTGATTGTATAATAATTTGACTACTTATCCAGTCTATCGATGATAACACAGTCTATGATGGTGATTTTGGTGTGTGGTGATAATATGGAGGATTCATATGATGCGATCTTATGCACAATATCTAAAGAGACATGATTATCTACATCTATGATTGTGTAAGATGATTCAATGCACAAATGGAGATTTGGAGGAAACACCAATGATATCAAAAAGAACAGTCAACCGGTCAAGTCAAGGTGATGAAATGGAGGTAGCGATCAATTATGTGTCAAAGTTTGATTTATTTATGAATTGTATTGTTGAGGGCTGACCTTGAGAAGTGCAATTCCTAGGTTGGAGTGATCTCTTATGGAGTTTGTTTAGGATTTGGAGGCTGACAAAGGTAACATGTTTTAGGGTTGTTTCACCGACCTTAAAGTGTATATAAGAGATGAAATTGAAGGAAAAAAAGAGTGAAAGAGTTGATGGAATGATTTTTGTGGTTGAAGTGTACGATTGTATGAACAAAACAATGATTTGAGTAGTGTTGAAGGAGATCTATCAAGCAGAGTGTGCTACTTTCGTATTAGTTTATTTGAGTTCATTCTCAAGGAAAGTCCTAACCGACTTGTGTTCAAAATCCTCTAACAAGGTAAGATGGATCCCAACAGTTCTAAAGACTAAATCCTTTAATAGGGTGACTCTCAGAAGGAGTTCTAAAACCCTTAACAGGGCAGTTCCTAACATGAATTTTTTAATAGATTTTAACAAGGCTAGAGATACTCTTAACTGGGTATGTCGTTAACAGGGTGGTTGTAATGCTCCTAACAAGGAAATACTTATTGGTGCACTAGTGAGATTTGTGGGTGATAATTCCCACCATGTTTTCCCCCTCTAACAAGGGCTTCCATGATAAAATATTTGCTTTATTGAGTTGATTTCATGGATGTATGTTTTGGTATGCTTTAATATTACACTTAGCTTTGCATGTTGGTTACTTTGGAAGTTGATGAAAAGATTTTGTAGATATGTGGTTACACTGATTCACCCCCCTCTTAGTGCCTTATAATAATAAGACTTATATGGCCTTTATGGTTAGGAAATGATCCAAATAATCCAAAACATTTTCCAGGCTTTGATTCTTAAGATAGCTTATCAATTTGAAGTGGTGATAGTATAAAAATAAGAGTCTTCCATTGCAAGTGAAGTATCTGATTATATGTTTATTTATTATTCCAGCTTGGTTGGAAAGTAAATACATTTAGTGCCCTACTTTTCTATCTCCAGAGGTCCATCCCCAAGTCTAGTGAATTCCATTCTAGCAAATACAACATCATGTGTATTAGATTGATCCTCCCCATTAGCAGATAGCCATGAAACATTGGTTATGGATAACATGGTATCATCCACTCATAATACCTTTACAATAGATATCCAATCTCTTAAGGTTAGTTTGAATTGAAGAGCAATTTCATAATTTTATTATATTATCTTATGAAAATAATCTATCCAACTTGTGTTTACAAATTTATCCTTATAATCCTACTCATTATCTATTAAATTATGAATAGTGGAATCCCTTCAGATTGGGTCTCCTCCTATGGCACAAATTCCTCTTCTACTCATCTATTGTACTCTCAATTTCATTTTAAATTCCCTAAAATTTATCTTTTTTAATTAAAAGAACTACACCTCATGAAGAATCTCTTATTGTTAACTTCTCGCATGTTTCCTAAATTAGTAAGAGCATAAGAAAAAATGACAAAAGGTTCAAGATAACTAGTAGGGAGATAGATTTTGAAGAGGGTGGGGAGAGTGATAGTAATAGTAAAGAGGAAAAAATTACTAAGAGGGAGGTATTCTCTATGATGGCTAGTATCTCCTCCAGTGTTTTCAAAAGTCTCAAAATTGAATCCCTCAACCTCACCCAAAATTTGGTTCTTGAGGAAAAGGCTAAGTCTCCCAATGCTGGTAAGGGAAAGACTCTTGTTGGTGGGGAATGTGGTAAATGTGAAGCTACTTTGGAGGAGATGAAAAAAATTAAGAAAATAATTGCAGATATGGAAAAGAGGCTTCAAGATGTCTCACACTTTTCTTTAACAATTATGTAGAGCTCAGCTACCACTTCATGTGTGTTGCAGAATAAAATGCTCAGTGTCGAGGACAAGGAGGATGAAAATTACAAGGAGATTTATAAGTTTCTTACATAGGAATGGGTGATGAGGATTTTGACCAAGCCATGCAAGCCAAAGGATGCCTAGGGACTTGGTCCTTTTTTTCTTTTTTGCACTATTGTTGGTAGTGACCCATGTGGCCTTTCTTTAAACTCTGTCTTTATTACTGGAACTATTATATTCTCACTGGTAGTTTATTCTAATATGGCCTTAATGTGGCCCTGTTTAAGGACTTTTATTACTATTTTGATTAGTATAGTTGATTATGTAAGTTTTAGTGGTGGTTGGTATGACCACAGATACTGGTTTCTCTTAACTGTTTTAAAGTTTGGATAACTATTTTTTTTGTTTGGTTAGTGTGTTGTTAATGTACTGTAATTGTTAATATGTTGACTAACACCCACTTGGATGTTGTAATAAAGGGGCATCACCCTAGTTTTTTTTCTTTAAATATAAAAAACAAGTAGGGAGTTTGATTTAATAATGTGACACAACCACATACAATCATTAATTGAGGTGATTTTATTTTTAAATGGCAAAAAATTGAAAAGGGTTGTAAAAAGGCTCATGGTTATACGTTATACACAATGTGACTGATCTCGTATTAATTTACCATTTATAAAACCCTCCCCCCAAATTAAAATGTGAAAGTATCCTCACATGATTAAGTTATGACGGTGAATAAAGATACATATAGACACAACATCAAAGGTCAATTAGATGAACATGATGTGATTAGATGCCAAAATTACTTGGAAATGTGACTCAATTTTGAAAAGGAAATTTTGTGCAATAGATAGGCATATCATTGATGTGACAAATTAGTAACTAATAGTTTGTGATGTGACTACAGATACATGCAAGTTGGTGAAGGCATACACTTTTTGAAATTTAGTGACATCATTACATTGCATGGAAACATTGATTTGGCGTAGAGAACAAGTGTCACTTTGGTACTACTACTAGACCCAATTAGCTCTCCTACATATGAATTGAAGTAAAAAAGCAATGTCACATTCAACTGACTATAATTTACATGTCGTAAGTAAACTGCAAATGTGTACAATTGACAAGATTTGATCTTTAGCTATAGGAACAAGGCCCTATACTGTGATGACCTAAAAATATAACCTAAGATGGAGCTTTATTGAAATGCAAAATGTTCCCATATTTTGGAAAATTTATTATGGACTACATAATATTAATTATTCTTGAATTTCACTAGTTCCCCATAGAGGTGCAAATGTTGTAGGAGATTCTATAAATGTTGTCTAATTAAGCCAGTTAATGAATTCATTCTTTTCCATGATTTTCTTATACAAGCATAGGTGATGGCCATTAACTAACAGTAAAAATACCACTGGTTCAATGATTTAAATCTTGAAAATCCCTTCAGGGAACACTTATGTTATTGATATGGTCCTAAGAAATGAGTTTAAAACTTCCCTTGGTGATTTTTGTACCTAGAATCATAGAGTAATATACAGTTGCCTGCTTCAAACAAGCTTGTTTGAATGAATCTATCATGTCATTTCATGTATTGAGATTGAATAAACTATGTATGATGGAGTTACTCCTTTCTCATTTCATCCAAGGCATTAAGGGATATTGCCCTTTTTTCTAAGCTTATGAGAGATCAATGCCAAGTTTCAATGTTGTATGTAATGTCTTATGCTCAAATACTATAGTATGACAAATTTTTGTTCATTGATAAGCTCAGATGGGTTGAATCATATTGTTGTCTTCCATGTGGTTCTATAGGCCTAGAAAAATTCAATAAGTTTATAAATTATTATGTAGAAAAACTATTTGGCAAGAATAGCCTCGAGCTCCCTATTTGTCACTTCCAGTTGCCCATCAAATTGTGAGTGATAGCCTTATATTATACTCGTGTGTCAATGCCTGAATAAGAGTTGATGTAAATTAAGGCCCCTAGTTTGAAAATATATTTTTGGGGACCCCATACCTTGCAATATTTTTGGAGGATAAAGAAATAAAAAACACAAATATTTAGAAAACTATAAAGTTGGATTTCCCAACTTGGTAGGATCGTAACTTCTGTTCGGTCCTCAGAATTCAAAATTGTTTAAATTGTTGGAAAGGTATTGAAGAGATCTAATTTCCATTCCTTAAAACCATGCCTTTGGAAATTTATTTAATGAACTAGTGACAGTTTCAACCCCAAATTTTTCTCTGAATATGTCCAAAAATATGATTTACTAGAACATAGAAAATACCAAAAAAATAGTTTTTTTGATGTTCTTATTTTTCTCACTTTTGTCACCTTCACACTACTTTGAAGCTCTCTTGAAATCGTATAGATCATCCTTGAATTTTTTAGGACATTTTTTTCATGCTTTGGATCATTCTCATACTACTCTAGACCTCCCACAACACACACTAGATCAAGGGGTTTTCCTCCATTAAGCAGGGTTTGTTTCTATTTGCATATATTACGTAATATGGGTTTTCCTCCATTAAGAAGGGTTTGTTTCTATTTGCATATATTACGTAATATGGGTTTTCCTTCATTAAGTGGGGTTTATTTCTATAAAATCATCATCTATATATTTTATTCTGAATCTATCTATTTGTTTGTATGTGGAGGTGGAATCACCAAAATAGGGTTTGACTACGACAAGCCCCTATACATACCCAACATTTTTTCTTGATTCTTTGTGTGTAGGTGGTGAATAGGTTCACAAAGTGAAGAGGACTACACATGAGTAAATTGGGATGCTCTAATTGTTTTTTCCCATATGGGCTACAGTGTGACATACAAATGCCCCTGTAGTGTGCTAATATATGAGGCTGAGAGCTTTCCTATTTCAAGATAAGAAGTTTGTTGTTCTAGCTTTTGGTTTTTGTAGTTAGAATATTTCCAAATTCTTGTTTTGTCTGTTATTTCAATATATTTCATTTTTTTGCATTAAATTGATAGATCTTTTAGTTTATCTTCCTAGCTCACCAGAGTGCTAGTTTAGGTGAGGTAGTTGTTGTAACAAAAGTTAGCACCATTGCTTGGTGTTTAACCCTAAAGAAACCTTGTGAAACATGGAAATAACCTCCAAGTGTAGGACCTTGACAAGTGAGGTTGAATCTTTGAAGAAGGACAACTTCCTTTCCAATTAGGGTGTAGTGTTGAACCAACCGAACACTTAAAGACCTACTTCTAAGCTAATCTAATAGATTTTCATAGGAAAAGGGGAGAAGGAATGCATAAATGTAAAGGAGGTGAAAAAATTAGATTCTAATTTGTTTCTATCTGTACAATATGAAATGGGAAGCACTACAATAGGATAGATCACTTCACCTTTTCAAATTGTAAACTAGGAAGGAAAATAACCCAATAGGCTAGGGAGGCCATGAGTGTTAAGAGGGTTAATGATCCGTCACTTTCAGATGTGTTTGTGTATGGATGATGAAATGTAAATTATAAATGTGGATTAGGGATGATGTAATGTGTACCTAAGAATGAAATAGAGACCTTGTTGTTTGATTGTTGATTTTATGATTGTCAAAGTCCCAAAGCCACCTCTAACTCTAGATCTGAGCTTTGTAACCTGTCACTCTCTATCCAATGAATTATAGGTAGAAAAAGAGGATGCATAATGCCTAATTCATTATGCACCCACGTACACAATGGCTAATTCATTTTTCACCCTGGGTTTTGGGCTCAAAATTCATTGGGATCTCTATTGGAGCATGTACTACTTTCCCGATCTGCAATCATGGGTCTATAGCCTGTAGCTGCACATATAAAAAATGGGGAAGAAGGTTGAATATATGGGTTTTACTTAGTCAAAACATTGTTTAGGAATCAACCTTGAAATTAATGAAGATCTGATAAATGAAGTAATTCATACCTTTTCAATGCAGATGATTCTTTGAATATGAGCATGTATGTTAATGCAATAGCTTTTGACTCAATACAAAAACCTAAAAGGAAATCATGAAAATAAAAAACCTTGTGTTATAAATGTTGTAATTTGCCACAAAGTTAAATTGAGGAGAAGAGAGAGAAGAAGAGGATAGGTAGATGGCTCCTTCCTTGATAGAAACTCCTTTTCTTGACCTCCAATGGGGACATAATCTAGATCTATGGATAATACCATCTTGAATACTTGGGAAGAATAATTGAGGCTTATACTTGATGAATCTTAATGTTTCTTTCTTGCACTTGATTTCCTTGACTTCTAGTTCACCGATAGAGAATGCTCGAAAACCTTGAAATTTCAGATGTAATTTATGGATTGCTTGCATATGATTGTGGATACCAAAATGAGTAGAAGTAGGGGGTCTATATACTTCTCATTTCATTTCAGGGACTACAATTACCTAGGTTGACCACAAATTTGGATTTCCCACTGAAACTCTGGAAAGGACACCCCATTTGAATTTGGGCCCATCCTTGGGGGTGGATAACGGATAAGTCATTATGCACCCAAGTTCACAATGGCTAATCCATTATGCACCCTCTAATTAGGGATCAAATCAACACTGAGTTCTGGGGAGTGTGTAGATGTAGGAAAATAAAGCACAACCAATTTCGTGATGTAGAAAGGACAAAAGGGCCACTAATAATGATATAGGGAATAGGTGATAAAATGAATTATGGGATTGGAGTAAAAATAGAGGAGAACACTTATAAACAAGGTTCAACCTCAATTTTAAACAAGAGAGAGGAGAAAGAGGGATTTAGGTGTCCATTAAGTTCCATATGAGGTCCAATTATAGAAAATACTCTAAGGTGAGTGCAAATAGTCCTTAAACTATACACTAATCAAATGCTTACAGTTTAGGATGGTATATTTAGCCCCCACTTTAGCGGGAGTATGAGGAAACCTCATGCTCACAGTAAAAGAAGTTGAGAGAGAAGAACAAGAGAGAGACATTCATGGGTGAATTGCAAAGAGATAAGACACCGCTAAGTTTAATGACACGAGCCCCAAAATGAAGGATCTCAACTTAGACATCCATGCACAAGGACAGAAAAAGAAAAAAAAAAAGAAAAAAAAAACAAACAAAAGTCAAAGACAAAAAAGGGGTTAGTAAATCTCCAAATCAACCTATTGAAGAGACCTTGATCAAGAGAGTCTCCCAACCACTAGTATCATGTTTGGAAATCTATTTCAAAAGCATAAATGGCCACATGGAAAGGGAAAGACCATCACCAAAAGATGAACATACTCCATGATCTAACCTACTAGTGTAGCTATGAGAGAATGGACAGAAGAAAGAGAGATCGTGAATCTAACAAACTAGAAAGTTGCATTATGCTAGGTGATCCATGGGAGAACAAGAGGGGGAGAAGGAAAGACTAGAAAGTTGTATTATTATAGTTCCACTCATCCCAAGAGAGAGGGAATGAGAATTGAAGGTCTAGAAATCAGTGTTATGCTATTCAATTCTACCTTCAAATATTTGCGCATAGGGCATCTTTAGTTTACGCATGGGGTGGCTTTGGTAGCGCATGGGGCATCTTTGGGATTAGTCTTTTGGAAAGAATTTCCTCCACATGGATCCATGAAAAGCAGTTAGTCTAAGGACCAAAATAGACCATTTAAAGGATCAATAAGAGTGTTTATTCCAAGGACCAAGAGTGATTAGTTAAAGGATCAATAATGTTGCATAATGTAAAAAAGGAGGCCACACATATACAATGATGATTACCATTATTATATCTTTGATTTCTTGGGAATTGTCTAAAAGGAAGGAAATTTTTTGTATCATATTTAATTCTCCAAAAGATCCTCTTAGCCAAGGCTAAATGGTCATCAAAGGGAGGTGTAACAATGGATGGTTTTGGTAAAAGAATGATTAAACAAGGATGTTTTGGTTATGAAGAAGAACGATTGGTAGGAATAGAAGAAGTGGTGGGTAAGGTGTTGGCTAGAGATATGAAACCTAGAACACTTCTAGTAACTTGTGTAGGAGGGTAAATAGGAACTTATATACCTTGTTCATTACTACCAAGACCTTGTCCATTATACCCTTTTTGAGTGGTAATGTCATATCCTACATTGTAGTTAGATTTCAATGTTGAAGGGGAAGGAGATTCATCTTGAGGTTTATGGAAATGTGTATTATAAGGAGGAATAGGACATGAATTAGGATTCTCTTTAGGGAGATTAGGATTCCTATCACAATTCCTATTGTCTTTAGATGAGGAAGAAGAAGAAGGTTTATCAAGATCTTCATGTCTACTTAATGTCATTTTAGGGGATTTAAATCATCAATAAAATGTGTAACATCAGGATTATGAATAATATCTTGATAAAAATAAGAATGATTAAGACCATCCAAACAAGTGCATAAACTAGCTTCCTTAAGACTATCCATTAAGGTGGGTTGGGGAGAAGAGGATATAGGTCTCACTAAAATAGGATTAGGAGTCTCTATCCCCATGATTACTAGGCACTGTAGGAGGAGAGTTAAGATGGTTTATGCTATTGTCATCTTTGGGTTCATCAACAAAGGCTCTTATGAAATTAATGTACTTCATGCATTTTGTTAAAAATTGAATGAGAAAATTACATGAAATATTAATAAAAGTCTTGAAATATGCCTTATAAGGAAGACAAATATTTGAAAGCCTCATGAAGGAATACAAATAACATAAAATCCAATAAAGTATGATTCAATTTATATGATTGATAAAGAGAAGTAAGGAGAAATGTAACAAAATAGGTTATCACACACCAATATACCTTAGAGAGATCCATGAATGCTATGGAAATTAGATCCAAGAATGCAATAAAGGATATCTAAGACCAAAATCAAAATGGAAATGTCATGTTTCACGTTCACCAAAATGTGCAATATGAAATGGGAAGCAATAAAATAAGATAGATCACTTCACGTTTTAAAATTGTACACTAGGAAGGAAAATGTCCCAATAGGCTAGGGAGGCCTTGAACGCTAAGAGGGTAAATGATTATTCAATTTTATATGTGTGTGTGTGTGTGTGGATGATGAAATTCAAATTATAAATCTGGATTAGGGATGATGTAATGTGTACTTGAGAATGAAATAGAGACCTTGTTGTTTGACTGCTGATTTTCCAATTGTCAAACTCCCAAAACTACATGTAACTCCAGATCTGAGCTCCATAACCTATCAAATATCTATCTTGTGAATTTTGGGAAGAGTAGGAGGGTGAAAAATGAATAATTCATTATGCACCCAGGTACACAATGACTAAGTCGATGTGCACCTTGGGTTTTGGGCTCAAAATTTGATGGGATCTATGTTGGGGCATACAATTTCTAGATCCACAATCATAAGTATGCAGCTTGTACTTGCACACAAAAAAATGTGGAAGAATGTTGAATATAGGATTTTTCCTCAGTTGAACCCCTAGTTAGGAATCAAACTTGAAATGTAATGAAATAAAGGAAAGTATGTTGTCATGTAGTAGAGATCAGATATGATAAATGGAGTAATTTATACCTTTGCAATGTGGATGATTCTTTAAATATCATCAAGTATGTTAATACAATAGCTTTTGAATAATAATAAAAATGTAAAAGTAAATCATGAAAAGAAAAACCTTGTGTTTTAGATGTTGTAATTCTTGACAATATTGAATTGAGGAGAAGAGAGAGAAGAAGAAGATAGGTAGATGGCTCCTTCCTTGACATAAAATCCTTTTCTTGACCTCCAATGGGGAAAGAAGCTAGATCTATGAAGAAGACCACCTTGAATTATTGGGAAGAAGAATTGAGCGTTGTACATGATGAACCTTAATATTTCTTTCTTGCACTTGATTGCCTTGATTTCTAGTTCACCAATAGAGAATGCTTCAAAACCTTGAAAGCTTGGATGTAATTGATGGATTTCTTTCATATGTTCATGGATGTCAAAATGATTAGAAGTAGGGATTTTATATACTTCCCATTGCATTTCGGGGATTAAACCTTACCCAGGCCAACCATAGATCAGGATTTCCCACCAAAACTCTTGAAAGGACACCCAATTTAAATTTGGGCCCATCCTTGGGGATGCATAAAAATTGTTATGCACCCTCTAATCAGGGATCAAATCAACACCGAGGATTTTGGGGGAGTGTGTAGATGTGAGAAAACAAAGCACAGGACCAGTTTCAAGATGCAAAAAGGACAAAAAGGCCACTAATAATGATATAGGGCCTAGGTAATGAAATGAATTATGGGATTGGAGGAAAAATAGAGGATCACACTTAGAAATAAGGGCTAACCTCAATTTTAAACAAGAGAGAGGATAAAGAGGGTCTATATTTGAATTTAGGTGTTCATTAAGTGTCATATGAGGTCCAATTATAGAAAATACTCTAAGGTGAGTGAAAAATATTCCTTAAATTATACACTAATCAAGTGCTTACAATTTAGGACGGTACACTATCTGCCCATAACTGCACAAAACATCAACAAAAGGTCCCAAAACATACACAATTTCCCTTCTAATCAATCTCCAAGGGATCATATGTGGGCCAAAATTTATGAGATATTCAAAGGAAAAAGATATTTACAATACAACATTCATGACAAGATTGGCACAGCATACAATTTGGAAACATAAAAGAATAAATTAGAAATGAAGGCAAGACAATTTTCACATGGTATTTAATTTTGAGAAAAGTTAAAACAAATATTTTCTATTAATACAAGGGCAAGGAAAATTACAATTGTAGGACATAAGTTGTTACAAGAGAAAAAAAGAGAACTTGGAAAATATCTTACAAACTTGCCTTTATAGATCAAACATAACTCAGATCAAGCATAGAGTACAAAACCATTACCCAACTAGGGTTTGGTTGTAGAAAGGATAATCATGTAAATTATATCGAATTATGATCTTTCACATGCATGTCAATCTTTGGAAGTGACAAGAGGAAACCAAAATAAATGCATATGTGGAATCGATGAATGAAAGACCTCTATAATAAGACAAGGTAGATTGATCATTTTATCATAAAGAGGTCACCTACAAATCATTAATGGGCATGAAGGGCATCCTCAAATTACATATGCCATGCAGATCTTGGAAAAGTTATGACATCGTCCCAAGGTTGTTGGGTTTGTAGAGGGGACGCTAAGCATTGAATACTATAACAAGAAGTGGTTGGAGCAGTTGGAAAAATTGAATCAATCTATGTGCCTAGTAGAACCCCATCGTAGTTCCATCCAGAGCTTCAAATTTTGACAGGATTTCTACAATTGTAATCGGGCTTTGTCTTTCATTTTAGAAGTTATTCAACTTATTTTATTTCTTGATGGTACCTTTGGAACATTCCCCCTTTTTGCTATCACTATTGAAATAGTTCCATTTTGAAGATTGGGTTCTGGAAAAGGTTTTCGAACCGCTTTTCAAGCCCGAAATGCATTTCTAAAACTCATGCTTCCTTTCTCTTAACTCTGCCTTCTTCAAGATTGAAGTTCCAATTTTGACTTTGAATCCCAACAAGTGCTCTAGAACTGCTTGTTAGGCCTAATTGTTTTTACTTAGCTTTGCCTTTGAAGTTTCTAAGTTAATTTATTTATGTCGGGCTTGAACGCCAGTTCCATAGCTCCTTGTCAGGCTTGAAAATTCACTTTTGAACTAGGACCTAGAAACTTAACTTTATTTTTCCAGAGTCAAAGTTCCTCCTTGGACGTCAAACCCTGGCCCTAATTCTAGAACTAGTGTCAGACTCTGATTATTGATTTTGAACTACAACATAGACATTTTGAAAAATAGAAAATTGGCAAAATGACTAAGGCATGAAGGATGAAGGGCTTCGGTGGTTAAAACTTAGGGCTATTTTGCAAACAGGTTTTAGCCTATTAAAGTTGTCTCAGATCGACTATATGAGATAGGCTAAGGGTGACATAAAATGCCAATACTAGTGTAAGGTACATTTTCTCTTCAAGATTTTGATATCTCGAGGATAGCAAATCCCCTACTCTACAACAACAAAAAAATATTAAAAAACCTTGATACACTAGATATTGGTGTGACACATCTATATTCTAAGAAATATAATTTTATTCTTTCTATAAAAATATTACCCATTACATCATAAACGTCACTTTCTGAAAAATATTGATTATTATAAAATAAGTTATTCATTGTTATGTTAAAATATGCAAAATTTATTTAATTTAATTTAATATATATTTAGAATCTACAAAGAAAATCTCTTAAATAAATAGTTTGCTTCATCTTTAAATTCTCAATAGTTTAGCTACTATAAGTGTTTGAAAGTGAAGATCTGGTACAAAATGTTGAAATTTTCACGTCAAGTTTGGCCAAAACATTGTACCTAGTATTGTACGATCACTCATCTATTGATCCCAAATTTGTGCAGTCTATACAACTTCAGGTGATGACACCCAACACTTCAGTTTGATACAAAAATTTGCTTTACTTTTAGTCATGGGTGCACCTTTGTATCTTTGTTTCACCTTTGTAGCATTATGTGGTTTTTTGTGTGTCTATAAATATATTTTATAGTTTATATTATTATTTACACAATCATTTAGACCTAATTAGACATCTAAATCAATCAATCTTCTTTGCAACAAAAGAACATAACCTAGGTTGTTTAGCTCTCTTTATAAAGAGTTAGCTTAAGTATACATATTTAGTCAGTTTGTGTTCCAATGTTTTATTGAAGAGAGGTTGGTTCTAGTTAAATCACTAACTAGTTTAGTTCAACTCTTTTCCATATCAAACAATTGCATGTTTACATGTATTTTTCTTTCTATAATTATTAATAAATCTATCTTATACAACATTCTCCTTAGAACTTTAGTGTAGGAAACATTTTTACATATCCTACTTCCTTTCTAGTAATTATTGAAATTAACAATATAAATCAATAATATTAGCTAGATCTTGAGCTATGGAAAATAGAGTAGAATATGTCTATACTTGATTTATTAATATACATAAAAAATATCTATTAGAAGATTGTTTCAAAAACAATAAATTGATTCCTTGTTGTCTATGCCACTTTCATGACTTCAAAGGTGATGTGTGCCTTAGATTTTAACTTGGTGCATGGATATGATCCTTGTTAAACTATGACATTACCTTTTTTGTTTGTCTTTCTATAATTATTTTAGGTATATAGAAATGTCTAAGAACACTTTTGAGGAGTTTACTAGGTAAGGGGTTTCTTGATCAAACTTGTAGGACACTAATTTACTTTAGGAAAGGATTAAAGACAATATGAAATCTTGTATAGAATGGTCTATAGATCCTTTTTTTTTTGGCAAAGAGGCAAGCCGCATATTTTATTTGTAACACAAATGAAATTACAACAAAGTTCAAGGAGAGAAAAATAGCTAGAAGTTAGTTCGCTGCAAGCAAACAACAGTTTGCATTCATGTACTTGACTTCCCTTGTCATTAGCAAATGACTATTTTTGTATGCTAAAAAATAACATTTCAAATGTTTCATTAGGTGGAATCCCTATAAAAGAAAACTCTTTCTTGTCATCAATAGAGAGAATAGCCTAGATCCTAGGAAAGTAGGCACCACGATAATGATGTTTTGAATATACAAACTAATGTATCTTGAAAACTCTTACAAATTTATTTGAAATAATTTAGGTCTTGTCCTTAGATATAACTCCATAAGTGGGAGTGAAAAGTTTCATACTTTGAGTTCACACATAATGACTAGTTGGAAGGATTAGGTTAGCTTCAAATTCAAATTTTAGAAATTCTAGATTCATTTCCACAAATTATATAAATAATATATATTAATTTTTTACATTGTAGATTATAAACAAAAAATGATTAAAATGAAGATCAAGATTGTCTAAGAATCAAATAAAGCCCAATTCATATAGTAGCATTTAGCAAAGATCATACCACTTATACATTTACCGTTATATAGAAACAAACACATATAAGGCCTTCAAACAATTAACTTCACATAGGTTGGCATTTTTGTGGGCATTTGAATGAATGTGGAGTTGGAATGTTGCCAATAAGAGACATTTGCCTTTGGATTTATCTTATATGTTAGAGCAATTAGCTCTAAAGGATAGGAATGTGTACTTGGTTGTTCTTTGTTGAATCGTTGGCCATTCTTCCTTTGTAGCTCTCATTTCTATTTAATAAATTCTTACTCCTTTTAAGTTTTAATTTAAAAAACTATTCAACCATTTAAATTATAATTCATTTAAATTATAATTCATTAAAATTAATCTTTTATTTTTTTTAATGAATAACATTCATGTTCTTTATTACCATTTTAAAACTGCCCAATAAAAATAAAAAATAAAAAATTTCTTTTAACCATATGAAAAAAGCAAGCATGGTGTGTTACAGCTATTACATTCCAGAAGGCTGGACTGTTTGAAAGTTCTGTAGATTTTTAAATCCATCTTTCATATTTTCTTTAAATTAGTTTTAAGCTCATATTAATCTTGTACCAATATTGATAATATAATGGAAATACTTGGATCCACTGAGAATAAGAGTCCAAGTACTGCCGCCTTAGAAAGGGAAATACATTTTTAGACCAAATTCCCAAAAGTAGAAATATCTGAGACCTCCCAGGGAATAATGTGTTAAATTCAATTAAAAAAAAAAATTCAGGTGGTTTGCCGTCCAAGAAAAGTTTGTTTTTGGTTATTTAAAAATGATAATCATATACCGAATTTTCCCAAAATCAAAGGAGTTCATCAACAAACCAATCACTAGGTAGATAGCTTACCTCAATTATAGAACTCAATCTACAGTAGTAGAATTCATTGTACCTTGCAAAGTTCAAAATGTGGTGGCTCAAAGGAATTTTTAACCGCAAGATTAAATTTTTCTAAAGATAACCTGAGAAAAAAGTTTATACACTTTCTCGGGGTTCGAGTCATTATTTTATTCAGTGCCTTCGTGGCTAAGTTTTTTGGCGTCTCTAAGCCTATATGTACCCTTCAGTTTTCTTAAGGCGGTTTATACTTGTTTTCTGTGAATTCTTCTGAATTGGGTTTCTGAAAATTACAAGAGAGCAGATTGGAAATGGGGGAAAGTGTGCAGATGGAGAAGATGAAAGCTTCTTGTTATTTAGGAGGTGAATATTTTCTCCTTACCAAGGAGATAGAAGTTCAGGGGAGCCCAATCATAAGGCTTCCACCAAGGAGAGGGGATATAAAGAGGCAGATCTTTGCTTCTATGGCTCACTCATTGGCTGAATATTTACTGCTTATTGAGGAGGCAGAGGTTCAGGGGAAGCCATTCATAAGGCTTCCACCAAAGAGAGGGGAAATAAAGAGGCAGATCTTTGCTTCCATGGCTGAGTCACTGGCGAAATTGGTGAGAGGCATGAGTAAGAGAGCACAGAAATTGAACAAACTGAACTATAATCAGATTGTTCTCTTCCTCAGTAAAATCTGTCTCTGCTCAAAGAGTGGTTCTAGGACTACTTTGGAGGCAGCTCTGAATCAGTTAAAGCATGTGGGTATTCAGAATTAGGAAGATGCATTGCAATTAGTTTTCTTAGGAGTAAGGGCAGTCAAGTAGCTTGCAAGGGTGAAGGATAGTAGTTTCTGTTAAAGTAGTATTGATGTCTGATAAGGGATATCAAACCTGCATATAGGGGTACTCATTCTGTTTATAATTTTTGTTGGGAGGTATCAAATTCTTACATAAAAATTGAGGGGTATTCATTCTGTGTATATTTTTTGTTTTGGGTTTTGTATCAAACTCTGCAGACAAGAATCTGAGGGGTATCATTCTGTGGGTATTTTTTGTTTGGAGGTTTTATACCAAACTCAGACAAGAATTGAGGGGTGTTCATTCTATCAAAATTGTTTGACACAGGATTCTGCCTCATCACTTGTAGTGTGAGGATTTTGATATTAGACAGTCCAAATGACATTTTGTATGTAATTTAAAGTGGGTATGATATTTTAAAAATACCCATTTTCAATGAAAAATAATTTTGTATGAGGATCTTGAGATCAGGCAGTCAAAAAGACATTTTGTATGTATTTAAGATGGGTGTGATCTTCTAAAAATATCCATTTTCAAAAAGACATTTTGTATGTAATTTAAGATGGGTATGATCTTTTAAAAATACCCATTTTCAATGAAATATAATTTTGTATCAGGATCTTCAACAAGGCATTTTGTATGTAATTTAAAATGGGTATGATTTTTTAAAAATACCCATTTTCAATGAAATACAGTTTTGTGTGATGATCTTGAGATCAGGCAGTCAAAAAAACATTTTGTATGCAATTTAAAATGTATATGATTTTTAAAAATACTCATTTTCAATGAAACACAGTTTTGTATGAGGGTCAGGGGATTAGTCAGTCAAAAAGACATTTTGTATGTAATTTAAAATGGGTATGATTTTTTCAAATTACCCATTTTCAATGAAATACAGTTTTGTGTGATGATCTTGAGATCAGGCAGTCAAAAAAACATTTTGTATGTAATTCAAAATGTGTATGATTTTTTAAAAATACCCATTTTCAATGAAACACAGTTTTGTAGGAGGGTCTCCTGATCAGTCAGTCAAAAAGACATTTTGTATATAATTTAAAATGGGTAAGATTTTTTAAGATACCCATTTCAATGAAATACAATTTTTTATTTATTTAAAAGCTGATTTTGTTTGAGGAGTGTAACACAATGGTGAATGGTGTTTGAGGGTTTTACATCAAATTAATTCACAGACAAGAATTGAGTGTTATTCATTCTGTTATCCTCATCACTTATGGTATGAAAATCTTGAGTTAAGCACAGTCAAAAAGACATTTTGTATGTAATTAAAATGCTTCTGGGTTTATCTGTGGGAAATGGGGGGTAGGAAATCACTCTTGTAATATTCTTGTGGGTTATTTCCTCGGTTGGACTCGCTCGAATCAATTCTGTTACTTGTTTTTATGTTTAGACCAGAGTTTTCTTTGTTTGGTTCTTTCCTACGGGTGCTTTCCTTGAACCTGGAATGTAAAAAAACATAGAAAAAATCACCACTTTTACCTAAAAAAATGCATATAACTTTTTTTAAAATTCCATTTGACTAAAAGAGGGGTAAAAATTTATTGAAAGCCAAAAAGAACAATACAACAAAGAGCTCTAAAGAGCCATATCCTGAACAACAAGCTGATCGAGCTTATGAGATAAATCAGGGGGAAGGAGCCTTTGGTCAACAAACATCGGAAAGCTCTTGTCCATTTATTCAATTCACAATAATTTGCAAATCGACTTTACAGATAATTCCATTTGAATAAGATACAATTTTTTTTAAAAAAATGCATATAACTTTTTTTAAAATTCCATTAGAATTAGATACAAATTTTTTATTTATGTTAAAGCGGATTTTGTTGTTGAATGTAATGCATTAGCAACTGATATTTAGAAGTTTTACATCAAATTAACAGACAAGAAATAAGAATTGATTCTTCTGTCAAAGATTACGCGCATGATTAATTCAACAAGATTTCTGTAAAATCTTGCCGTGCAAAGGACATTTTATATTTAATTTAAAATAAAAATAATTAAAAAAATATATCTCATTCAATAAAATTCAATATTTTTTTAAAAAAGCATTACGCTGATTTTGTTGTCTGAATGTAACAGAATGATGAATTCCATCGCAAAAGTTCAAACAAGTAGAGCGCCGCCATTTAAGCACATCAATGTATATATTCGGGCTAAATTTAATGGCTGTCTAGACTTATTTAGCACTTCAGCTGTAAAGTATAACTAAAATTGTCGGAAACCTGTCTGGCTTATAAGGGAAAGTTGTGACCGTCAAAAGTAGCATTTGACAGGGCTATTGTCACTGAAAAAGTTGCCTAGTATGCAGGGGGCCCCGTCAAATTTAGGCCTTTTAAAGATTGTTCATGGCACTATCTAGTTGGGTAACAAATGCAAAATAATGTTAATGAGAATGATTGTGGGGAAATCAGATGATGGTGTCCCACTTTTTATCCTTGGTACTTTACTTTTGCTGCTTAAAGTTTTGTTTGTTTGATGTATAAGGTTATAAGGTTTGATGTATAAGGTTTCAGTTTGTTTGTTTGTTTTTTCATGGATATGATGTATAAGACTCCACCTTTGTTATAGTGGGGTGTGGAATTCTCTATCCATCCATTTTGGTGTTATAGTGTGTTTTAAAAAAATTGTTTTAACTAAAAGAATTATAAATGTCTATTTTATGTTGTTTATGGCATAATGTAATGGTTAAAATCATAGTATTGATATCGAGGTTTAAACATTATGTTTGGTTGACACGTTTGTAAGATTTGAGTTTCTCTTGGGTCAATGTGTTCATTAGCTTCGCATCTTCGTAAGACCTCTATTAGATTATTGTTCTCATGAGCTTAAATCTTCCACTAGAACAATGTGCTTGGAAGTCTGAATCACCAATATTAATGCAATGGGTTCAAATTAGGTCCCCTGTGTTGTGGCCTCACCGGTTCATAGCTCTCTGATCGTAAGTGTTTGAAGCATAGATTGATAAACAACAAGTCTATTTCATAAAAAAAATATTAAGTTATCGATTTTGTTATACAAATAATAATATTTGCAAGTTAGAGTTCATTCGATCTATGACTATGTGTATTTGATTGTGGGAGAAATATTATAGTTAAACATGTTTGAAATAAATAGGGGGTCCCTCAAAAGATTTTCATTTTTTTCTTTTATAAATATCTCTTAAATATGATGAATTATAAATAGACCATTCATGATCATGAGATAGGTTCTTATGAAGTACTGCTTTTAAATCATAGGCTTGCAAATAAAACTCAAATATTTGTAGTTAAACACAAATTATCACATACTATTAAATATTATTTATATTTATTTTTTATATTAATCGACAACCAAAACAAGGGGGTTGACCCTTAGTGAATGATAACACAAGGGTTACAGAGTGATCAGCAACACATTACCAAAGGTGTTGGTTGTTATAAGTCAAGGCCACAAAGGGCAACAATCAGTAAATTATTTGCCCTCCTTAAAAAGCTTGTATAGAACAAAGGATCACTTACAACACACTTACAATACTTGCAACCACTTGCCACTCATGTACGACACACTTACAACACAATGGCCAAAAGAGGCCATTAACAACAAACAACTAGCACCCAAATAGGTTGGGCAAAATAATTGTGAGATTTTGAAAGGTTCCCCAAGCCTTCACAAAGGGTACTAAAATGGTATTAGAAATTATCCTGTAGTAAAGGACAACACCCTTCCAACTGGAGCACTTTCTCCCATCTGCAAAACTCCTTTCCACAGCAGCAGTCCGGGAGCCCACCTCAATAGGAAGAGAATAACACATTGTCGCGCCCACCATAAATCTATTTCATGTCCAAGCAGCCATCAAAAGGAGAAGACCACCCAAAGTTACAAAACTCCTCCTCCACATAGAAAATTGCCACCTCCATAGGAGATTTGTCCACCTCGATAGGAATGATGAAAGAAAAGAAACACACTAAGTGCACCAACTCGTTACCATGGACAACAAAAAAAACCCCACCACAACTGGGTCTAGCATAGCTCCATTGTCAGCTACAAATTTCAACCAAAACAATCAAAGAATAGGATGCGTCCTTGAAAACCATTAGCAATCAACTGGCCATCAGAAGAAAGAAGACCACTGTCTATACATCCTAGGATGGATAGTCCAAACAAAGACACACATAGAAAAAGAAAAAGAAACCCATGAATTAACAACAACATCCATCATGACCTGGGATGACCCCCCAGCGCAATGGTAAGCTGCAAGCCTCCAATTTGGGAGGTCTTGGGTTCGAGTCTACTTGAACCCAATGTTGCTTCGGCTTCAGCCCATTATCGAGCAAAAAAAAAAAACCCATCACGACCCAACTACAAACAATGAAGAAACTCAACTTTGAAACCTAGGTTAGACACAGAGAGAAGCAAAGAAGACCTGTAAACATCCCCCAACCCCTCAATAAGATAGAGCCTCACCTTTCC
The DNA here is from genome assembly GCA_018584345.1 of Thuja plicata. Taxonomy (NCBI): domain Eukaryota; kingdom Viridiplantae; phylum Streptophyta; class Pinopsida; order Cupressales; family Cupressaceae; genus Thuja; species Thuja plicata. The sequence goes on along the minus strand of MU226357.1, from coordinate 310,357 downwards.
ATCAATTAGAACACAACCCACCACGGCCCTATTAGTCAAAGGAGCATTCTTTTCATCAGTAGAAGAGCTCATCAAACCTTGACAAAAGCCAAGGTAAATCCATAGAGGAACAACATTATAGGAGCATAAGAACCACTGCACCCCTCTAGCATCTCTTCAACACTTCCAAGCACATAAGAAACACCAAACCCTACTAAATTTTTATTGTAAGGAAGAGAAACGAGCATCCACAAGAACCTCATACAAAGACAATATCTACACATCTTCTAAAACCCCCAAGACAGGGCGGGTCAGAAAGAACATGGTCAAAAACCCAAAAACCAAGAACAACCTCACCAAAGGAAAATGAACCACCCCTGCTCTTAAGTAGGACAAAGAGCCATATCCATCGCACAAGCACTCTAATTGGGTGGAGAAACTCCTCAGAAAAGAACAACAAACCACAACTATGGCCCTCGTCAGGAAAGCCCCCTTATAAGCTACCACATAAATAATATGGACAAAATGAGGAAACTGGAATAAGGACCCCTCTAAATAAACACGCAGGGCATCCTCCATACACAAGAAACATGTAACTATTAGGAATAACAGTCCACAAGACAACTGAGAGGGGGGGTGAATCAGTTGTAATATATATTATTAAACTTTATACTTTATAAACCAAATCTGCAAATGTAAATGATAACATAGTAAATGCCAACACCATAACACAATATTTGTTGTCGAGGAAACCCTATTAAAGGTAAAACCCCGGTGGGAATTAACACCCACAAATAATGTACTGAGAGTATAGTATCCCTGTTAAAAGATATTAGCCCTGTTAGGAGCTTATTACAATATTACAGTACACAGTCCTTGTTAGGAGTCAATAAGATAGAAGGCTCACTGCCAAGACACACTTCCCAAAGAAGGTTAAAGCCACCCTTAAGGATTTACAATCCGAATCAAGTGTATAAAGAAAATACACACTCCAGTAAACTGTCTGATAGCAACTATCTTTGCTTGGTCAGTTCCAATGAAGTATCAACTCTGCTTTGTATCCAGCAGTCAACAAGCTTCACAGCTTCCACACTTCTCTATCCTTTTCTTTTTCTTTCACACTTCTCCACAAGAAGTTATCATTCATATATACCCTCTTACAATAATTCATTAGGCCGGCCAGTTAAGCTTTCCTTATACATAATTAACTAGGTCGGCCAATTAAGGCTTTCCATCATACAAATAATTACATAACCCCTTGCTAAGATACACACGGTATCTATAACAAGTATACAACATTTACAATCCATCACATATACTTCTAGATCCGCAATTCATGCTCGCAATTATTTTCACATGCTACATGTCTGAAGTCGGCCATGAAATAGGTCTTCTCTAGAATACACGCCACAGCTGATGTCATCAGTATCCAAACAACAATGAAACTCAACCCATTACACTACCATATGTCAGTTGTCCATTAGTAAGCTTGCAAGTTCTGAAATATCTTCGCCAGAGAGATATACCCAAAACACATAGACCTACTCTGTCTAGAATCACAGTTACAGTCTAGAAAACCAATCTTCACCAAATCAACTGTAACATCCATAGTATGTAACGTAGAGCCAAGCGACCTTAGTAATAAGGTCAACACATCCTTCTGCATAAATCCAACTTCAATCGTTCTGAATCATTTGCACAGTTTTCGTACACTCCTTCCAGTTAAGTAGCCAGTCTGTCTTCTCCATAGAAATATATGTTGACATCAATGACAAAACATGAATATCAACAGCATGATCAGTAACTAAAACTGATATCAGCCAACAATCTCCCCCTTTGGCATTGATGGCAACATATGGGAAAATCCATATGTATCAACCCAAAAGTACTCTCTCTCAATACAATCTTCTCAATATCCTCAACACAAATCTCCCCAACACAGTAGGGATTTTCACATAGATTTCTTCCCCCTTTGGCAGCAATGGCAAAGGGTTCCATAACTCATCTGTAGTCTTCTGTAGTCCTTTTCAAATCTTCATGTCCAATCAGCTAGGTGCAAGATCACCCAAATGTACTCCATAGTATTCTCCTGCGATCACTCCCCCTAAGGAGTAGATCCATACATCAAGTCTAGAGAATGATATAGCTCTGAGATCCACTGGACTGATGCATATCTGCATCATTTTAGTCTTCACTGTGAGGGGCCATCACACCAAGCATGCCTCTGAGATATTCAAAAGCATCTTTTGGCAAAGGTTTAGTAAATATAGTTGCTATCTATTCATTCATGCTAATATACTCCAGTTTAATCTCTTTATCTGCTACCTTCTCCCTCAAGAAGTGATACTTGATGGAAATATGTTTAGTCTTTGAATGCATTGCAGGATTCTTTGACATATTCACTATGCTGGTGTTATCACAATGGATAATCACTAGTTCTTTGAATATTGTTCCAATATCCTTCAACATTTATTTCATCCAAATGACTTGTGTACAGTTTATTGTATCAACAACATACTCTGACTTAGTAGTAGATTGAGCAATACAGTTCTACTTCTTGCTCAACCAAGAAACCAACCTTTTCGTACGGAAAAATGTACCACCACTTGTACTCTTCCTGTCATCCACATTACCTGCCCAATCAGCATCAGTAAAATCCTGCAATATAAAATCATCAGATTTTTCATACCATAATCCATATTCTACTGTTCCTTTCAAATATCTGAAAATTCTTTTCACAAAAGCAAAATGTGTCTCTTTAGGATCTGCCTGATATCTAGCCATAATTCTAACTACATTGGTAATATCTGGTCTAGTGTGTGTTAGATATTGTAGACCTCCAATCATTGATCTATACTTAGTCTGCACAACACTTTGAGTCTCATCACTTTTAGTCAGTTTGTTCCCTGTCACCATGGGTGTACCAACAGGTTTACAATCTTCCATTCCAAATTTCTTCAACATTTTCTTAAGATACTTGGTCTAAGATATAAAAATTCCATTCTTACTCTGACTAATTTGCAAACCAAGAAAAAATTTCATCTCACCAATCATTGAAATTTCAAACTCATTCTCCATTTCTTTAGCAAACTTCTTACTCATTTTATCATTGCCTCCAAAAGTGATATCATCAAAAAAAAATTCTATAATTAAGATTCCATCTTCATTAGTTCTTAAATATAAATTATTGTCTGCATTACCTTTTCTGAAACCAAGATGAAGTAGATGTTTATCCAGTCTTGCATACCATGCCCTTGGTGGTTGTTTCAGTCCATATAGTGCCTTCTTTAGTTTGCAAACCATTTTTTCATCATTTGTCAAAGGAAAACCATCATGTTTCTCAATGTACACTTCTTCTTCTAAATCACCATTCAAGAATGCTGACTTCACTTCCATCTGATACACTTTGAAGTCTTTATGTGTGACATAAGCAAGGAATATTCTCACAGCTTCCAATCTAGCAATAGGTGCAAATGTTTCTTCATAGTCTATGACTTCTTGTTGTGAGTAGACTTTACATACCATTCTAGCTTTGTTTCTTACCATTGTGCCTTCCTCATCCATTTTGTTTCTGAAAACCCACTTAGTGCTAATCACATTTTTGTTCTTAGGTCTTGGAACCAATTCCCAAGTGTTGTTTTTCTTTATCTTTTCTAGTTCTTCTTCCATGGCTTTAGTCCAAGATTCATCTCTACATGCTTCATCAGTAGTCTTTGGTTCAACTTGAGAAATCAAACAGATCTCATCTCTAAGTCTAGATCTAGTCATCATGCCTTTGATTGCATCACCAATAATTTGATCTTCAGGATGGTTTATCTTGACATACCTTGGTGTCTTTAATGTCTCAGTAGCTTCAACCTATTCTTCTTCTTCAATCTCATTATCAATCATCAAGGGTCCTTTAGGTTCAACAACAAATTCTCTTTTTTTTGTTATCTGACCACAATCATATATTCTTTCCAGAATTTGAAACTTTTTATCTATCCTCACATTTGCACTTTCAATCAATTTCCTTAATCTCAGATTGAAACATTTAAATGCTTTACTCTTAGTGGAATAACCAAGAAAGATTCCTTCATCACTTCTAGCATCAAAATTGCCTATCTCATCATATCTCTTGATATAACATTTACTACCAAATATTCTAAAATATTTCATAGTAGGTGTATGATCAAACCATAATTCATAGGGAGTTTTATTTGTACCTTCTCTGATCTAAATCTCGTTTAATGTGTACATAACAGTGCCAACTGCTTGTCTCCATTGAAAATGTGACACATTTCCTTCCAAAAACATAGTCCTTGCAACATCCAATATGGTTCTGTTTCTTCGCTCTACTATCCCATTCTGTTGTGGAGTTCTAGGGGCTGAAGTCTGTCTATGTATTCCATTTTCTTCACAGTATGTATTAAACAACTTTGATGTAAACTCTCCTCCTCTGTCTAATATCAAACACTTTAATTTTAAACCATATTCATTCTCAACTTTTGCCTTGAATAACTTGAACTTGTCAAATTCTTCAGATTTCTCTCTCAAATATGTAACTCACATCATTCTAGAAAAGTCATCAACAAAAAGTATAAAATACCTTTCACCATAGTATGATCTTGTTCTTGTAGGACCACATAGATTTGTATGCACCAAATCCAACTTCCCTTTTTCTGAATAAGCTTTTCTCTTGAAAGTTCTTCTAGTTTGTTTCCCCATAACACATTCTCTAAACATAGTGTTAGATGGCTTTACAATTCTAGGTAGATCTCTTACTGCTTTTGTCATACTTGCCTTCACAATGTTATCAAAATTAACATGACAAAATCTTCTATGTCATAACCAACTGTCATCAACCTTTGCAATAAAACAAGAAGCTTCAGATGTGTTTAATTCAAATACATTACCTCTAGATTTAGTACCAGATGCTATCAAGTCTCCTATTTTACTCTTGATAGAACATTTTCCATTTATGAAGTTCAGTTGATAACCCTTGTCCACTAGTTATCCAACACTCAACAAATTGTGCTTAAGTCCATAAACAATTAATACATTGTCAGTGTTAGTCTTTCCATCCAAAGAAATAGATCCAATTCCAATAATAAGTTTAGGATTATTGTCACCAAATCTAACAACACCACCATCATGTCTTTTCAAACTCACAAACTTATTTTTGTCTCCAGTCATATGATGTGAACAACCACTATCTATGACCCATTCAAAATTATTTTCAACCTGGGATACTAAGGATTTTTCTTCATGCATAGGTTCATCATCCTTAATAGCAATAAATCCAATTTCATCATAGTCACCATCTTAATCATCAGACATACCCTCACTTGCATAATAACATTCTTTGTCCTTTGAGAATTTAGATTTGAAAAAATTAGGTTTGTGCTTTGGAATTCTTGTAGGACATCTAGATGCAAAATGACCGATCTTGTTACATGAAAAATATTTCAAAGGTATTTTTCCCTCAAACTTACCCTTACCTCTCTTTTCTCTTCTAGCAATCAGTGCCACGACTTCATCTAGCTTCCTTTCTTCTTCATGTATTTGTTCCCATTCATTAGAATAGGCTCCAAGTTCTTCTCTTAGGTCACTACTGCTTGTGCTTGCATTTCCAGATAAGATTCTTTTTCTTTTGTGCACAGTTTCTTTGAAGGCTAACTCAACCTTAGGTAAAGTGTCTCCCAATTCTGCAGCTTCAAATGTAGTTATCTTGCCAATCAACATCTCTCTGGTGAATTTCGGTGTCAAAGGTATGATCTCCTATATAGCCTGAACCTTGGTTCTATATGCAGGTGTCAAAGATCTGAGTATCTTTGCAATCACTTCTTCCTCACTGTAAGTTCCTCCAGAGTTCCTAATACCAGTAACCACTTCAGTAATTCTCTGCCCATATGCTCTGATGCTCTCATCTTCTCTCATCTTTAGTGATTCCATCTTTGTCTTCCAGTTCTATAACTTTGCTTGCTTTGTAAACTTGTCTCCAACATATAGTGCTTCCAGTCTTGTCCAGATTTCATGTGCAGAGTCCAAGTCCTTTACTTCAGTAAATTCTCCTTTTGATAGTGTGCTGATCAAGGATTCCCTTGCAACCATATTGCATGAAAATATATTCTTTTCATCTTCACTGGCTTTCTCTAACTCATCCTTAGTCGCTACTTTTTCTTTCTTCTTTGTTATCATCCAGTAATCAATTCCCAGACATAGCAAATGTGTTCTCATCTTGTTCTGCCAACTATCAAAGTTTTCAGGATCAAACATTGGACTATCCTTCCTGTAGTAAGTCATCTTCAGGATCACCTCAAGCTGTTAAACTTTATTTCTGAGGACCAATAGCTCTGATACCAATTGTTAGGAATAACACTCCACAAGAGAATTAAGAGGGGGGGTGAATTAGTTGTAATATAGATTATTAAACTTTATACTTTATAAACCAAATCTGCAAATGTAAATGATAACACAGTAAATGCCAACACCATAACACAATATTTTTTGTCAAGGAAACCATGCTAAAGGTAAAAACCCGATGGGAATTAACACCCACAAATAATGTACTGAGATTATAGTATCCCTGTTAAAAGATATTAGCCCTCTTAGGAGCTTATTAGAATATTATAGTACATAGTCCCTGTTAGGAGACATACCCTATTAGGAGTCAAGAAGATAGAAGGTTCACTGCCAAGGAACACTTCCCAAAGAAGGTTAAAGCCACTCTCAAGGATTTACAATCCGAATCAAGTGTATAAAGAAAATACACATTCCAGTGAACTATTTGATAGCAACTGTCTTTGCTTGGTCAGTTCCAATGAAGTATCAAATCTTCTTTGTATCCAGTAGTCAACAAGCTTCACAGCTTCCACACTTCTCTATCCTTTTATTTTTCTTTCACACTTCTCCACAAGAAGTTATCATTCATATATACCCTCTTACAATAATTCATTAGGTCAGCCAATTAAGCTTTCCTAATACATAATTAACTAGGTCGGCCAGTTAAGGCTTTCCATCATACAAATAATTACATAACCCCTTGCTAAGATACACATGATATCTATAAAAAGTATAAAACATTTACAATCCATCACATATACTTCCAGATCCACAATTCCTGCTTACAATGATATTCACACGCTACATGTCTAAAATCGGCCAGGAAATAGGTCTTCTCTAGAATAGACGCCATAGCTGACATCATCAGTATCTAAAAAACAATCAAACTCAACCCATTTACGCTACTATATGTCAGCTATCCATCAGTAAGCTTGCAAGTTCTTAAATATCTTTGCCAGAGAGATATACCCAAAACACAGAGACTTGCTATGTCCAAAATCATAGTTACAGTCTAGAAAGTCAGTCTTCACCAAATCAACTGTAACATCCACAATATGTAACATAGAGCCAAGCGACCTTAGTAATAAGGTCAACACACATCATTCTGCATAAATCCAACTTTGATCATTCTGAATAGTCTGTACAGTATCCGTACACTCCTAGTTAAGTAGCCAGTCTGTCTTCTCCATAGAAATATATGTTGACATTAGTGACAAAACATGAATATCAACAACATGATCAGTAACCAAAACTGATATCATCCAACAGTAACCTCATCACCATAGTCAATACAACATAGAAAAATAGGCATGAGGAGAAGAAATTGATTCCCCTTTATAGAAGCCCCAAAGCAAAGGGTAAAAATTCTCTTTACCATGGTGGTTTCAACTACAAAGAATTGTTCGACATTTATATATCTAAACCCATGGCTCATCACAGGGGAAATGCGAACACATAGAAGATTAAAAGTAAAACTAGGCTACAAAAATGGTAGGGAAAACCAGAAAGATGGAGTCCCAACCACTCCATTCATCTCAACAACAAAGCAGGTTGTGTGAAGCTATATTTATGACAAGGACGTAGAAATAATATTCACAAGAAGATGGAGAACATAATGTAGAAATCCACACTCATTTAAATATTTTAGATTAGTGGCTATGAAGCAATCATCGACCAAAAAATAATCGTATCCCTTCCCGTAAGTACCATACATGCACATATCTGCCATGAATAGAGTGGTTTTAAAGCGCTCAACCCACCATGACACAAAAACTTTAAAAATGGAAGAATCCTTTGAATTGAAATGATAAGGGTATGAAAAGAGGTTTGTGTTATAATTAGAAGACAAATATCTAATAGTTAAATACATATTCGATCAATAAAATAGAGGAACAAAATACACAAAACCAAAACAAGAAGACGTGGAGAATTTAACGTGGTTCACCCAAACTTGGGCTACATCCACCGAATAGAGAGTCCAATATTATTATCTAGTAAATCAAAACTGGTTACAACCAGCAATCCTTTGCAACTCAATACCGCTGCAAATTCTACAATACTTCTACATCTAAAAATTCCCTAACCCTAACATAGTTTTATCAAGACTTATGCCGATTAAAAATTAGGGTTACAATATATCATCCAATAGAATAAAAAATTTCAATGCTACTCCTAGACCCTACAAAGGGCGCTGCCCCTTGACCCCATCTTGGGGGCTCTGCCCCCAAACCCCTATTTAATAAGTTTGGAGGAAATTGCATTGATACAAATGGGGAAAAATAAACCTCTGAGTCTAATGAGGCTCCATATAACAACAGTTTGTGTATCCCACAAACCCTTCGATAACTAAGCTACAACCAAAATGGTGCCACTGCAAAAGGTAGAAAAGGCACTGGACAGAAGCCCAAATTTTCCTAACACAAGGATATTGACTTCCAAACAAAGAGACTCCAAAGCCACCACAACACGAACAAAGCAAGAGTTATCTAAAGCACCATCATTTTCATACTCCTCTATAATAGATGAAATCCTAGGATCTGTAGGCACCAAAAAATCCCCAACCCAGTATAACAAACCAATGCAAATAAATCTAAGCTAGCTAAATCTAGTATAATTGGCAATCATAAATTAAAGTAGATTTAATTTAGTTGGACAATAAATTAGTAGTAGTAAATGTGATTCTTAAATGAGGATAGTGTTCTTACTTATAAAACCAATGATGCAAAAATGATATTGATGATGCACACAAATAATTAATAATTTATAAATTTATTTATATAGTGTGGTCATTATATTAGACTATATTAAAAACCCAAAAACTATATGGTTCACTTTGAAGTGCTATGAGTTTGACCCTAAGTTACGTGGTCTTGATTTGATGTATATATTTGAACTATGTTGTGAGGGGATGATGTAATAGAATGATCTCAAAAAATTAATATATCTTTTTCTCATCCTGGTCAAAACTTTTTATTGGGGTGATTTAATATGAGGAATGATATCAAAGACAAAATAAACAAATATGTTTAAAGGACCTATATGTAAAATGAGGTTCTTTGTCCGTTTAAAAAAAATTAATTATGTTCTTTAAATATAAATTAAATTGGCACATTTAATGTTTTAAATATACAATAGCAATATGTAACAAAAAAATATTAATTTAGTTCATAATGTCTGATAAGAAGGGTAGAAAACTTTGAATTTGAATTTTTTTTAAAAACAACTTGAGGTTCAGTCTTCTAAGTTATAAGATCATTATCAAGTGGCTTGGAAATGAACTTGGTCATTGAAATTATAATATTGAGGCATGAAGTGACTAAGTGCATTGAGATAAATGTGAATAGGTCTAATAAATGAGAGGTGGACAAAAAAAATGTGAGAATAAGTTTAAATGGAGGTGAATGGAGATGGATGGGGATTGAGGTATGATCCAAACCTAGCACCTCTTTTATAGCAGCACATATTGATAATCTTATTAATATGATTGCATCTCATTGATTCTCACTTGTATGGGCATCTCGATTCTAATATTTAAATAAGAAAATAAACAAGAGAAATAATTATATTTCCATCATGGTTGGAAAGAACCTAAATAAACTATTTGATACAATGTTTGATGATTTAAATTCTAGATTTGTATACTCTACAAAAAATAAAGGAAAATTAGGATATTGAAGAATCACCAAATAATCGATCACTTATTGACACATAGAGTTGTAATTGAAGAAACAAGAGCTTGTAATACACAATTTCTTTAAAGGAACTTGGCATTAGCAATAAATAGAATTTTATCATGTAGCATAAAGATTTAAATATTGTAGATCATTTGGTTGTTCCTAGAACATAAAATATATTAGAAAGTGGTCACCCAAACTTAATATCTGTAGTTTTAAATGGGATACTAATAGTACCATTGTAATTTTTTCAAAAATCCACTTTCGCCTACTTTCTGTAGTTTATGCATAGATTAATTAGAGGATATGACTGTTAATTCTAAGGGGAAAATAATGGTTGTAATTTTATGGTATAATCATCACTATTTTATTATTTATAATACACATAGTCCTACTAATTTGTAGTGACAACTATGTCTATTGAGTTTGTGATAATCGTAATTTAAAATTGAATGTGAATAAAATATGGTTGTCATTTCAAAACTTAGAAAGAAACTCATGACACTAAGCTCATTTATAAGGGAAATTTGGTTGAAGTTGTTTAAATACGAGTTAATGGAGATGAACACAGATTGAGGTATGACCCAAACCTAGAACATATCTTATAGAAACACCTATTTCTAATATCCTTAATTACCAAGCCTTCAAAAGACCTATGATGTATATCTTGGAAACCCTAAACTTTACCTCATTTCACTTTAGATTTCACTTTCTGGAGTCTTCTTCACTGTGGTGGCCGCTAGGGTTTAGATGGAGTTCTAAGGGCCTCTTTGGAGCTCTTTCTTGCATGTTGATGATTTTAATTTTGATTTGTGCATCTCTTAACATGTACTTTTCTATTTATGGGAGATTTCTAATTCTCGGGCTCCAAATCTGGATCATTTTCCTAAAGACAAAACAAAACTCTTAGATGCTATCCTGGCCATTACTTTTCAATGTCTGAATAGAAAGAAAAGTTAAAGTAATATGATATTGTAATCCCATACTGCTCACAGTAACTTGTCATTTCTTCTGATCTGAAACTCATAGCATTGACCATGATTAATTTATTGGGCACACCAAATCTAGTCAAAATATTTTCTAATAGAAATTCAGTAACCACCTTACTAGTTGCTTTCCTTGTGGGAATAGCCTCAATCCATTTAGTAAAGTAATCTGTGGCAACTAAAATCCAACTATGCCCTGCACTAGACTTTTCTTAAAATTCACCAATAAAATCAATGCCCCACACAGCAAAAGGAGCCTCAGTACTCACTGGGTTAAGCAATAGAGCACCTGCAAATTTCAACTTATTGGAGAACCTCTGACATGGCTCACATTTCCTAACATGTGTATAGGTATCTTTGAACAGAGTAGGCCAATAATATCCTGCCCTCAAAATCTTATGGGCAGTGGTCTTAGCAGAAAAGTGACCTCCACACTCTCCTTCATGCAGCTCAATTAGGAATTTCTCAGCTTGATGTTTGTCAAGGCATAGTAATAGAATACCATTCTTATCTTTCCAGAACAAATCTCCCTGAATCAAAACATACCTTTGAGCTTGCAATTTCAAACTTCTCTTTTGATTATCAGACAGACAATCAGGACATTTAGCATTTTTGAGGAAGAAGACAATATCAGTGTAATATGGTTGCCTCTCTATACTGGTAATGGCTTGATATTGTGCCTCTGTTTGATTTGATTGCACTAAATCCAGGTTCTCCTCTGTCATTAGCTTTACCAAGCCTTGACCTCTTACCAATTTGGTGATATTGATTTCCAAATTGAACTCTTGAATTCTTGTAATCCATTTGCATCTTTTACCGGTGACCTCTGATTGGGTAAGAATATCTTTAACTGTTGAATGTGGAACATAGGCCTACACCTTGGCACACACCAAGTAGGGCCTAAAGGACTTCACATCCTTCACCAATGCATAGGCTTGCTTTTCCATTATTTCATAGTTAAGTTCTGCAGCCTGCAAGGATTTACTATAAAAGGCTATGGGGTGTTCAAATCCTTGCTCATCTTTCTGAAGCAAAATTGCAGCAATTGTATGAAATGATG
>MU226357.1:273040-288730 GCA_018584345.1 Thuja plicata | reverse complement strand
ATCCCTAGCACTCTACACAGGGCATAAGCGTTATATTTGATGTAGAAGTGTAGGTCCTTGTAATAATATGGATAGGGCTCAACCATAGGACCTAAGTAATTTTTCAATTCCTTTAACATATGCTTCTACAATAAGGCTTTTGCAATACCAGGCTTGGAACTATATCTCTTCTCCTGCCTTGTCATGTCAATTTTAGTAGACATGGTGCTGAATAAGCCAAAGGCTTGCATGAATGAGTTTCTATTCAAAATTAACAGGGCAGTGCCATCATCCCTTTTAATGGTCTTTTTCAGGGCATCATAGTGATTTTCTAGGTCAAGAAATAGGTCTACATCTAAGAAAACATCAGGAACAAGCAACCTAGCAAGACCACATGTCCAAGGGTTTGAAACTGGGATGGGCTTATCAGAGTTTTTATAGAAATAGGTGAAAAGAGAGTAACCTGTTGTGCCAGGGGTCACAGCATCTTAAATGTTATTGTATTCATCCAGGAGGACACTAGCATCGGCCTTCTTATTCTACGTTGAACCTGGCAGAAGATGGAGAAACTCATCAGAGAAACTTGCTTTTCCTTTCTGTTCCTCTCCACTACCTCCACTTGTTGAAGCGACACTCACAGCTCTGCTCATCCTTGCAACACACTGAATCTCTTTTTCCTTTACCGATATTAAAACAAATCTAATCTCAAATATCAGCAGTTTGTTCTGTTCTGTGCACAATCTCCTACAATTTAGAACTCTTTGATCAACTTTGGATACACTGTAAACTGAGAAAAAAATCACTCTCCTGAAAATTAGCAACTTGGGCTCTGAATACTGAAAGCACGGTGAATGAGAATGATTGCACCATCAACTCCTTATAGCCATCATTCAGAGTACACAGCTCATAATTTAGAAACATCAGTTCTTCCATTAATTCGACATGCTGTGAACTTTGAAAAACCTAGCCGTAGTTGCTGAAGTTGACAGGAAATCAAATTTTCAAAAATGAATCCTTGGAGAAATCATATAACATTTAAGAGAGCTGAAATGTCACATTCTAATTCATTGTCTATCTCACATCTAAGCTACTCTTTTTTCTCAGTAATCAAAATACGAGCCTATGATTGGTTGCCGGGAGATTTACTCTGTCACATCAGAAAACTGCCACCATTTTTTAGATTTTGTAATCAGGCGACCTTGCGACTGCATTAAGTCTCTTTGTCGTGGGCCTTTGTTATTAACCTTGGCTGACCCAAATGATCATCTAGCGATCACACGACATAACTAAAATCAAAGTTGCGAGGAGTTAACAATAACTCACCATTCTTTCTGAGACCTTGCGACTAGCCCTTACCATTAACCTTTACGGTTGTCTCCCTGTCGCTGAGTGTTTAATTTTTGTTTCAAGACTTCGCGACAATGCCTAGTGACCCAGTCGGGAGATAAAAGCCCTGAGCATTCAACTTTACCTTAACAGGTTATATGCGCCTTTTCTTCTCACTTCTGATGACTTCGCGATATACCCTAATCGCCAAGTCGGGAGGACTTTTCTCTTGGGGCACTTTTCTTCTCAGACTTCGTGACCACCGTTGGATCTTTTGATTCTTTCATCTGACGGCTGTCGCTTAATCGCTTCATGTTTATACATACCCTTAAATGTTTTCTAGACATCGTGACAGAAGGCAAAGCACCTAAGTCTCGAAGTCGCTGAATCCATTTCTTCTTTCTGGCGGCCATGCGATAACCTTTTCTTAACAACCACCCACTTTGTGACACATATCACTCAATCATTGGTTCTTTTGCTGCATAATAGAAAGCTGAAGCATCATCTTGTTCTGGCGACATCCCAACTAAGCAATACTGCAAACCTCAAACGGTTAGTCACGTAGTCTGAACTGAAATCTCTTAACCGCTGTTCTATTCTGAGACCACGCGACTGAAGGATGACTTAACTGTTAGCTTTGACTCATTTGGCGATAACGTGACATGAAGTAATCACGAAGTCTGAGAACACTTTCATAACTGTTTAATTTCTCCCGCGATCACCTGACTAATAGTGGGTCCCATCTTTACAAAGCTTTATAATATGGATATCTTGCGACTACCCGACTGAAAGAAATCGCTAAGTCTCACAATGCTAAAGGAATATTTGGAAGTTAAACGAGACTACGCGACACAAGGAAAAATTAAAGTCAGGAAGACAAATGGAATATTCGGCTGGGGTAACATGATGAGGCGACCTAAATTTAAAACACATGCCTTAAGTGAATGAAAAAGTAACGCTGAAACATAAGACATGGCCTAGGGTTTAAAATTCATCGTTCAACACTTGGATAGCCTAGGGTTTTTCATGGTTTTTGCATAATGAGCAAAGTTTAGACTTGAAAACCTAAAACATGACAGAGGTAATGCCACAAGGAATGAGAGATAGCTGAATTGAGTACACCAGAAAATAGAGAGCAGGACAAGGAACCAGGAGAACTAGCAAAAATAGGAAATACAACCAACAAGGTCAACAGATTCACATGAAATACTGTTATGTCTGCTCGAACTATATATCTTGTGGGCTATAACATGAATGCCAAATTTCAGTTCCATATCAGTTACTCCATTAAGTCTCATGCCTCTGCCATCCCACTCGAAAAGAGTTAACTCAGCTAGGTCATCCCAAGTAAGGGTTTTGGTAGATTTTGGCTTTTCTAACATAGAGAACCTAGTGACACAGTGAATTATCTATATTGTGATCTCCACAAGATGTTCCAACCACAGGTGCATGTCATGGACACGACTAAGAACACATCTCATATATTTTTTTAGGAAATCCCTTGACATGTGCATGCTATATGTCAAACCCTTGGTTTCATGGTGCTTATGCTCGTGATTCAGAATCCCATTTGTACATAATTCATAATATTCTTTGTTCATCTCAATGGTTCCAAGCTCCTGTATGTTGTAGTGATAGAAGCTTCAGATGTCGTTAACCAGTAACACTTTCGGAGGAATTAGGGAATGAGCTCCCATCAGGTCTATCTCCTCTACAATTGCTGGATGAAGCTTAAACACTGGAGGATCACAAATTGCATTTATCACCAACATCACAGAACCTTTCTTGGCCTTGCTGCTGGAAGTGGATGCTATATTGTTCGAACAAAATGGTCAAACTTTGCTTTCAATCACAAATTCACACTGAATTGCTAAGGGCTTTGAATTGATTTGTAAACTAAAAAATTTGTAAGCAATAATCTTTGCAATCCTTCATTTATAAGAGATTTTCAACCGTTAGAGTATTTCATTAAATGCTCCATACATAGTAGCTTGTATGACTCAGGTGTTTCTCCAAGATTCACTCGGAAGCTCGGGTGAAACCAACTTTCCAATTATCAATACTGCCCGAATTAACTTGGTTAAGCTAGAGTAGCTTGAGTGTTACTAACATTCTGACTTGGGTAGAACTATAATATGTCCTCATGCATCAATATGCAGATTTGGACTTGCTAGCTTATGTGGAACTGATGAAAGATGGCTTGTTTTTCATAGTTCCACTCATCTCCTTACATTCCTATTCTATAATGGTAGATCCACCCCACTCATTATTTAGGGTGTCATTAGATCCTACATTATTTGATTTGAATTATCTGAGGATTTCCTTACCCATTGATTGCTCATCTGAGTTCTGATTTCTGAGATTTTAGCTTTTCCATTATCAAAACCAGTATCAAATTTTTCTATGTTCATACAATTCTTTCTTAGATGATCGAGTTTCTTACACACATAACATCTCTTAGTAGGATCCCTTTTTCTGAAGTGAGTCTTCATACAATTTGCACCTATGTATCCATATTCACCACAATGACAAAATCTGTACCATGTGTTATAATCCCAATTAAAAATTGCCTTGGCTTATTGTTCAGCAGGATTCCATTTCTTAGTTCTCCACTCAGAAGATCTATGACCTTGTTTGTTTCACTTGCAACATTTTCCTTCAAAATTAGGCTTCTCTTTGCATTCACTTGCTCTATGTCCACGTTTGTTACAATTGTAGCATTTACCATTAAATTTTGACTTTCCATTGCTCCAACATTTATTTGATGTATGCCCTAACTTACCACAATGATTTCATGTAGGCTTGTTGTTCCTTTGAGCTCCTTGATGTGAGGATTCACCTTGTTCTGTATAACCTAATCCAATTTGTCCATGATGTCTGAATTTTGTTGCCTTATCTATTCTAGTTTGTGGATTCATCATACTTTCATTTGTTTTCTTTTCAACGTTGAGATCATTTTGCAGTCCTTCATTTTCTGTCCTTAGATTGATGACTTCTTATGTTGCATTGTTGAGTTGACTTACAAAATCAGTTTGCTGAAGTGACAAGTGTTGGATTTCATTTTATTTTTCTTCTAATCTTGTACTCAGCAGTATTTTATCTTCTTGTGCTATATTTCTGTCATCTTCTTCTTTATTCTTTAGTTCCATGACTTCACATATTCTGATTGAGTGAATTTCTTTTTCTCTTTTCAACTTTCTTACTTCTTCATGTAAAGTGAGATTCTTTCTAAGTAAGTCTTCAATGGCTGTATCAGCTTCTTCAGAACTTTTGTCCTTGCAAAAGTCTTCAATTATCTCTTCTATATAGTTCTTGTCATTCATCTGCACTGCTAATTCTTTTCTTCTTTTCAGGGAAAGAGAGAGCTTCTCCTTAAGTTTCATGATCTGATCCATGGCCACTTTAAGATCTATCTTTTCATTCTCAATGGATTTCTCCAGTCTGTATGTTTCCATAGCCTCTGATCTTTTCTTAAGTTGTTAAACTTCTGGTAAAGGAATCAATGCTCTAATACCAATTGTTGGAAATATATGATGTGCCCAGTGACTGAGAGGGGTGGGCAGGGGCGGGGGGTGAATCAGGAACCAATAAAACTTAATCCTTTTAATCCACAATTAGATTAACTTATTTTTTTGCATGCATAGAACTTGAAAGTAAAGAATCATACACAACATATAACACAATATTTGGTTACCCAGAAACCTTCCAAAAGAAATTAAAAGTGGGGTGGGGATGATACCCACAAGATTTAGTACTGGAATATAAATTTATCCTATTAGAGCTTACAATGACCATTTCTGATGGTCTGCCCTGTTAGGAGCATAGAAAGGACTATTAGGTCCACCTTGTTAAAGGATTTTGTACAATACAATAAGTAATGCAACTCTGTTAAGAGATTTAGAGAAAGGACTGTTAGGTCCACCTTGTTAAAGGATTTTTCTAATCCACCTGTGAGAATGAACCAGTTGATGATCTACTCTGTCCAAATATGATTGCTGAATAAGATCCTTCTGATTATAATTGTTCACATGAATGTGATAGATGAGACTCTGCTGTCCCGAATACTTCTTCTCTTTAATCAAACTGCCATTCACATTTATTTACACTTGTACATATACATTTCATACATATACACCATACATTCTACACTTTGGATAAAAAAATATCTTACATATATATCTTTATCCAAACAAATAACTCTGTAAGTCGGCTTGCAATAAAAAAATGATGTTTAATAATATATGCAAGGTTGGCTTCAAACTGTCACTCAGGTCCAGAAGTCTACTCAGGTGATAAACTATCACTCAGGCGATACTACAAATCACTCAGGTCATACTGATCACTCGGGCGATGCTGGTCACTCAGGAAATGTTGATCACTCGGGACTTTGCATAATGTTTGCTAGCTTGGTCAACACTAGATGACTAAGTGTTTTGACACTAATTGACAATATGTCTTTCCATAAGGTCTACAACTTCAATACAATAATGCTATGTTCTACAATATACAAAACTAGAAAAAATAAAGAAGACCCCCAAAAATGGGCCTAAAATATCATATATATACCCACAAACAACAATGGGTCAGATAGAATTGAGAATCCCTAAAAATTGGGCATCAAAATCAAAGAAACAAAATGCTCATTGCATGAAAATATTTCCCAAGTAAAGTAGAACTAGAGATCCACTCAAATCTCCAACAAAAGGCTATACACTCCTCCCAATATGCATGCAAATCATCTAGGTCAAATGTAGATAGGTGTCCTCAAAACTAGGGATCAAAACTGATAATGACTAGGAGTTAACTATCTAGAAAGTATCCTTAATTTATTTGCAACTGGAAAAACTCCAAAATAGCCTAAATAATGCTCATAATTGCACAAAAAACCTCATAAAGTGTTGGAGAAAATAAATAAACCCCTCTATGTTCACTCAAATGTGGAAATAGATAAAGCTAACCTCCAACCACTGTAAAACAAACTCTTAGTCCACCGAAAGGAAATATAAACTCCCATTTGTTTACTCTCCTTGCATTTAAAGATTAAATTATTATTATATGATCTATAATTAATCATATAATAATGATTCATTTTACAATTATGGCATGCAAAGGAAAGTAAAAAGAGAAACTAATAGTCATATTTATATCTTATATTAATGTTGGTAAGGTAGTACATCTTACAACATTAATACAAAATATTAATGTAAACTAGGAAGTAGAGGACTATTAGCCCATGAGACATTTTAAATAAAAATACCACAAAAATTACCAAGCCTTCAAAAGACCTATGATGTATATCTTGGAAACCCTAAACTTTACCTCATTTCACTTTAGATTTCACTTTCTGGAGTCTTCTTCACTGTGGTGGCCGCTAGGGTTTATATGGAGTTCTAAGGGCCTCTTTGGAGCTCTTTCTTGCATGTTGGGGATTTTAATTTTGATTTGTGCATCTCTTAACATGTACTTTTCTATTTATGGGAGATTTCTAATTCTCGGGCTCCAAATCTGGATCATTTTCCTAAAGACAAAACAAAACTCTCAGATGCTATCCTGACCATTACTTTTCAATGTCTGAATAGAAAGAAAACTTAAAGTAATGGGAATTTTCTTTTATTTCTTGTACATCATCATATGTCATGACCCTTCACATTGTATAAAATTCAATCTCTATACTCTCTTCAAGGGTTTCTTAAGGGTAACTGTAAACCCCAAAGGAAATAATAAACCAATCCCTCAGATGTTCTGGTTACTTTCTATCTGGCCATGTGAATTTGTAGCTTGATTTTATTGAAAGAGAAATGGAAAAATAAAACATGAAATGGTTGAATATAAATCAATTTATATTGTATTTGAAACCCCATAAATCTTGTTGGTGGCCACATCTGATCAAAAGAACCGTGATAAACTCAAAATAACCATGTACATTATGTCGAGGGTTTGCAAAAATTAGTGAGTTTTCTTCTGTTATTTGTTGCTGAACTATATACATTTTCATTTATAGAAATTATTTTAGAGAATGATGAGAGAATGTTTACCTTTGGTCATTTCTATGGTACTCCATCTTTGGATTTGTTGTTACATTATATCAGGGAACTTGAGGTCTTCTTTTACAATCAGGGTTTTATAATCAGTGTCCATGTTATGTATAGAACCATTAAAACTGTTCTTTCTGTTCCATTTTGAAACCCTAGATGAACTCTTTGAAAGTTTACTAAACTTCTTATATCTGTTACCCACAAATCTTTTTGGTTACCACTTTCATGTATGCTCTGACATAAGGATTTGCAACATATTAACTTATAACTGCAGTTGTTTCTCTTAGGAATACTTACATATCTTCTTGTTACAAATATTCAAAAGTTATTGTACATAGAATTAGTAAAATGAGTTGATTTTTTGATCCATTATAATTGTGTTGATTTATTTCTTGAATGCTTGATGAATGTGCCTTATATTACCTTAAAACTGCTTTATGTTCAAGAAATTATACTTTGTCTATATTGAGAAACATCATATACCATCGTGATCTGAAACATCACTTTTTTCCAGTTGTTGTTTTATCTATATTGTCCTTTTATGTTTCTCTGTATATTTGATGTTCTAAAGGTTTTGATCTACTATTAAATTATAGATGCATCTTAAGCATGTTGTTTCATCTTATGAAAACACATATTTGTTGCTTGATTGTCATGTACTTGACCCTAACATGAATGCCCCTTGATTATCTCCTGCTAACAGACTTTGATGATTCTCCCTTATATGTAAACCTTCTATACTTCCAAGAGCTCATTGAATAATGATTTTTATTTTGATTGAAACCCTTTGTAACAAAAATGCATCATTTTCCTTAAACGTATTATCAGTTAATGTCATTTAGAATTGATTTTATTTGTAATAAAATTCATCACTCTATGGTGCTACTATGACAATGATCTAAGGTAATTTATGATGTAGGAGAATCTTGGGATTCTTAGCAATCTTGTATCAACCAAAAATATTTGGATTACTTTTTTGGTAAATAGTTTGTTCTTTTATGCTTTAAATCTAGAATACCCAAACATTTAAGAACAATTGAATACAACAGTTAGGAAATTGTAACTAAACAACTAATTTCCCTCTAAATTTAAAGGTACAACTCCCTTAAGTAAATGATCTTCAATGAATATTGATATTTCCTATTCTGACAGGGGTATGTTCTTGACCCAAGAACAGAAGAGGCAAACCAAGCTAAACCTAGATAGGGAAAAGCTCGGGCAGGATAAATCCGGGTCTAACATTAGCCAATTTCAAGACTTCATCAATCACATGACTCCTTAAAACTGGTAATGCAATAACTAATAATGAAAATGAAAATGCAAGACTTAAAGATTTAATGATAAAATGATAATGAATCAATTTATTTCATAAGGACATCTCCCAGACTTAGAACAACACCAGATTTCCCCTTAATTAACTACATCAAATCATAATACAAAATTTTGGTTTAACCACAAACTGTAAGTCTAAATCCAAAGAAATATTCGAATTCAATAGATAGATAAATGCAATGCAGTAGAGTAGTTAAAGAAATGGCATTCAGACATAAAAATTTGACTTAACAAAATGTTATCCTTCACACCAAAATTTAGCCGACCTTTTTATTGATTTTGGAAAAGATACATATAGAGTTCCAGAGTTGGACCATTACAATTAAAGGCAATCAAAACGGTTCAACTTCTTCAACCAAAAATGGTAAACAATAGTTTATCCGTTACAATATTATCAAGATTTGGTGCAAGAGGGAATCTATCTAAACTTAAGTTTTCTTCCCCTTGTTTAACTTAGCCCTATGGGCGGTGACAACTGTAATTACTTGGATGAGCTCTTCATGTCTGTTGACATGGACATTGGTATATTGGATGAGCCATCTAGAATGTTCTTTGGCTAGACTCTTGATTGCATCCACCCAATCCTTTAGCTCTTTCGTGGTTTTGAAAATACACCCGCTTAGCTGTTGGAGCTCTGGTATTTTATCCAAGTGAGAAGAAGACTGTTCTGCTAACTTATGCACATATTCAGAGAATGATTTTTGCATAAGAGCTACTCCAAGTATCTCTTTCCCCTGACCACTTGTTTGTGATTCCATGTGAAGCCCTTGAAGGAGTTTAAAATCTTTGCTCTGTTCCTCCTTGATCTTGACATCCGTTTGTTGCAACCCTACCTCAGCTTGGATAATCAGCTTGGTTTTGAACTCAAGACTTGGAAGCCATTCGATCAAAGGATCATCTCTTTTTTGTAAAAGTTTGTCCTTTAGAGCTTCCTTAGTCTTCATCTTTACTGCCACATGCAGCGTCACTATGCATTCCTAACATTTCACCCTCTCTGCTGTGAGAGTCTGCAAATTCTTGCCAATATTATCTCTCTGTATTTACAGCTTTGCCAATATTATCTCTCTCTATTTATAGCCTTAAGAGAGCATTACCCAATTTCTCAATGACCACTAATCCTTCAGACTCAAGCCTCTCGATCCAATATTATCTCTCTCTATTTCCAGCTTTGCCAATATTATCTCTCTCTATTTCTAGCCTTAAGAGAGCATTACCCAATTTCTCAATGACCACTAATCCTTTAGACTCCCAAAGTGTCTGTCTTCTCATAACTTGGCTATGATGGCTTGGTTATCCGTAGTGCTGGGATCAAAAGTGGTCTGGGTACCAGGAACACTTGCTATTGGAGTGATGAGCTATCTAATGAAGCTAGTCAGCTCAGCCACTTCTGCCTTGAGTTGAACTTTAGATGTTTTGAGCTCCTTGAGTTTTTCCTGTATTACCACATTGGTGGACTTCCACCAGTCTACCTTGGTGTCATTCTGAGCAAGCCCCATATTGAATGAATGCAACTAAAAATTGGAGACAGTCATTTCCTTGATTCTACCCTCCTTAGTAGGCTTGGCAATCTCCATAGTGAAATGCCCTGTTTCAAGATCCTGACCCAATGAAGACATTGTCTTCAATTTATTTGTTTTACCCACTGTGGTGCTAGGTTGTAGGGTCTATGAGAGAGTGTCTTTTCTAGAAGATCCTTCCTTTGCTCTCTTCCTTTTTTGCTCTAAAGTATGTTCTATCCAAGATTCTACATTGGTAACTTTGGAAGCGGAAACCAACTCTTCTATGAACTGATTCCTTATGACTGGAGGAGTAGCTTTAGGCCTGGAAGAAAATGGATTCATTGATGTTGGAGAAGAGGAAACCAATCTAATGACTTGAGCAACATCTTGTTACTTCTCAACCCTCTCATCAGATTCTATGGCTGAGGTATTCAGCATAACTATTGTGTAATTGAAGACATGAGAAAAATTCATAGCTTTTAACATCATCGGAGAACTCTTCTAATCTAGGAAGCCCTGGATAAATTTGGATTATGGCTAATATATATATAAGGACCGAAGACATGTAGAACTCATTCTACAGTTTAGCTCTACTTAGGGCATTGGAGAGATTTTTTCTTACCATGAGGGCCCAATCAATAAAGTGATGTTGATAAAAAATCACCTAAACCAAGAAAAAATGGTGCTCATTGAAATTCATCATGTCACTCTCACCTCAGATCCTATGGAGCAACACCAAGATGTCTACAATCTCTAGTTTCAGATTCATGTCATATAATTTTTTGGGCAACTTTCCTTTGGCGCTCCTCGGCTCTTGAAACCATGCCTTCATTATTTATTTCTTCCATACTACCTTCTTTGCTATATATTTGGTAATGACCCAAATATATGTCATCTCTGGATATTCAGCTTTCTCTGGAATAAATAGGGAGTTCTGGACAGAATCCCGATCAATGGATAGAAGCACCTGTTAGTAAAAACTGAGAGGGGGGGTGAATCAATGGCTTCAAAAAAATTTCTTTATTCTAACCACCAATCAAATAAACCTTAGATTATTATGTCCCTTACAAGATGCATGCAATGAAATACTTTATAACAATTAATTGTCTGTCAATTTTGCTTTTCTGACTTTATTCTCCTTGATTACCGATAAGCAGTAAAAATTATTTACCGACACTCAGTACATATGCAGAGTATACCGATAAATCCAAAAATGCATATGTGAAATGTAAAATAGTAAATTAATAAACCATACAAGCATAACACAAATATTTTGATGTGGAAACCCTGCTAACGGAAAAACCACTCGGACTGGTATCCCAAATTTTCACTCTTCTGAAATGAGCCCTATTAGGAGCCAACCCTGTTAAAGGTTACAAACACACTGTTAGGTGTGATCTTGTTAGAGGATTTTATACATAGAGGTTGTCACTTAGTATCGAGCAACTCAGTTTGCTACCATCCTTGAATCAGCCTCCTTCTTAGACTGTCAATAGGATTTAGGCAAATCTAGTGTTACTTTCATGAATCAACCTTTTTGGCACTCCTTGGGATGTACCTCAATATATAGAAGACTATTAAGAGAATTGATGCTTCAATGGT
The DNA here is from genome assembly GCA_018584345.1 of Thuja plicata. Lineage (NCBI taxonomy): Eukaryota > Viridiplantae > Streptophyta > Pinopsida > Cupressales > Cupressaceae > Thuja > Thuja plicata. The sequence goes on along the minus strand of MU226357.1, from coordinate 276,957 downwards.
TAAATTGAAACAAAATGACCTATTTCTAATGCAACTTGAATTGCAGATTTTTAGATCTATTTAAGTACATTACCTCTCTGATCAATGTATCAGTTCAATTCTTTGTGCTCCACACTTTCTTCTCTGTGATTCTGCACTTCACTATTTATCGGTGTCTACAGAATTCTTTAGCTCTCCCTCAAGTTTATTGATTAGGACTGTATGAAGTTATCCTTCATCAGTTTCTCTTTAGCATCCTCTTATTATTCACCACCATGATTGTGTCTTGGAAATGAATTAAGCTTGTCTCTTATATAGACATGATATTCACCATTTCTTGATTCTTGATTCTTGGTGTGAAAAACAATCCAGCCAATCTGATTTAAAGCATAACTCCTGATTTATCTCATAGTTATCTTTATGCCAACTATAAAAATCTTCTTTAAATCAATCACTTAACTCTAGTCGAATAAAACAATGAAAACAACCAGTTAAGTCTATCTTTAGCTCTTGCTAGCTAGATATTTTTCATTTTATGAACTCTCTATTCTGTCAGTCAACTCTGAAATTAGTCATCGGTGACAACTGCTAGTTCCATCGGTGTGACTCCAGTTAGCTTCAGGATCTCTGTCTGTCGAGCATCATTGGATTTTACTCATCGGGCAACTATGTTCTCAGCTCGTCGGGCATCCTGTGATTTTTATTTGTCGGGAAATACTGTCTTCTGCTCGTCGGGTATCATTGTGACTTTGGTTCTTTGCCTTTACCGATGGTGTGCACTCCATCAGTATTATCTGTCACTTAGTGAATACTTGACTTTTATGCATTGCTGAAAGCATAATCTTTGTTCCATTGACTCTCTAAATTCTTTGGCATTATATAAACAACCGTACAGATGATATCAAATTGACATCAATGACAATACAAACCATTAACTAATTTAATGTCTTGCATTATCTTCAACTTAACATTATCAAACATTTAATTAGTTATATGTCATCAATCTCTACCTTTGGCATTGATGGCAACATACAATAGTATCACACTATACTATTTCTAATACAATATGAAATACAATTGTTGAGACTCATCAAACTACTAAACATTTGTTTTGATAACTGATAAAAATGTCTGACCACTGGTAAGCTCTGTATTAGATTAGATTTGATTCTTGCAGTTCTCTTTGTTTTGCTTGTTCTGATGTGTTGCATCCTTTCTTTGTGTAATATCTCTCTTTTGACCATTCTTCTTCTTTTATGTCTCTGTCTCTTGTCAGCAACTCTCCCTTTGTATATAATCTCTCCCTGTTGGAGTAATCTGATAATGGATAATCTTTCTTCTTTTTCTGAAGGCTGTGATAATATGGATACTTTCTCTCCATTTGACAACAATGCCAAACAAATATCTTATAGATATCTGACATTAATGTCAAATAATCATTTTCTTCCATCCATAATATATTCCTTGAATTTCCCTTATCCATCAATAATAAAACAATATGCTCTGGTGCTTGGTTCTGATATATACCTTCTTGTATATAGATGTAGCTTTGAAGTTCATCCTTTGCTTGCATCAACATGAATGATATTATGATAATATATAGGTTGATGCAGCCTTCAGTCTTTTACTGACTGGTAGACAAGGGTTTGACCCCTAGTCTCTTTCTTAGGTACTCAAATGTATCCTTGGGCAGTGGCTTGGTGAAGATATTGGCCAATTGTTCTTTTGATTGCACATACTCAAGTATCACCTCTTTTTCTTGAACTTGCTCTCTTAAGTAATGATACTTGATGGCAATGTGTTTAGTCTTTGCATGCATGAATGGATTCTTGGAAATGTTTGTTGCACTCGTGTTATCACAATAGATAGTCACTGGTTCTAAGATCTTCATATGCATACCTTCTAGCAACTATTTGATCCATGCAATATTTGAGCAATTTGTGGCAGTAGCAATATATTCTGCTTCTACATTTGACTAAGAGATGCATCCTTGCTTCTTCCTAATCCATGTGACAAGTTTTTCACCCATAAAGAATGCTCCTCTAGTTGTGCTCTTCCAGTCATCAAGATTTCCACCCCAATCAGCATCGGTAAACACTTTTAGTTCAAATTTTCCTTCTCTTTTATACCATAAGCCAAATTCCTCAGTATTCTTCAAATATCTTAGGATTCTTTTCACAGTAGTCATATGTGATTCCCTGGGGTTAGCACAAAATCTAGCAACAATTCCTACTGCATGTGCAATATCTGGTCTAGTGTGTACAACATACATGAGTTTTCCAATCATTGATCTGTACAAAGTCGGATTTACCTCTGTTGTCTTGTCATCCTTTGTTAACTTACATTTAGTAGCCATCGGTGTTCCAATTGGTTTGGAATCTTCCATCTTGAATATTTTCAGGACCTCTTTGATGTATTTGGACTGTGTAATGAAAATACCTTCACTTTGTTGAATGATCTATAGACCAAGAAATAAATTGATCTCTCCAAACATAGACATCTCAAATTCTTTGCTCATATCATCAGAAAATGATTTGCATAGCATATCATTTCCTCCAAATATGATGTCATCAACAAATATTTCAGCAATCAAAGTGTTAGCATCAGTATCTTCTTTCAAATAAAGATTGTTGTTTTCACTAGTCCTTACAAATCCAATACTTATTAGATAGGAATGATGTCATTCATACTAGGCTCTTGGAGCTTTTTTTAATCCATACAAGGCTTTGTGAAGTCTACATACCATGTCCTTCTTGTCTGAATCAACAAACCCTTTTGGTTGTTCAATGTATACCTCTTCTTCAAGTATTCCATTTAGGAATGCTGACTTGACATCCATCTGGTATACTTTGAATCCTTTGAATGCAACATAAGCAAGTAGTATTCTTACTCCTAGCCTAGCAATGGGTGCAAAGGTTTCTCCATAGTCTATACCTTCCTCTTGTGCATACCCTTTGCATACTAGTCTTGCTTTGTTCCTTGTGACTTCTCCATTCTCAATCAACTTATTCCTAAATATCCATTTTGTACCAATGATATTCTTGTCATCGAGTCTTGGCACAAGTGACCATGTTTTTTTCTTCTTAATCTACTCAATCTCATCTTTCATAGCACTTATCCATTCTTCATTATCTATTGCAACATTGATAGATTTTGGCTCAAACTCACAAATTAAACAATTTGAGTTTAAAGACTTACTTCTTGTTCTTGTACCATCTTTCTTATCTCCTATGATCTGGATCTCTAGATGGTTCCTTCTTACATATCTTGCAAGTACAGGTATATTTCTTTTTTTATCAGCTTGATCATTTTCCTAATCTTCATTCTGTTCTTCATTACCTTGCACATTTTCTTGATCATTATCCTGACCATCGGTAGCAGCAGTCTGACCGTCGATTGCAACATTCTGTTGTTCAGGGATTAAGCATTTTTGCTCAGGTAGAGTGTTGGGTTCTTCACAATATACAAACTTGTTGCAGTCCTCTAGTTCCTTTGTGCTTTCCAACTCATTCTTTTCTGCAAACTCATCAATCTTTACATTTTCAATTTCAACTATTTTGTTAGAGGCTTTGATAAGACATTTAAAAGCTTTGCTTTTGGTAGAATACCCAAAAAAAATACCTTCATCACTTTTGGCATCAAGATTTCCATTTCTATTATCCTTTAAGACATAACTGTAGGAATTGCAAACATGCAAATCCACAGACCCCGAATACACCTGCATGCAAGAACCTGATACAGAGAAGAAGCAAAAAACGAAGAAGCTGAAGAACTCAGAAGTTGCTCAGAAAATGAGAGCTAAATTATAATTTGAATTAATGAAGAGAATTACAAAGTTCGACCTTAAAAAGGTGAACAAACCCTAAAACCTAAAAGCTAGGATGCGCAATATAATTAATATAAAGTATTAATTATATGCACTTAAGTGAAAGCATAAG
>MU226357.1:252958-270217 GCA_018584345.1 Thuja plicata | reverse complement strand
AAAACCCCAGAGAAGCTGCAGATGACGCCTTCGATTCGTGGCTTCAAAGTTCTTCAAACCAGACAGCAGCAGGGCGGCTCTGATACCATGTAGGAATTGCAAACATGCAAATCCACAGACCCCGAATACACCTGCATGCAAGAACCTGATACAGAGAAGAAGCAAAAAACGAAGAAGCTGAAGAACTCAGAAGTTGCTCAGAAAATGAGAGCTAAATTATAATCTGAATTAATGAAGAGAATTACAAAGTTCGACCTTAAAAAGGTGAACAAACCCTAAAACCTAAAAGCTAGGATGCGCAATATAATTAATATAAAGTATTAATTATATGCACTTAAGTGAAAGCATAAGCCGAAAAAGAGTAAACTGATTACTCTAACAATAACATTGACTACCAAAGATCTTGAAGTAACTTACATTGGGTGTTTTACCATACCATAGCTCATAAGGTGTCTTCTTTGTGTCCTTCTTCAATTGTACTTTGTTTAGTGTATAAACAGTAGTGCTGAAAACTTCTCTCCAAAAGATTTGGGTGATGCCTTTTCCTATCATCAGTGTTCTTGCACAATCAACTATTGATCTATTCCTTCTCTCAGAATCCCATTTTGATATGGTGTTCTTGGTGCAAAAACTTGTCTTTTTATGCCATGCTCATTACATAAATTAGTAAATTCATCTTATATAAATTCTCCTCCACTATCTGATCTCAAACATTTCAAATCCTTACCACTTTGTTTTTCTACCATAGCCTTATACCACTTAAACATTTTAAATACTTCAGATTTATCTTTTAGAAACATAACTATCATCATTCTAGAGTAATCATCAACAAAGAGAATAAAATATCTATCTCCATAATAGCTCTTTTTCCTCATAGGTCCACATAATTCAGTATGGACTAATTCTAGAATATCATCAGATGTATGAGTTTTACTTTTGAAACTAGAATTTGTCATTTTACCTTTTTGACAATTTTTGCACATGATGTTATTTGGCTTTGTCATCATCGATAAACCTCTTACATTTCTTCTTCTGCTCATTTTTATCATGTTGTCAAAATTCACATGACACAATCTTTTGTGCCACAACCATATGTCTTCATTGTTAGAGTAATATTCCTTTTGGGTTATTAGTTAAATCATTTTGATCTAATTACTAACTCACCTATTCACTCTAGTTGCTTAAGCCAACCTTAGGGTTTCATGATTCCTTTTTAAGGAATCACCTCTTTGTATTTTATAACAGAGATATTGTTCATAATAGAATATCATTTTTTTGCATATGAACATGATGCCTCTAGCTTTTTGGCTTCCATAGTTTTCTTCCTTTCTGTTCTTTAGCTTCTTCCATGTAACAGGGTTATGCATGTAGGTGTTCTTGGGAGATTAGGATTTCTACCTAATCTAACATTCATTTCTAGTCATTAAGCAAGTGGTGTTAGTATCATTCAGATAGAATAAGTTACCTTTAGTATGTTCACTGGTGCCAATCAATTTTCCTGATTCATTAAAGAGCTTTGCCTTCTTGTTCTCAAACGCTACTCTGTGACCTGAATTATTCAGCCGAGAAACACTCAAAAGATTATAATTCAATCCTTTTACCCAATAAGCATTTTCACATTTAATTAGGTTATTCAACATTATAATTCCTTTACCTTCAACCGGAAAAGATGTATCATTACCCATTCTTACTGTACCACCATTATAATAAACAAAAGTATTAAACTTTTCTTTGACACCGGTCATGTGGTGAGTGTACCCACTATCTATAATCCAGATGTCATTCTTGCTAACCTTAGATATGAGTGTAGTTTCTACATACCTTTCAATTTCATCTAAATCATATTTCACAGCTACAAATACCATCTCGATGTCTTCATCAAGTTTGGTATTAGTATCTTCATCTTTGCAAGCAGCTAGGTAGCTAGCCTTCTTGCCTTTATCCTTGTAGTCTCGAGTATCTCTTCTTTCTGATTATTTGAAACTTCTGTAATCTTTGTTATCACCTCTATCATATTTCTTCTTAAAAGATCTATCATTACCTTTGTCATCTTTTCTTCTGTTAGGATATCTTACAGCAAAGTGTCCGATCTCTCTACAATTAAAGTATACAAGTGGTAACTTGCCTTTGTATTTACCTTTGCCTCTTTGCATTCTCCTTGCCATGAGTGCTTCTATTTCATCTAGATCTTCTTCTTCACTTTCACTTTTACTATCTCTTCTATATGTGTGCCTTTGAATTGATTTTATTATTCTCATAGAAGACTTAAATGCTGACTCTAAGTTTGGTAAGACACTATTATCAAAGTTATTCATCTCAAATGAAATTAGTCTACCAATTAAACTATCAAGAGTAACTGTTTTGTTTGCTACTGCTCTCATTTCTTGAATAGAAAAAACTCTAATAGCATATACAGACAATAAGGTTCTTAAGATTTTACTTACCACTATCTCCTCTTCAAGTGTACCTCCAACACCTCATATAGCATTGACTACTTCTTTTATTCTTGTGTTGTACTGTGTGATGTTTTCTCCTTCTTTCATTCCAAGATCATCAAATTTTCCTCTAAGGCTTTCTACCTTGGCTCTCAGAACATTTGTATCACCTCCATGTACAAGCTTTAGTTTGTCCCACATTTTCTTTGCATTTTTTCAATCCTTGACATCTTCAAATTCAGCATCGGAGAGTGAGGAAGAAAGCTCTATAACCGTGCAATTATTCTCATGCTTCTCTCTCAATTGATCTACTGTCAAAGCTCCTGTAGGAAACACATATTCAATATCTAAGTATTGAGTAACATCATTAACAATACCTGATAAGTGGAGTCTTATCTTGCTCTGCGATGATGCAAAGTTGTCTTTGTTCAACTCTGGCACATCTCGTCTGTTCATCTTGTGATCCTGAATTAGGTCTTGAAACCTTCCTTCTAAGCACACAAGCTCTGATACCAATTGTTAGTAATAACTGAGAGGGGGGGTGAATCAGTGGATTCAAATAAATTTCTTTATTCTAACAACCTATCAAACAAACCTCATATTATTATGTCCCTTACAAGATGCATGCCATGAAATACTTTATAATAATTATCTGTCTGTCAGTTTTCCTTTTCTGACCTTATTCTCCTTGATTACCAATAAGCAGTAAAACTTATTTACCAACACTCAGTTGATATACAGAGTATATCGATAAATCCATAAATGCATATGTGAAATGTAAAACAATAAAGTAATAAACCATACACACATAACACAAGGATTTTAACATGGAAACCTTGTTAAGGGAAAAACCACTAGGATCGGTACCCCAAATTTTCACTCTTTTGAAGTGAGCCCTGTTAGGAGCCAACCCTATTAAAGGTTACAAACACACTGTTAAGTGTGACCTTGTTAGAGGATTTTATACATAGAGGTTGTCACTTAGTATCGGGCAACTCAGTTTGCTAACATCCTTGAATCAGCCTCCTTCTTAGGCTGTCAATGGGCTTTGGGAAAATCTAGTTCTACTTTCAAGAATCAACCTTTTTGGCACTCCTTGGGATATACCTCAATATATAGAAGACTGTTAAGTCCTGCTCTGTTAAGAGACTTGATGCTTCAATGGTTAAATTGAAACACAATGACCTGTTTCTAATGCAACTTGAATTGTAGATTTTTATATCTATTTAATTACATTACCTCTCTGATCAATGTATCAATCCAATTCTTTGTGCTCCACATTTTCTACTCTGTGATGCTGTGCTTCACTATTTTTCGATGTCTGTAGAATTCTTTAGCTCTCCCTCAGCTTGATTGATCAAGACTGTATGAAGTTATCCTTCATTAGTTTCTCTTCAGCATCCTCTTATTATTCACCCCCATTATTGTGTCTTGGAAATGAATTAAGCTTGTCTCTTATATAGACTTGATATTCACCGTTTCTTGATTCTTGATTCTTGATTCTTGGCATGAAAAACAATCCAGCCAATCTGATTTAAAGCATAACTCCTAATTTATCTCGTAGTTATCTTTATACCAACTGTACAAACCTTCTTTAAATCAATCACTTAACTTTGGTAAAAAAATAATGAAAACAACCAGTTAAGTCTATCTTTCGCTCTTGCTGGCTCGATATTTTTTCATTTTCTGAACTCTATGTTTTGTCAGTCAATTCTATAGTTAGTCGTCGGTGACAACTGCCAGTTTCGTCGGTGTGACTCCAGTCAACTTTAGGATCACCATCTGTTGGGCATCATTGGATTTTACTCATCAGGAAACTCTGTTCTCAGCTCATCAGGCATCCTATGATTTTGCTTCATTGGGAAATACTATCTTCTACTTGTCAGGTATCACTATGACTTTGGTTCTTTTCCTTTACCGATGGTGTGCACTCTTTCAGTGTTATCTATCACTTAGTGAATACTTAACTTTTATGCATTGCTGAAAGCATAATCTTTGTTCCATTGATTCTCTGAAGCCTTTGGCATTATATACATGACCGTAGAGATGATATTAAGTTGACATCAATGACAATACAAACCATTAACTAATTTAATGTCTTGCATTATCTTCAACTTAGCATTATCAAACATTTAATCAGTTATATGTCATCAGCACCATGTCATTGGGTAGGAGGATTTTCTTGGTATCTAGGATGTATCAGGCTATGCACTTTTGAACAAGCTTAGGAGCTTGAATGACAATAGGAAAACTAGCAGCTTCTACCAACCCGCTCTCCTTTAACTTCTTAGTAATAGGGTGCATCTGGTCTGCCTTCAATCTATTCTGGAAGTTCTGTATATCGAAGAACTTCAAAGAAGTGTCTGTAATCTTATGCCAATCAGATGTGATGCCATTCATCTCATCGAATCCCATAAATCTCATAGCCATACTTCAACGGACCTTAACTAGGGATTAGGGATATCTCTTAAGAACACAAGAGCAAGGAATAACTATATTCAAGAGCTTCAGATTTAGACAATCAAACAAATGGTAGATCCTTCTTGTAATGCTTCACTGATTTTATAACTTTTGAATTCTTATCATTTAACGGCTGACTTCCCGTGCCACATGAATGAAAAGACTAAGACATTAATGGAAAATTCCATTAGAGGGTAAAATGGATTTATTTGAATTAATTACTTTTACTCCAACGGGCCATTAAGAAACATCCTTTCAATTTAGTAACCATAACGGTAAATTTCTAGAGGTAGCATAAAATCACTTTTCCACTTCCCTTTCGGAGGAGAAATGCATCAAGAGTGTTCTCTAATCAAAAATCTGCTGAGGGAGAAATTTAGCTTGTTGAGATGCTAAAATGGAATGTCTTGAATTCATCCGCTTTCTTTATGCCCTCGATCACTCATGAGCTTGAGTCTTTTTTTTAAAGTCCTTTCATAAAATGATTTGGCAGAAAACGCAGTCCATAGGTAGAAACCCGCCTATTAGAGTAGCAAAGAAGCCATTTTCTTCTTTTCCACCAATAGGATTACATCTTGAATTCTTCCTCATTCAATCATTCCTTTTTCTTGGAATAGATTTAATCAGAGTGCCTAAAGATTTCTTATTCCCAAATCCCTCTTTTCTGACTTCCACTGACCTCTAATACTCTAAGTTGTGTCTATTACAGAAAACACACTCTACAAGTGATTTTTCACCAAGGAGAAGCTTAGAAACAATTTTCCACCATGCTGCCAAAGGGAATGCTTTAAGGCAAAAAACTTGAAGTGCATATAAAATCACTATTAGAATCCTTTGAAACATGACCTTTATCGGATTTGGGAACTTAACCTACCCAAAGAAACATGATCTTAGAGGCTAATTCCTCCTGGCTCATAGAAGAGAAGGTAATTTAAGGGAAATCCAATAAAGGTCTCCAATCCTGAGAGGATAGCTAGACTTAGAATCAAGACTTACGCGAAGTTTTCAAGACTACTACTACACATCAAACATCTACTTTTTCACAAAGGTATGAAGACCAAAAGTGGGGCAACAGATGGCTTTGTCTGGGGACTTGGACATTCACATGTCCAAGCAAGGAACTCAAATCTCTGGTTTCACAAAGATCAACAAAAAGGTGGCTCACAACAAAACTAAAGCAAGACATGGAAAGGAAAACATAAAGGAAACCTAACTAAGGAAAATTAAAACAGGAACTAAATGTAACTATGGTACAATATAGGGGTTACCTATTTTAAATTTAGATGTGATACAACTTCAATTCCTAACGATTATATGTTAGAGGTAATGCTTCACCATCTGGATAAGTTATCTTAAAAGAATTCTTCTTGAATGCTTGTTGGATCTTAAAGGGTCCCTTCCACAATGTTTCAAACTTCCCATGCATACCTTTAGGTGCCCTACACTTGTCCCATGACAACACCATATCTCCCTCCATAAATTTCTAGGGTTTGCTCCTTTTATCAAACAAGTTCTTCACACGCATTTGATGCCGTGTGATATGGTCTACCATTTTCTCTCTTTCTTATTCAAGTTTGTTCAAGTAAAGAATCCTCTTTTCTAAACCATCTTCATATATGTCATCTTCTACTGCTATTCTCAATTTGCAAGTTGCCAATTCTAATGGTAATGGAAGACTGCCTTCAATTTTGTAGACAAGTTCAAAAGGGGATACACCGATGACTCTTTTAGGAGTCACTCTGTCTGCCCACAGAGCCTCATAGATTTTCTTGTGCCAACTTCTTTGGTTGTCTGCTACAAGATTTTTCATGATGCTCACCAAATTTTTATTATTGTACTCAGCTTGACCATTTCCTTGAGGGAAATAGTTAGATGAATGACTAATCATAATGCCATACTCAAAGCAAAACTTGGTAATTTCCTGGGAAGAAAAGTATGTGGAAATATCCATAACTAGCTTAATAGGCACACCAAACCTTACCAAGATGTTTTCTTTGATAAACTCACATGCTACCTCCAAATTAGTTTTCTTGGTTGCCTTCACCTCCACCCATTTCATGAAGTAGTCAGTCGCAGTGATTATGTAGGTATGGCCTGCACTAGACATGGGATTTATAGGACCAATAAAATCAAGACCCCATTGTTGGAAAGGACCTTCAATTATGATTGGTCTAAGGGGTAGCGTTGCCAACTGTGGTTTTCCAGTAAACATTTTACATTTTTCACACTTTTCTACCCAATGATATGCATCTCCAAACATCTATGGCTAGTAATAGCACTATCTCAGTATTTTGAATGCTATGACTGATGAAGAGAAGTGTCCACCACAAGATTCATCATGAAACACCCTTAATAACTTCTCTTGTTGTTGTTTTTCAACACACTGGAGGAAAGTTCCATCTATAATCTCTTATACAATCTATCATCCCAAATTATATATTTAGAAGCTTTCAATCTTAGATCTCTTCTTTTCTTTGAAGTCAATCCTTTAGGGAATTCACCGTATGTCAAGAAATACACAATATTTTCAAACTAGGGATCTTGCATACTTATAGCTAGGACCAATTACATATTTTTAGGGTCTTCGTCCTCAATCTTTTCCACCATTGCCTTGCACAGTGCATTTCCTCTCACTAATTCAGTGGGCTTGATTTCTATGTCATATTCTTGAGTCTTAGCTACCCAAGCTCCTCTGTTGTTACATCCCATCTCTTGCTGAGTCAATGTGCTTTTTACCACAATTTTTGGGACATATAAAAGAGAGTGAGAGTGTAAAATGTAGAATCTGAAATTCGTTAAAGCTTTTACTACTGTGAAAGCATGTTTTTTGGTCTGAGAGTATCTCAGCTCATGATTTTTTAGAGGTATGCTCATGAAAGCAATAGGAGCTTAAAATCCTTCATCGTTCTCCTGCATGAGGATGTCCGATAGAGTGTGTTTAGAAGAATAACAATAGATTATGAAATCCTTCTTGTAATCTGGATGACATAACACCAGAGCATTGGCTATGGTGTTCTTGATGCTTTTGAAAGCTTGTTTACTAGAGTCATTCTACTTGAAATTTACATTTCCTTTCATCATGTCCACTATGCACTTAGTAATCTTAGAAAAATCCAGAACAAACCACTTGAGGAATTTTACCTAATCAAAAAATGATTTCACTCCAGTTTTGTTCACCGGTAAGCTCAATTGCTGGATTGGTCTCACCCTTTTTGGATCAATTCTTATGCCTTCTTGGGAAACAATGTGACCCAACAATTTTCCTTCGGTCACACAAAACAATGAATTTTTGGGATTCAGTGAAATCCCATCCTCTCTACACCTTTGCAATACTCTCCTTAAATCATTTATATGGTCTACTCTTTTTTTGGAAAACAGAGTGAGATCATCTAGATACATACCAATTATTTTGTTTTTCATATCACTGAAACAAAGGTCCATACCTCTTTGGAAGGTAGCTATAGCATTGATAAACCCAAATGGCATTATGTGGTATGTGAAAGTTCCCCACGGAGTAGTGAAAGTTGTTTTGTGTTGATCTGCTTTCTCCACTTCTATCTGGTTGTACCCCGAGAAGCTGTCTAACATGGAAATCATCTCAGCTCCAGCTACGGTCTGCAATAAGTGATCCATGTTGGGGAGGGCATAATTGTATTTCAAGGAAGATTGGTTAATATTTCTGACATCTACACAGATCCTTATTTCTCCATTCTTCTTCCTCACAGGCACTATATTTTCCATCTAGGTAGAGTAATGAATAGGGAAGATAATCCTTGCTTTAATCATTTTATCCACTTCCCTAAATATTGCATCCGCAACTTTGGGATTGTAATTCCTTTGTTTCTGCCTAAACAGGGTAGCCTTAGGTTTTAAGGGAATCTAGTGTTTGAATTTACCATCAATAAATCTTTTCAGATCTTCATAATTCCAGGCAAAAATGTCTTTGTATTCCAGGAAGAGTTTCTTGGCTTCTTCCCTTTCTTCTTCAGTGCAACATTTCCCAATATTGATCATTTTGGGATCCTTTTCACTTCTAATATTAATTCCTTCATACTCGCTAGTGGTAGGACCTCTTTCAATTCTCTTCTTCTTAACGAAAGTATCATGTCTATTGAAATTTTTTTCAAGGGTAACTAAGTGGGGATAGATGATATTCCCTTGTAGCTAGATGATGTCTGACTTTTCTTTCTTCTTCTTGCCATGACAGTCTCCTTTATGACTATTAGGGGCATCTTTATGGAAGTCACCTCCACTTTCCAAGAAGACAAGGAGGTTCTTTTCATCCTCAAACACTTTCCAATCTTCCACATTTTCATGTACAGATGGTCGATACATGACCTCTACTTGGTACTTCTTATCTTTGAACTTTGGGTGAGGGAGGAGTAATGAAGCTTACACTGCTAAAGAGTCTGCCTTGGAATTAAATTCTCTTGGTACATATTCAATAAAGAACGCATCCAATTATTCTATTTCATCCCATACTCTATTTCTGTAGTTCTTCAATCTATGATTCTTTATAGATTATTGGTTTTTAACTTGGCATATAATTAACTCAGCATCACCCCGGGCTCTCAAAAATTTCATGCCCTTTTCTTTCATATCAATGATTCCTAATAGAAAGCCTTCATACTCAGCTATATTTTTGGTGTTTCCAAACTCTAATTTTTATGCCATGGGCTCACAAATGCCATCTGGCGATATCAGGACTATGCCTGCACCAGATCCAGATGATGCACAACTACCATGAATTTGAGGGTCCATATATTCTTCTCCTAGTTTAGTTTCCTCATCATGACCATCTGTAAATAGAATATAATTGCCAAATCCTAATTCCTGATATAGAATCTGGGCTTTGGGATCATCAGACTTTAGCACTGTGAATTTTTCTTTTTCCCCAGGGACTAGTTTTATCTTTTTTTCCTCCCACTTGGATTAGAGCTTGAAACCAATCTAGCTTTATTTCCCGTCCTAGATCTCTACAAAAGCTCCTACTTAGTAACAAGCCATAACTAGTAGGTATATCAACAACCAGTATTGTTAACAACATTTTCTTCTCAGGATGTGCTGCTAGAGCCACTTGGGCATCTTTGATTTGCCCAACCTGGGGTACTTGTTTAGAATCCATAGAGTAACACCTACCATGAGCTTTAGTGAGGGTAAGTCCTAAAGCTTTAGCAATAGTTGATGGCATTACATTGTCTGAGGCTCCAGAGTCTATTATGCAATTGCTTAACTTGCAACCATTAATATACAATGACACATAGAATGGGTCAGGCTTTTGGCTTGGGAGAGTAGCCAACACAGATGGCTCACCTTGCTCAATCAAGTGTGAAAATATATACTCATTTTCTATGGTAGTCATGGAATTTTTATTTATATTTTGACTCCCCTCTTTATAGTAATCTACAAGATTTTGCAGTTCTACAGGATTGGACTTAAGATAGTCTATGGGGAAAATTTGAATTTTGGAATCTCTACAAAATTGAATAATGTCAAAAGAGCTTTGCTCCTTACCTAGTTGTAGAATCCTCACTCCTTGATTGGCTTCCTTATAATTTGAAGTAGATGCCTCATTATTCTTTGGTGGAGATGTGGAAGTAGGGCCTTTATCTTTCTGACTCCGGGTTAAGACTATATAGGAGGTCCCGTCTATGGTAGCATAACATGTTGCTCCTTGTTCTGAATTTGATTCATACTCTAAATATAAGTTTTCAAATTCGCCATGTGAATATGAATCTAGTTCAGCTCCAGACACTCCAGCATTCCATTTGTCAGTCTAATGCATTTGGTAAGCATGAGCTACATCAGGACAAATTTCTCCGTCATGATCTCTAGTTAAATGGAAGGCACACATGTTTCCCCTTTTAGGAGGAGCTTCTATAGCTAACCTCTATGGTGGAGCAGTCAACTATAATGTCCTTCCATCAGCGTTCCTCCCTTGATTGTTTCTTCCAGGCTGTTCCTGAAAGTTTTGCTGATAGGGATTATTAAATCTAGAAAGCTTCCTTTTGAAGGTGATGAATTCATTGGATAATTTTTGAATTATCTCATCTTATAATGTGGTATTACTAGTACTGGTTCTAGATTGTATCTCTCTTTTCCATTTTCCTGCTGATATCATGTGGTCTTCTAATTCCACCGTGGTTGTTTGAGCAAGGTCCAAAGTGGCTGGATTTACTCTCCTCAGATCATAACTGATGTTGGGAGGCATACACTTATGAAAAATGTTTTCAAATTCCCAACAGTAGGCATGTTGGCTGTTGGGATATGATTCACAATCTTGTTGAATTTAGCCTCAAAATCTCTCATACTGATAGAAGGCTCTTTCTTGATGGAGGTCAACTATGTTAATAGTGCATGTTCATCTTTAGTGGTTTTAAATATTCCCTCAAAGGAAGCTCTCATAGAAGCCCAATCTGTGATAGAGTAATTGGGTAAGTGGTGAAACCAATTAGAAACACCTTCAACCAAGGTTTCAATGAATAATCTGATGGCCACATCTTCTTCTCACACTGCTAAGATATTCACTAAAGCAAAGAATGCAGCAATGTGTTCATTTGTAGATACGTTCCCATCTCCAGAGAATTTGGGGAAATTTTTTCTTGAACCTGAGAAAAGGGGATTATATGCTGCTAATTACAATGGTCCAATTGTAGTAGCCCAAGGAAGTGCCATAACCATAGGAGGTAGATATGGTGTTAAATTGACAATAGGAGGAGCAACTACTCTGTGCAAAGTTAACACTTGACAAGTGGTATACAGAAGAGTTGATTGTTTGGGAGGTGAATGAGGTCTACTTTTTCTCTTATTGTTTCTATTCTTCTGAGGGGGTACTTCAAGTAGAGAAAAATAAAGGTTTGCAAGTCTCTCAAATACTAGGTCTATGTCACCTTCCTTCTTTGCACTCCTGAGAAACCTCTTGGGCTCCAAGGTTCCAACTAGTCTTCTATTCTAGCTTCATGCTTGGCTTGGCATCATACGCTTCTAAGATTTCTCCTTCGAATGGCTTCTTCAAGTGCTTTTGTTCTATCTTCTTTGCATTCCAGCACTTGACTAGCATTTCTATAGTACTCATTGTTTCTTTTGTATCTATAGAAAAAAGTATTTAGTGAGGAAATAAGATCCTCTTGATCATCTTAGAATCCAAGATTCGGTTGGAGCATAGGAATTATGTTTTCATGGGGAAGTACCATCTTTCTCCATGTTATGCTTAAGGTATTACGATTGTTCGTTTCCCCAGTAGAGTCACCAAAAATCTATTGGTAAATAGATTTTTCTTTTATTCTTTAACTCTAGAATACCCAAATATTTAAGAACAATTGAATACAACAATTGGGAAATTATAACTAAACAACTAATTTCCCTCTGAATTTAAAGGTATTTCTCCTTTAAGTAAATGATCTTCAATGAATATTGATCTTTCCTATTCTGATAGGGGTATGTTCTTGACCTGAGAATAGAAGAGGAAAACCAAGCTAAGCCTAGATAGGAAATATCTCGGGCAGGATAAATCCGGTTCTAACTTTAGCCAATTTCAAGACTTCATCAATCATATGACTCCTTAAAACTAGTAATGCAATAACTGACAATGAAAATGAAAATGTAAGACTTAAATATTTAATGATAAAATGATAATGAATCAATGTATTTCATAAGGACATCTCCCAGACTTAGAACAACACCAGATTTCCCCTTAATTAATTGTATCAAATCCTAATACAGAATTCTGGTTTAACCACAACCTGTAAGTCTAAATCCAAATAAATATTCAAATTCAATAGATAGATAAATGCAATGCAGTTGAGAAGTTAAAGAAATGACTTTTAGACATACAAATTTGACTCAACAAAATGCTATCCTTCACACAAAAATTTATCTGACCTTTTTATTGATTTTGGAAAAGATACATATAGAGTTCCAGAGTTGGACCATTAAAAAAAGAGGCAACCAAAATGATTCAACTGACTCAACCAGAAATGGTAAAAAATAGTTTATCCATTACAATATTATCAAGATTTGGTGCAAGAGGGAATCTATCCGAAATTAAGTTTTCTTCCCCTTGTGTAACATAGCCCTCTGGGCAGTGACAGCTATAATTACTTGGATGAGCTCTTCATGTCTGTTGACATGGACATTGGTATATCAGATGAGCCATCTGGAATGTTCTTTGGATAGAATCTTGATTGCATCCACCCAATCCTTTAGCTCTTCTGTGGATTTGAAAATACACCCGCTTAGCTGTTGGAGCTCTGGTATTTTATCCAAGTGAGAAGAAGACTACTCTGCTAACTTATGCACATATTCTGAGAATGATTTTTGCATAATAGCTACTCCAAGTATCTCTTTCCCCTAACCACTTGTTTGTGATTCTGTGTGAAGCCCCTGAAGGAGTTTAAAATCTTTTCTCTATTCCTCCTTGATCTTCTCATCTGTCTGTTGCAACCCTGCCTTGACTTGGATAATCATCTCGGTTTTAAACTCCAGACTCTGAACCCATTCGATCAAAGGTTTGTCTCCTTTCTATAAAATTTTGGCCTTTAGAGCTTCCTTAGTCTTCATCTTTACTACCACATGTAGTGTCACTATGCATTCCTGACATTTCACCCTCTCTGATGTGAGAGTCTGTAAATTCTTGCCAATATTATCTCTCTCTATTTCCAGCCTTAAGAGAGCATTACCCAATTTCTCAACAACCACTAATCCTTTAGACTCGAGCCTCTCGATCCATCGCTTGCCAATTTTCCCAAATTGTCTGTCTTCTTGTAACTTGGCTATGATGGCTTGGTTCTCCCCAGCACTGGGATCAAAAGTGGTATGGGTACTGGGAACACTTTCTATCAGAGTGATGAGCTATCTAATGAAGCTAGTCATCTTAGCCACTTCTACCTTGAGTTGAACTTTACCAGTTTTGAGCTCCTCGAGTTCTTCCTCTATTACCACATTGGTGGACTTCCACCAGTCTACCTTGGTGTCATGCCGAGCAAGCCCCATATCGAACGAATGCAACTAAAAATTGGAGGTAGTCATATCCTCGATTCTACCCTCCTTAGTAGGCTTGGAAATCTCCATAGTGAAATGCCCTGTTTCAGGATCCTGGCCCAGTGTAGACATTATCTTCAATTTCTTTATTTTACCCACTATGGTGCTAGGTTGCAGGGCTTGTGAGAGAGTGTCTTTGTTGGAAGATCCTTCCTCTGCTCTCTTCCTTTCCCCCTCTAAAGTATGTTCTTTCCAAGATTCTACACTGGTAACATTGGAAGCAGAAACCAATTCTTCTATGAATAACTTCCTTATGACTGGAGGAGTAGCTTTAGTCCTGGAACAAAATGGATTCACTGATGTTGGAGAAGAGGAAACCAATCTAATGACTTGAGCAACATCTTGTTGCTTCTCAACCCTCTCATCCGATTCTGTGAATGAGGTATTCAACATAACAATTGTGTAATTGAAGACATGGGAAAAAATCATAGCTTTTAACATCATCGGGGAACTCTTCTAATCTAGGAAGCCCTAGCCAAATTTGGATTGTGGCTAATATATATATAAGGACTGAAGACATGTAGAACTCATTTTGTAGTTTAGCTCTACTTAGGGCATTGGAGAGATTTTTTCTTACCATGAGGGCCCAATCAATAAAGTGATGCCAAGAACAAATCACCTGCACCAAGAAGAAATGGTGCTCAATGAAATTCAACACGTCACTCTCACCTCGGATCATATGGAGAAACACCAAGATGTCTACAATCTCTAGTTTCAGATTGGTGCCGTATAATGTTTTGGGGAACTTTCCTTTGGTGCTCCTCGGCTCTTGAAACCATGCCTTCATGATTTCTTTCTTCCATACTGCCTTCTTTGCTATATATTTGGTAACGACCTGACTATATGTCATCTCTGAATATTCAGCTTGCTCTAGAATACGCAGGGAGTTCTGGATAGAATCCTGATCAATTGGTTGAAGCACCAATTTAAACTTTAATCCACCAATAAATACTTCTCAAATTATTAAGTCCCAACAAGATGCATGCCTTTGAAATACTTGAAACAAATAACTGTCTGTCAGTTTACCTTGTCTGTCGTGCTTCTCCTTGATAACCGATAAGCAGTAAACTGTATTTACCAATACTTAGTAAATATGTAGAGTATACCAGTCAATCCATAAATGCATATGTAGAATGTAAAACACTAAAGTAATTAACCATACACACATAACACAGGGATTTTAACGTGGAAACCTTGTTAAGGGAAAAAACCACTGGGACTGGTACCCCAAATTTTCACTCTTCTGAAGTGAGCCCTGTTAGGAGCCAACACTATTAAAGCTTACAAACACACTGTTAAGTGTGACCTTGTTAGAGGATTTTCAATACATAGGTTGTCACTAAGTATCTGGCATCTACGCTACCATCCTTGAATCAGTCTCATGACTGTCAATAGGCTTTATGCAAAATCTTACTACCATCCTTGAATCAGCCTCCTTCTTAGACTGTCAATAGGCTTTAGGTAAGACCGGTGCTACTATCATGAGTCAACCTTCTAATAATCTGTTAGGATATACCTCAATTACAAAAGACTGTTAAGTCCTGCTCTGTTAAGAGACTTTGATGCTTCAATGGTTAAACTGAAACAAAAATGACCTATTTCTAATGCAACTAAATTGCAGATTTTTAGATCTATTTACTTATAATAGCTTTCTAATCAATGTATCAATTTAATTCCTTTGTACTTAACTCTTTCTGCTCTGTGATGCTATGATTTACTGTCCGTCGGTGTTTGCAGAATTCTTTAGCTCTCCCTCAGCTTGATTGATAAGGACTGCATGAAGTTAATCCTTCATCAGTTTCTCTTTAGCATCTTCTATCAGTTCACTCCCCCATGTATCTAATTGTATATTGACCACACTGGAATGAATTATTCTTGTCTCTTAAATAGACATGATTTTCCTTAATTCTAGGTTTTTTGATTCTTGATTCTTGATTCTTGGCATGAAAAACAATCTAGCCAAATTGATTTATGGCTTTAACTCCTGATTTATCTCGTAGTTATCTTCTTGCCAACTGTACAAATCACTTACTTAACTATGGTTGAATAAAACAAATTAAAAAACCAGTTAAGTCTATCCTTTAGCTCTGCTAGCTAGATATTTTGTCATTTTCTGATCTCTCTATTTTGTTGGTCAATTCTGCAGTTCGTCGCCGGTGACAACTGCCAATTCCATCGGTGCTACTTAAGTTAACTTTAGGATCTCTGTTCGTCGAGCATCATTGGATCTTTTTTCGTTGGGTAACACTATTTTTACCTTGTTGAGTATCATGTGATCCTGCTTCATCAGGCAATACTGTCTTTACCTCGTCAGGCATCACTGTGACTTTAATCTCTGTCTTTACCGATGGTGTGCACTCCATCGGTGTAGTTTTTCACTAGACTTTTATGCATTGCTGGAAGCATAACCTTTGTTCCATTGGTTCTCTGAAGTCTTTGGCATGATCATACAAATGATATCAAGTTGACATCAATGACAATACAAACTATTAACTGATTTAATGTTTTGCATCATCTTCAACTTAATATAGTCAATCATTTAATCAGTTATATGTCATCAATCTCTCCCTTTGGCATTGATGGAAAAATGCTATATTATCACACTATACTATTTATAATACAATACTAAATACAATTGTTGAGATTCATCAAATTACCAAATACTTTGCTTTGATAACCGATAAACTGTCTGACCGCTGGTAAGCTCTGTGTAAGCTTAGATTTGATTCTTGCAGCTTTCCTTTTTCTTCTTCTGATGTGTTGTGACCTCTGTTGGTGTCAATTTTCTCTTTGACTGTTCTCTATCTTTTTACAACTTTTATACAAATACTCTCCCTTTGGATATGATCTCTCCCTGTTTGGAATAATCTGATAATGAATAGTTTCTGATGATAATATGGAAAACATTCTCTCCCTTTGACAACAATGCCAAACAAATATTTTACAAATATCTGACATTCTGTCAACTAAATCCTTATTTACATAATATATTCCTTGAACTTCCCTTATCCATTGTCAATATAACTATCTTCTTTAGTGCTTGGTTCTGATATATACCTTTCTATATACAGATGTAGCGTTGAAGTTCAGCTTTTGCTTGCATCAATCATTATTGATATTTTGATAACATATGGTTGTTGCAGCTTTCAGTCTTTTTAGTGATTGTTAGACATGGGTTTGACCCCTAGTCTCTTTCTTAGGTACTCAAATGTATCCTTGGGAAGTGGCTTGGTGAATATATCAGCCAATTGTTCTTTTGATTGCACATATTCAAGTATCACCTCTTTTTCTTGGACTTGTTCTCTCAAATAATGATACTTGATGG
>MU226357.1:229372-249687 GCA_018584345.1 Thuja plicata | reverse complement strand
CTTGAATGCAGACTCTAAGCTTGGTGAGACACTATTATCAAAGTTATTCATCTCAAATGAAATCAGTCTACCAATCAGGATATCAAGAGTGACTGTATTATTTGCTACTGCTCTCATTTCTTGAATATCATAGAATCTAATAGCATATGTAGGCAATAAGGCTCTTAGGATTTTACTTACCACTATCTCCTCTTCAAGTGTACCTCCAACACCTCATATAGCATTGACTACTTCTTTTATTCTAGTGCTATACTATGTGATGTTTTCACCTTCTTTCATTATGAGATCATCAAACTTTCCTCTAAGGCTTTCTACCTTGGCTCTCAGAACATTTGCATCACCTCCATGTACAAGTTTCAACTTGTCCCACATTGTCTTTACATTTTTGCAATCTTTGACATCTTCAAATTCAACATCAGAGAGTGAGGCTGAAAGCTCTATAACCATACGTTTATGTTCATGCTTTACTCTCAATTTATCCACTATCAATGATCTTGTAGGCAACACATATTCAGTTTCTAAGTATTGAGTAATATCATTGCCAATACCTGATAAGTGAAGCTTTATCCTGCTTTGCCATGAAGCAAAGTTGTCCTTGTTCAACATGGGCACATCTTGTCTGTTCATCTTGTGATCTTTTACTTAGGTCTTTGAAACCTTCCTTCTAAGCACAAAAGCTCTGATACCAATTGTTAGTAATAACTAAGAGAGGGGGGGTGAATCAGTGGCCTCAACAATTTATCCAATTTAAACTTTAATCCACCAATCAATACTTCTCAAATTATTAAGTCCCAACAAGATGCATGCCTTTGAAATATTTGAAACAAATAACTATCTGTCAGTTTACCTTGTCTGTCTTATTTCTCCTTGATAACCGATAAGCAATAAACTATATTTACCGATACTCAGTAAATATGTAGAGTATACCAATCAATCCATAAATGCATATGTAGAATGTAAAACACTAAAGTAATTAACCATACACACATAACACAAGGATTTTAACGTGGAAACCCTGTTAAGGGAAAAAACCACTGGGACCAGTACCCCAAATTTTCACTCTTCTGAAGTGAGCTTTGTTAGGAGCCAACCCTGTTAAAGGTTACAAACACACTGTTAAGTGAGACCTTGTTAGAGGATTTTCAGTACATAGGTTGTCACGAAGTATCTAGCATCTACGCTACCATCCTTGAATCAGTCGCATGACTATCAATAGGCTTTATGCAAAATCTTACTACCATCCTTGAATTAGCCTCCTTCTTATACTGTCAATAGGCTTTAGGTAAGATTGGTGCTACTATCACGAGTCAACCTTCTGGTAATTTTTTAGGATATACCTCAATTACAAAAGACTGTTAAGGCCTGCTCTGTTAAGAGACTTTAATGCTTCAATGGTTAAACTGAAACAAAAATGACCTATTTCTAATGCAACTAAATTGAAGATTTGTAGATCTATTTACTTATAATATCTTTCTGATCAATGTATCAATTTAATTCCTTTGTACTTAACTCTTTCTGCTCTGTGATGCTGTGATTTACTGTCCATCGGTGTCTACAAAATTCTTTAGCTCTCCCTCAGCTTGATTGATCAGGACCGCATGAAGTTAATCCTTCATCAGTTTCTCTTCAGCATCTTCTATCAGTTCACTCCCCCATGTATTTGATTGTATATCAACCACACTGGAATGAATTATGCTTGTCTCTTAAATAGACATGATTTTCCTTAATTCTAGGTTCTTTGATTCTTGATTCTCGATTCTTGGAGTGAAAAACAATCTATCCAAATTGATTTATGGCTTTAACTCCTGATTTATCTCGTAGTTATCTTCTTGCCAACTGTACAAATCACTTACTTAACTGTGGTCAAATAAAAAAAATAAAACAACCATTTAAGTGTATCTTTTAGCTCTGCCAGCTAGATATTTTGTCATTTTGTGATCTCTTTGTTCCGTCGGTCAATTCTACAGTTCATCGTCGGTGAGAACTGCCAGTTCCGTCGGTGTCACTTCAGTTAACTTTGGGATCTCTATCTTTCGGGCATCATTGGATCTTTGTTTGTCAGGAAACACTATTTTTACCTTGTTAGGTATCATGTGATTCTACTTTGTTGGGAAACACTGTCTTTACCTCGTCGGGCATCACTATGAATTTAATCTCTATCTTTATTGATGGTGTGCACTCCACCAGTGTAGTATGTCACTTAGTGAATACTAGAATTTTATGCATTTCTGGAAGCACAACCTTTGTTCCATTGGTTCTCTGAAGTCTTTGGCATGATCATATAGATGATATCAAGTTGACATCAATGACAATACAAACTATTAACTGATTTAATTTTTTGCATCATCTTCAACTTAATATAGTCAATCATTTAATCAGTTATATGTCATCATTAACTTCTTAGTAATAGGGTGTACCTGGTCTACCTTCAATCTCTTATGGAAGTTCTATATATCAAAGAACTTCAAAGAAGTGTCTGTAATCTTATGCCAATCAGATGTGATGCCATTCATCCCATCGAATCCCATAAATCTCGTAGCCATACTTCAACTGATCTTGACTAGGGATTAGGGATATCTCTTAAGAGCACAAGAGCAAGGAATAACTATAGTCAAATGATTCAGATTCAGATAATCAAACAGATGGTAGATCCTGCTTGTAATAACTCACTGATTTTATAACTTTTGAATTCTTACCGTTTAACGGCCGACTTCCTGCACCACATGAATGAAAAGACTAAGACATTAATAGAAGATTCCGTTATAGGGTAAAATTGATTTATTTGAATTAATTACTTTTACTCCAACAGGCTGTTAAGAAACATCCGTTCACTTTAGTAATCATAATGGTAACTTTATGGAGGCAGAAAAAAATCACTTTTCCACTTCCCTTTCCACGGAGAAATGCCTCAAGAGTGTTCTCTACTCGAAAATCCGCTGAGGGAGAAATTTAGCTTGTTGAGATGCTAAAATGGAATGTCTTGAATTCATCCACTTTCTTTATGCCCTTGATCACTCATGAGATTGATTTTTTTTTAAATTCCTTTCATAAAATTATTTGGCGGCAAATGCAATCCGCAAGTATAAACCCCCCTGTTGGAGTAGCGGAGAAGCCATTTTCCACTTTTCTGCCAATAGGCTTACATCTTGAATTCTGCCTCATTCAATCATTCCTTTTGCTTGGAATAGATTTAATCTGAGTGCCTAAAGCTTTCTTATTCCCAAATCCCTCTTTTCTGACTTCCACTGACCATTGATACTCTAAGTTCAGTCTGTTGCGGAAAACGCACTCTGTAGGTGATTTTCCATCGAGGAGAAGCTTAGAAACAATTTTCCGCCATGCTGCCAAAGGGAATGCTTTAAGGAAAAAAACTTTGAGTGCATATAAAATCATTATTAGAATCCTTCAAAACATGACCTTTATCAGATTTGGGAACTTAACCTACCCAAAGAAACACGATCTTAGAGGCTAATTCCTCCCGACTCATAGAAGAGAAGGCAATTTTAGGGAAGTCTGATAAAGGTCTCCTATCCTAAGAGGATAGCTAGACTTAGGCTCAGGACTTACGTGAATTTTTCAAGACTACTACTACACATCAAATATCCAATTTGTCACAAAGGTATGTAGACCAAAAGTGGGGCAACATACTGTTTGATGAGTCTAGTGTTTTTGTTAGCAGTCAATCTATGCTTTTCCTTTTGTGTTGCAATCACTACAATATATTTGTGGCTTTGTTATGTTCATTATCCTATGATCACACCTCATTAGGATTCTTCACATGTGAGATTTTTCAGATTCTTTGCATGATCATCATGTTCTTCATTTTCCAAGTCAGTCATTGTATTTTCTGATCATTTTCTGATCTTCCGATTGGAATCTCCATGTACGATCATGCCATCTCAGTGATACATTTGAGGCCGACTTATTTCTATGATCACATATATTATGTATTTCATTGGAGTTTATTCGAGATGATTTGGGCCCTGACCTATTTGTTGTAACATGTTTTCTAAAATATTGGGAAATGTGATCTTTTCTGGGCCAACTTGATGTTGTAATTACTTTATAAGCTTATAGACTTATTCCTAAGGGATAGGTGATTTTCATAAGATTATTCAGTGTTTGTTGGCTAATATTTGTAAGATTTTTTTATCATAATCATGCATGTGTTCTTGGCATGTGAGACTGCATGTTGCATGTCTATTGAAAATGATTTTATAAAAATAATAGAAGTTTGATCATCCATTATATCCATCTTATCTTGTTGTTGGCTTGTTTTTTCCATTGTTTTGTATTGGCTACAAGGACCAAACTAATATTTTGAGGTTTCTTCATCCTTGAGTGCATCAAGTGGTATTAGATCTAGGTTTTGCAATTAGGGTTTTCTTATGGGGTGGCAGTTGAAGGGATCTAACCTACAACTATTTTGGATTGTGAAAATGGCTAGAGGGAATGCTAGAGGTGGAGCTAGGAATAAGATCCAGTGGTCTTAGATGCATTAGAGACTTATCAGAAAAGAGGAAAACATATAGAACATGCTAGTGATGAGGAAGGAGATGAAGAAAATCAAGAACCGATACTAGAAGGGGAGAAAAATGGGGCACAACTGGAGTTGAATCATGAAGAAGAGAGGTTCATTAGAGCCTTGACTAATGTTAATAGGGGACCTCATTTCAACCCACCTAATTATCATGGAAACGTAGATGATGATGAGTTGATAGATTAGATCACAAAGATGGACAAGTATTTTGAACTCAAAGGAACTAATGAAGAGACGAAGGTAAATTATTCCTATACTCAGTTAAAAGGTCATGCATCCCTATGGTGGGCATATTTGCAGATAGATCAACAAAGAAGAGGTAAAGACAAGATAAAATCTTGGGATAGGATGGAGAATAAGTTGAAGGCTAGGTTCCTGATTGAGGACTACCAAGTTAGCTTGTTTAGGAAGTTGCACAACTTGAAGCAAAGAGACGTAAGTGTTAAGAGTTATACTAAAGAATTCTACAAGTTGAATGTCCAATCGGGTCATATAGATGATGAGGTTGAACAGATTTCTAGGTATCTTAATGGTTTGAGGATGTCCATTAAAGATGAAATCAGTCTATTGCGGATTAGGAGTGTTGAAGAGGCTTATAAGTGGGCCTTGAAGGATGAAGAGATGTTGAACAGAAAGCATGAGGAAGTAGGAGAACAACATTTGCTGATGAAGAGTTCACCATTTTAGTGAACAACAATCAAGTAGAGGAAAGTGCAACATTGATGACTAGGAGAGTCCTATATCATAGAGAACAAGAGAAGGAGTCTATGCAGAGGAATAATTTGTTTAGAACCATATGTAAGGTGCAAAAGAAGGTGTGTAATGTTTTCATAGAAAATGGAAGTTCTAATAATCTTTCTTCACAGGAGTTGGTTGACAAACTAAAGTTGCAGAGGATGAAGAATCCTAAGCCCTATCAGATTGCATGGATACAAGATGAACATAAGGTACTAGTAAGTGAACAATGCCTAATTAAATTCAAGATTAGGAAGTATTATGATGAGATTTTGTGTGATATAAATAATCCTATGGATGTGTGTCATGTCTTGTTCAGTAGATGATGGCAGTCTGATAGACAAGATATACATGATGCTAGAAGGAATGTTTACACTATTGTTTCTAATGGGATGAAACAAATTTTTTTACCTTTAGAGGAATCCCTTAAGAGTGAAGTATATACCAATGAAAGAATTTGTGTAGTGGATGGCAGGAAGTTTTTGGATGGCATGAAGCATAATAATGTGTGATTTTCTTTAGTACCTAAGGAGTCTAAGAAGAATGTCTTGGTAGAAGAGAATCCTAGAGAAATCACTGGACTGTTGAATGAGTATGTTGATATCTTATCAGATAATATACCTAATGGATTACCACTAGTAAGAAGTATTAGTCATTGCATGGATTTGATACTAAGGCTAGTCTACCTAATAAAGAAGTATATAGGATGACACTGACATAGAAAAAAGAACTCTATAGGAAAGTGCAAGATTTGTTGTAGAGAGGGCTGATCAGAGAAAGTTTGAGTCCATGTACAGTGCCTGCAGTGTTAGAACCTAAGAAGGATGGACGATGGAGAATGTGTACTAATTCTAGAGCTATCAATCATATTACAATCAAGTATCGATTTTCTTTTCCAAGGATGGATGATATGATGGATTGTTTGAGTGGAGCTAAGTATTTTACCAAGATAGACTTGAAGAGTCGGTATCATCATATTAGAATCAGAGAAGCTGATGAATAAAAGACTACATTTTAGACAAATGAAGGATTGTATGAGTGGTTGGTAATGCCTTTTGGATTGTCTAGTGCACCTAGTACTTTCATGAGGCTAATGAATTAATTCCTGAAGAGATTCTTGGGTAAGTTTGTCTTTGTGTATTTGGATGATATTTTTATTTTTAGTAAGAGCCAAAAGGAACATTTGATGCATATTAAAAAAGTATTGCAGAGGTTAAGGGAAGAGAAGTTATTGATAAACATCAAGACGTGTACTTTCATGAAGGAGGAGTTAGTATACTTGGGATTTTTAATATCTTCTGAAGGATTAAATATGGATCCTAAGAAAGTAAAAGTCATTGGTGAGTGTCCTACACTAGAGAATGTTGGAGAGGTAAGATCATTTCATGGATTGGAAAGTTTCTATCGGAAGCTCATTAGGAACTTTAGTTCAATCTATGGAGCAATGAATGAAAATATGGGAGGAGATAGAAAGGATTTTAAATGGACACATGGAGCACAAAGGAGTTTTGAGTTGTTGAAGTAGAAGGTGACAGAATAATTGGTATTGGCTTTACCTAATTTCAACAAGGTATTTCAAGTAGATTGTGATGCTAGTGGAAATGCAATTGGAGTTGTCTTAACTCAAGTAGGAAGACCTGTTGATTATTTTAGTGGGAAGTTGAATGATGCTAAGAGAAGGTATTTAGTGTATGATCAAGATTTATATGCTATACTCCAAGCTTTGAATAAGTGGAGACATTTTTTGTTACCTAGGGATTTTGTACTGTATACTAATCATCAAGCATTGAAGTATTTGAGTAGCCAATGTAAGTTGAATCAGAGACATATGAGATGGGTGGAGTTTATGCAGATTTATACATCTGTGTTGAAACATAAGAGTGGAGTGTCAAATAAAGTTATTGTTTTGTTGATTAGGAGAAGGAATTTGTTGATTGAGATGAAAATTTATGTAATAGGCTTTGATGAATTGAAGGTCTTGTATGAGGAAGATCTAGACTTTAGTGAACCTACGAAGGCCCGTAAGGAACCTATTGTTTCTTAAATAAGTAAGTGGTCGGATTATTTCATTCAAGATGGGATGTTATTTGGGAATAGTCAATTATGTATACCTAGGAGTTCCATGAGAGATAATATGATTAAGGAGAAACATAGTGGAGGTTTAGCATGACATTTTGACATTGATAAGACACTAGCTTTGGTAATGAGAAATAATGTTGGCCACAAGTTCATAAGGATGTGAGGAATTTTGTACAAATTTGTAAGGTGTGTCAAGTTGCAAAAGGTAGTAGTTAGAATATGGGGTTGTATACACCTTTGACAGTACCACTCAGACCTTGGGAGGAGATTAGTATAGATTTTGTACTTAGTTTGCCTAGAACATAGAGAGGCTATGATTCAATATTTGTGGTTGTAGATATATTTTCTAAGATGGAACATTTTATACCTTGTAAGAAGAATACATATGTAGTAAATGTAGCTGATTTTTTTTCAAGGAGATTGTGAGATTACATGGATTACCTAAGAGAATTGTTTCAGATAGGGATAGTAGGTTTGTTGTTTATTTTTGGAGAGACTTTGGAAGAAGATGAAATATGATTTGAAGTTTAGTTATACTTTTAATCCACAAATTGATGGACAAACAGAGGTTGTGAACAAGAGTTTAGGCAATTTGTTGAGATGTTTAGTTGGAGATAAGCCTGCAAATTTGGATTTAGTTTTTCCACAAGCAGAGATTCCTTATAACAATTCAGTGAATAGGAGTACATGGAAGACACCATTTTAAGTGGTTATTGAGTTTAATACTAAGGGAGTAGGAGAATTAAGGGATATCAATCATGATGTTAAGAAGAGTGTTGAAGAAGAGGAATTTGTTGAGGCTATGAGATCATTGCATCAAGGAGTGAGACATCATTTAGGGGAAATGAATCAAGTTTATAAGAAGAGAGAAGACATGAAGAGAAGACATAACAAATTTCAAGTACGAGATGAATTTATGGTGTATTTAAAGAAGGGTAGATTTCCTTTTGGTACTTATAATAAGTTTAGGATGAAGAATTTTGGTCCTTGTAAGATCTTGAGGAAAATTTGATTCAGGGAATGCATATGAAGTAGAACTACTAGAGGACATGGATATATCACTAGTATTCAATGTTGCATATTTGTATGAGTATCATGAACTAGATTGTAGTAGAAGTGAAGGATTAGATGTTGGAAAATAGTATCTTAAGAAGAAAATGGATTAGATAGAGAAGATCTTGGATAGAAGAATTGATCTAATTACAAGAGGTAAGCAGTATATGGAATATCTTGTCAAATGTAAGGATAGACCAGTGGAGGATTCTTCATGGATTTCTTAGGCTAAGGTTGACCACTATGGATTTCCTTTGGACCTATAAAAGTGAGAGGCTCACTTTTAAAGTACCTCAGGTTTCTGATGCAGGAGCATCTTGGAATTCTTATAAATCTTGCATCAACCAAAAATTTTTGGTCTCCTATTTGATCAGTCTAGTGTTTCTTTTAGTGGTTGATATATAATTTTTTTTGTGTTGCGGTCACTACACTATGTTTGTGGCTTTATGATGGTCCTTATCCCATGTTCACACCTCATTTGGATTCTTCATGTGTGACATCTTGTAGATCCTTTGCATGACCATCCTGTTCTTCATTTTCCCGGCTAGTCGTTGTGTTTTCTAATCATTTTCTAATCTTTCAATTGGAATCTCTATGTGAGATGATGCCAGATAGGTGATACATTTGAGGCCAAATGATTTCTATGACCCCATCTCTTATTTATTTCATTGGAGGTTTTTCCAGATGATTTGGGCCCTAACCTAGTTTTTGTAACACATTTTCTCAATTATTAGGAAATGTGATCTTTTCTAGACTGACCCGATGTTGTGATTGCTTTATAAGCTTATGGACTTATTCCTAAGGGATAAGTTATTTCATAAGATTATTTGGAATTTTTTGGATAGGTTTTGTAATATATTTTATGATCATAATTAGGCATGTGTGCTTGGCATGTGACTCTACATGTTGCAGATCTATTATAAATTATTTTCTGAGAATAATAGAAGGCTGATCTTTTGAGGTTTCTCCATCCTTGAATGCATAACTTTATATTTCCCTAAATCATTTGTATATTTTGAAAACATCATCTTCTGGATTTATCATTGTTGCAACTGACCTGCTTCAAAATTTTCATGGCCTTCAAACACTGAATATATCCTCATTATGATCTTTTGTTATCATAAAAAAATGTCCTTTATGTTGATAGTCTGTAGCTGAAAATATTTTCTCTTGAATGAGTAATTTTGAAAAGATAATATGTATATTTATCCCTTGATGTTCTCTATGAAACTTTGATTTGAAATGCCTTTATTTTTGTACCTTATTGTATGACATTACACAAAAAACTGTATCTGGTCTTTGAAAATGTTCCAACTATCACTTGATAGGGCTATTATTCATTTTACTTCTCTTGATCATGCATTGTTACTTTGATCAATGATGTCATTATGTTCCTTCACTACCTCTCAGTAGAACAATATTAGCACGATATGACTATCATACCTTTTTTTTCCTGCTAATTTTATGTTGCAACAATACCTTTGCTAAAAGATGATTATTTATGTTCCTAAAACATGCCTGTTTCATGATTCTCTCATGATGTATTTTCAAAATGTATCTAATCAGAATATTTTTAAAATTATTTATCACCATTTTGTATAAAAAAACTCAAAATACAATGATCATGTTTTTCTTTTGTTTTTATGTACTCATGAAATATCATTGCTTAGAGACTTGATTACCTATGGCAGTACATTATGATACTGTTGATGTTGATCTAACTTATTTTTTACTACTATTACCTGACAATGTTAATACCTTCTTTGTACTAAAACATCTTCCTTCTCAAAATTTGTAGCACTGGTATCATTACTTGACTCTAAGAGCCACATGTGTTTAATGTTGATAACTATATTTTAAATTCCATTTGTTTGATTCATGAGTGCATCTTCATGTTGATCATTATATTTGATCAATATGAATGGTTCTAATGCTTACATATTTACTAAAACTAGAAGGTTTCAGATACAAATGACCCGTTCCTTCAATAGATTGATGCTTTATCAAAATTCAACTTATTATTGTTTTTAAGTTAAAAGTTTTCATTCAATAATTGAATGTCTCTTTAATAACTTATTATCTTCTCACCTATATCTACACATGACACAAAATTTTTAGTATAAAACCATCTGATTGATCTATTTTGTCTTTTTTCATCATCATTTCATATTATTGGGTGTGTAATAGTTGAGATTACGAATAAGCTTGACATTCTCCATTGCCCAGTCCAATGTCTGACATCTATTTCTATTTATTTTTGTAGGTATTCTTTTAAGATGGGGGACCTGAGCCTCTATCATTTGATAAAAGTATAGAAGTCCTCCATTATCAGGCAATGGAGGATCTTCCTTTTCTTATTCCTTCTTGGCTTCCATGATTTCAGTGTTTTCCTTGCACAATATGAATTTTTATAGTTACCATAGTTTGTGTGGAACCTTCTATGTACTTATTTCTTAAAAATAAATAAAAAGATGCTTTGTTGTACTATTTCTTTGTCCCAAGAAATAAGAAATTATAATGTTCAATTACCTTTTTGGATCTGCATGTCTTCTCTTTCAACTTATGCAATATTATAAAGTATCTTTTGAAGAATGAAAAGACACTCCTTCATTTGTATTTAGTTGATATACTTATAATGGAAAAATTAAACTTGTATGATTTTAAAAATATCTCTTTGTATGATGATCAAACATTTCTTTTGCAACTAAAAACTAAATAAAATATTAGGGAAAGACACAATAATTAGTTAAACAACCTTGAATTTTCATAACAATTTGAGCATGTAGTAAAAATTGTTAACACTTATAGCAACATCTGATGGTTGTTTGCATGCTAAACATTATAGGACCACTCTGCCTTATTAAATCCATTGGGCATATGAGTCAATTTTAAATTGAAACTTAGAAAATTGAACCTTCAAAAAATGAAACTAAAACTACACATTTGTTGGAATTGAAAACCTAAATGCTTGTCTCTTGCTACCAAGATGGGCTTAATGAGAGATACATTTATTCCACTTGATAATAAGAAACACCTGACACTACACATGAAACAAACAAGTTAAAGAAAGATGAGCCTCTTACATTGGAACCTTTCAAGATATTTCTTGCTATCAAAAGATAAAATATCATCCTATGTTGGAGATTAAGTGAGATCATAGGAATATATGAAACCATATTTCATTAATATAGATAAACTTTCCTATAATAGCGGGCAGATCTTGAAGGTGCCAAGATAAGAGTCTCATTTCTCTGATGCACTATTAATTAGTCATGTATACATCCAATGATTTTGTAGCATATGATCTATTTCTTTTATCCTTATGTAATCCATATTGAAATCAATTTATCATGTATTCTTTGGACCAAAACATGTTTCCCTACAACTGAAAATTGAAAGAAATTGAACAAAACTAAAAACAAGATGAAGATAATTACTTTTCTACCTTGTGATTATATAGACCAATAGCTATGATATGAGGCAATGAATATAAATCTATGCCTGATGTGATGGGTATTGATTCATATCATTATGGTGTTGGCCAGTAAGTATGTTTCCATCTTTTTTCACTCCACACAACTAAAAATTGAATGGAAACATTTCTGCAAATCATCATAATAACTGAAAAAGATTGTTTATGACATAGGGAAGCGGATAGAAATCCATGCCCTTCACGATGGATTCTTTTTTCTGTCATTATGAAGGAGTGCAGCCATGTTCTCCTTATTTCTCTTAACACACTAAAGGAAAAATAACTGAAAGAAAACTATCTATGCGTTGAAGAACTTATTTTTTTTCTCTAACTCACCTCAAAAGTAGTGCTTGAGGTGTATCCCATTAACCAAGATATGTAACTCTTCTCCTTCCATAGTTGAAAGATGAAAGGTGTTGTGTTCCTTGCATCCTATAATCACAAATGGACCACTCCAAATGACACCAAATTTAGTTTTCCTTCTAGGCCTACTCTTCAGCTCTTCCCATTTGATCACTAAATCACCATTGAAGACTCATGGGACAAATTTTATGTCAAATGTCTTCTTCAACAGATCATGGTGTTTCTCCCAATCAAAAAACACTTTATTTCTGATTTCTTCAAGTTCAATTAACTCTGCAAGCCTAACCTATAATGGTTCCTCTTCTAACAACAACAACTACTTAATGAAACTTAGAGTAGGCAATTCAACAGAAATGAGAAGCCTAGCTTCCAATCCATAAACAAGAGTGAATGGTGAATCACTTGTTGAATTATTTTGGGTAATTGAGTCATCCCATTAAGATAACTTAATCCTGCTTCTCTAAGCTCACTGATTATCTTCAATAATCCTTTTGATAATGTGAATTAGATGTTTGTTTGTTGTGTTGGTGTTTAAAACTGTTACGCTATGAAAGAAGCCAATATATCCTGAGACTATTATTAAGAATGGTTAACTCTAAGTATGAGAGCTCAACAGGGTAACCAAACCAACTATAGGACAAGACTATCCTCTACTCTTCTAGCTCTAGAAAACCAAGGCAAGTGCACCTAATCCAGACAGATATTTAACTTTTCACAACTTTTTACACTCTGGATTTTAACAAAAGATAAATGATAAGAAAGTATAAAATGATAACCACTCATTTAGTGACTTTTCACTACCATGTAGGACAAACAACCAACAACTATACAACTTAAAAGGACTCAAAAGGTTTTGATGCTTTCGATAGGACAGAATATAGCCAAATCTATTCAGACATGTATCAAAGTAGAGGATACTAATTATTGATCAATGCTTTATCTATTGGGCTATTAGAAATAACTGAGAGGGGGGGGTGAATCAATGGCCTCAAAAATTAATCCTTAAATCAACCCTTTAAAAATTATAACCACAAATTATGCCTCTAGTTATCTTCTATCCTACAAGATGAATGCCTTTAAATACTTATAACAGATTACTACTTGTTAGAATGCTTTGTTAAACCTTCTTCTATATGTTTACCGATAAGAAGTCAACTATTTACTGAAACACAATAAATATGTAGAGTATACCGATCAATCCAGAATTGCATATGTGAAATGTAAAACTGTAAAGTAATGAAACATAAACACATGACACGTGGTTTTTTAACGTGGAAACCTTGTTAGGGGAAAAACCACTGGGACCAATACCCTAATTTTTCACTCTTCTGAAGTGAGCTCTGTTAAGAGCCAACCCTGTTAAAGGTTACAAAACACACTGTTAGGTGTGACCTTTTTAGAGGATTTAAAAGATAGTTTGTCACCTAGTATCTGGTATGTAATGCTACCATCCTTGATCAAACACTCACTTGGCCTATCAATAGGTATCAGGAATATCCAATGCTACTTTCTATGATCAAAATTTTTGATACTCCTTGGGATGTATCTCAATTACAAAAGAATTTTAAGTCTTGCTCGGTTAAGAGACTTGATGCTTCAATGGTTAAACTGAAACATTAATGATCTGTTCACACATACAACTTGAATTGCAAATTATCAAATCTATTGTAAGTGCATTACCTCTCTAATCAATATAATCAATCCTATACCTTTGCTCCACACTATTCTACTTTGTGATGTTGTCTCACTATTCGTCGGTGTCAGCAGAATCTAGCTCTTTCCTCAGCTTGTTGATCAGGTCTAAATGAAGAATTTCTTCTCCTTCAAAATCTCTTTAGCATCTTCCCTCTTTTCTCTTTACCCACACCATTTATAATGAATTGGTTTTCTCTTTATAGACATGTTTCACCATTTCTTGGCTTTCTTGATTCTTGGCATGATCCACAATTCTCGCCAGTTAGATTTAAAGTAAACTCTAGTTTTATCTCAAAGAGATCTTCTTGCCAACTGGACAAAGAAGCTTTAAATCCATTACTTATCCTCAACTTTATCTAGTCAATTAAAACAATGATAAGTATCATTTAAGTCTATTTATATCTCTTGACAGCTAAGCATTTTGTCATTTCTGAACTCTATGTTCTATTGGTCAACACTTTAGTTAGTCATCAGTGATAACTGACTATTCTGTCAGTGTAACTTTAGTTGTCATCGGGATCTCTGTCCTTGTCTTTTCCACCGGGAAACACTGTGATTCCATTCATTGGGTTACTCTATGCTTTGCTCATCGGGTAACACTATGACTTTACTCATCGGTAATACTATGCATTTTATCATCAGGTAACACTGTGACTTTCCTCTTTTACTCTGACCATCAGTGTGCACTCCATCGGGTTATGCAGTCACTTTGTGAATACTTGACTTATATGCATTACTGATAGCATAACCTTTGAGTCATCAGTTCTTTGAAGTCCTTGGTAGTATTTCCATGACCATACAAATTATATTAAGTTGACATCAATGACAATACAATACATTAACTGATTTAATGCCTTCCATGATCATCAACTTAACATATTCAAACATTCAATCAATTATAGTTCATGAATCTCTCCCTTTGGCATTGATGGCAACACACTACATTATCACACTATATTACTACTAATACAATATGAAATATAACATTTGAAGTTCATCAAACTACCAATCTTTTGTACTATAACCGATATAAATATCTCATCATCGGTAAGTTCATATAACTTAGATTTGATTCATGCGGCTTTCTTTTTGTTTTCAATCCCTTCACTGGATAGATGTAGAATCTTTCTTTCTCTGATGTGATGTGTTCTCCTTCTATGTCAAACTCTCTCCCTTTCACTGTTCTCCTTTATTTTGATGTCTCTTGTTAGCAATTCTTTCTCTTTTTATGTACTCTCCCTTTCTTGTTACATCTCTCCTTTTGGATACTGTGATGGATGTAATCTCTCCTTGATGTATAATCTCTCCCATGGATATAATCTCTTTCTTGAAGTGATAATATCTCTCCCTTATGTGGTAGGAAGTGATAATGGACATAATCTCTCCCTTTGACAGCAATGCCAAACAAATATTATTGACAGTGATGCCAAAAAAATCCTTTATATCCATAATATATTCCTTGAATTTCCCAATCCATAAGCAATATAATAACTCTTGTGCTTGGAGTAGATAAATACCTTGCTATGTATAGATGTATCTTTGAATTCCATATCTCTGCTTGCATCAACATGAATGATATTCTTATAATATGTAGGCTGATGTAGCCTTTTAGTCATTTTACTGACCAGAAGACAAGGGTTTGACCCCTAGTCTCTTTCTCAAGTACTCAAATGCATCCTTGGGCAGTAGTTTGGAGAAGATATTGGCCAATTGTTCCTTTGATTGCACACACTCAAGTATCACCTCTTTTTCTTGAACTTGTTCTCTGAAATAATGATACTTGATAGAAATATGTTTTTTTTTAGCATGCATGAATGGATTCTTAGAAATTTTTATTGCACTTGTATTATCACAATAGATAATTACTGGTTCAAGAATTTCCATATGCATACCTTCCAGTAACTGTTTCATCCATGCAATATTTGAGCAATTTACAGTAGCAGCAACATACTCTACTTCTGCAGTAGATTGAGAGATGCATCCTTGCTTCTTGCTGATCCATGTGACATGTTTGTCACCCATAAAGAATTCTCCTCTAGTTGTGCTCTTTCGGTCATCAATATTTTCAGCCCAATCAGCATCGGTAAAGACCTTAAGTTCAAATTTGCCTTCTCTTCTATACCATAATCCATATTCCCTGGTATTCTTCAAATATCTTAGGATTTTTTTCTCAATAGTCATATGTGATTCTCTAGGATTAGCAAAAAATATTGCAACTATTCCTACTGCATGTGTAATATTTGGTCTAGTATGTACAACATACATGAGTTTTCCAATCATTGATCTTTACAAATTCTAATTTACCTCTGATGACTTCTCCTACTTTGTTATCTTACATCCAATTGCCATCGTTGTTCCAATTGGTTTGGACTCTTCCATCTTGAATATTTTCAGTACTTCCTTGATGTATTTGGATTATGTAATGAAAATACCTTCATCTTGTTGCATGATCTGTAGACCAAGAAAGAACTTGATCTCTCCAAACATAGACATCTCAAAATCTTTGCTCATTTCATTTGCAAATGATTTTCATAGCATATCATTGCCTCCAAATATGATATCATCAACAAATATATCAGCAATCAAAATGTTAGCATCAATATCTTCCTTCAAATAAAGATTACTATTTTCACTATTCCTTAGAAATCCAATACTTATAAGCTAGGAATGAAGTCTTTCATACCAGGCTCATGGTGCTTATTTCAATCCATACAAGGCTTTGTGTAGTCTACATACCATGTCTCTCTTGTCTGGATCAACAAACCCTTCTGGTTGTTCAATGTATACCTCTTCCTCAAGTATTCCATTTAGGAATGCAGATTTGACATCCATTTGATGTACCTTGAATCCTTTACATGCAACATAAGAAAGTAATATTCTTACTCCTTCTATCCTAGCAATGGGTGCAAAGGTATCTCCATATTCAATCCCTTTTTCTTATGCATACCCCTTGCATACTAGTCTTTCTTTATTTCTGGTGACTTCTCCATTCTCATTCAGTTTATTCCTGAATATCCATTTTGTACCGATGATATTTTTGTCATCTAGTCTTGGTTCAAGTGTCCATGTCTTTTTTTTCTCAATCTACTCAATCTCCTCATTCATAGCACTAATCCATTCATCATTATCTAGGGCAACATTGACATATTTTGGCTCATAATCACAAATAAGACATCTTGTATTTAGAGACTTACTTCTGGTTCTCATACCAGCCTTCTTATCTCTAATGATCTGGTTCTTTGGATGGTTCCTTCTGACATATCTGGAAAGCACAGGTTCAGATCTTTGTCTATCAACTTGATCATCATTTTGTCCTTCATTCTATTCTTCATCACTTTGTGCATCATTTTGAGCAATATCCTGATCGTCAATATTTGCAGCCTGATGCTCGGGTGCAATGATCTATTGCTCAGGAGCTCTACATTTTTGGTTGAGTAGAGTTTCAGGTTCTTCATTGTATACAGACCTATTGCAATCCTCTAGTTCTTTTCTTCTTTCCTTTTCATTCTTCTCTGTAAATTCATCTATCTTTACATTTGCACTTTCAACAATTTTGTTAGAGGCTTTATTTAGACATTTATAAGCCTTGCTCTTGGTGGAATACCTAGAAAGATTCCTTCATCACTCTTGGAGTCAAGTTTTCCATTTCTATCATCTTTTAAGATATAATATTGACTATCAAAAATTTTGAAGTAACTTACATTTGGTGTGTATCCATACTATAGCTCATAAGGTTTCTTCTTGGTGTCTTTCTTCAATTGTACTCTGTTCAATGTGTAAATAGTAGTACTGACAGCTTCCCTCCAGAATATTTTGGTGATGCCTTTCTCTATCATCAGTGTCCTTTCACAATCAACTATGGGTTTGTTCCTTCTTTGAGCAATAGCATTTTGTTGTGGTGTTCTTGGTGCAGAGACCTATCTTTTGATTCCATGCTCATTACAAAAGTTAGTGAATTCATCTGAAATAAAATTCCCCTCCTCTATATGATCTCAAGCATTTCAATTATTTACCACTTTGTTTCTCAACCATTGCCTTATACCATTTGAACATCTTAAATGCTTCTGGTTTATCTTTTAGAAACATAATTGTCATCATTCTAGAGTAATCATCAATAAAGAGAATAAAATATCTATCACCATAATAACTCTTTGTCCTCATAGGTCCACATAAATTAGTATGGACTAATTCTAGAATGGCATCATATGTATGGGTTTTTATTTTGAAACTAGACTTTGTCATTTTACCTTTTTGACAATTCTTACACATGATATTTTTAGGCTTAACAATCATCGGTAAACCTCTTACATTTCTCTTTTTTCTTATCTTTATCATGTTGTCAAAGTTAACATGACACAATATTTTGTGCCACAACCATATGTCTATTTTTCTAGCCATTAAGCAAGTGGTGTCAGTATCATTCGGATATAATAAGTTATCTTTTGTCTGCTCACCGATACCAATCGGATTTTTTGATTCATTGAAGATCTTTGCCTTCTTATTTTCAAATGCTACTCTGTGACCTAAATTATTCAACTGAGAAACACTCAAAAAATTATAATTCAATCCTTTTACTCAATAAGAATTTTCACATTTTGTCAGGTTATTCAACATTATAGTTCCTCTACGTTCAACTGGACAAGTTGTGTCATTACCCATTTTGACTGATTCACCATTATAGTATTCAAAAGTCTCAAATTTTTTCTTGTCATCGGTCATATGGTGAGTGCAGCCACTATCTATGATCTAGACATCATTTTTACTAACTTTAGATATGAGTGCAATTTCTATATACCTTTCTTCATCATCATCTTAATCATCTTTTATTACCACAAACACCATCTCGATGTCTTCATCCGATTCAGTGTCAGTATCAACATTTTTTCATTTGGCTAGGTAACTAGCCTTCTTTCCTTTTTCCTTGTAGTCTCGGGTATCTCTTCTTTCTAATTGTCTATTGCTTCTGTAATCACCTCTATCATACTTCTTTTCAAATGACCTGTCATTACTTCTATCATCTTTTCTTTTGTTTGGACATCTTGCAGCAAAGTGTCCAATCTCTTTACAATTAAAAAAAATAAGTGGTAATTTGCTTTGTATTTACCTTTACCTCTCTAAATTCTTCTAGCGATAAGTGCTTCAATTTCATCAAGATCTTCTTCACTTTCACTATCACTATCTTTTCTCATAGTGTGTTTATGACTTGATTTACTTATTCTTAAAGAAGATTTGAATGCAGACTCTACGTTTTGTAAGACACTATTATCAAAGTTGTTCATCTCAAATGAAATCAGTCTTCCAATCAAACTGTCTAGAGTAACATTGCTATTTGCTACTACTCTCATTTCTTATATGGTAGATACTCTAATAGCATAGGTAGGCAGTAAGGTTCTTAGAATTTTACTTACCACTGTATCTTCTTCTAGTACACCTCCAACTCCTCGGATTGCATTGACTACCTCTTTAATTCTTGTGTTGTACTATGTGATGTTTTCACCTTCTTTCATTTTGAGATCATCAAACTTTACTCTAATTATTTCTACCTTGATCTCAAAACATTCCTGTCACCACCATGTACAAGCATCAATTTGTCCCACATCTGCTTTACAGTCTTGCAGGTTTTGACATCTTCAAATTCAGCATCGGAGAGTGAGGAAGCAAGCTCTATCATCATGTAGTTGTGTTCATGCTTCTCTCTCATTTGTTCAACTGTGGGTGCTCCTGTGGGAAACACATATTTAGTATCTAAGTATTGAGTAACATCATTTCCAATACCTGATAAGTGGAGTCTTATTATGCTCTACCATGAAGCAAAATTGTCTTTGTTCAACTTGGGCACATCTCGTCTGTTCATCTTGTGATCTTTAGCTTAGGTCTTGAAACCTTCCTTCTAAGAACACAAGCTATGATACAATGCCTCTAGTTATATTCTATCCTACAATATAAATTCCTTGAAATACTTATAACAGATTACTACTTGTCAGAATGCTTTGTTAAACCTTCTTCTATATGTTTACCGATAAGCAGTCAACTATTTACCGAAACACAGTAAATATGCAGAGTATACCGATCAATCCAGAATTGCATATGTGAAGTATAAAATAGTAAAGTAATGAAACATAAACACATGACACATGGATTTTTAATGTGGAAACCCTATTAGGGGAAAAACCACTGGGACCGGTACCCCAAATTTTCACTCTTCTGAAGTGAGCTTTGTTAAGAGCCAACCCTGTTAAAGGTTACAAAATACACTGTTAGGTGTGACCTTGTTAGAGGATTTAAAAGATAGTTTGTCACCTAGTATCTGGCATCTAATGCTACCATCCTTGATCAAACACTCACTTGGCCTATCAATAGGTATCGGGCATATCCAAT
>MU226357.1:188526-220887 GCA_018584345.1 Thuja plicata | reverse complement strand
CTGAGAGCAATTTTACAAATCTTGCAACTCCATGCATAGAGAGCTATGGATCGATTTGTGAGGGCTCATTCTTGAGTTTCCTTGCATGTAAGGATTCATAGAAGTGCACTATTTTGTGTGTACAATAAGGCAAAGCCTTAATAGTACCTATGACAGGGATTTCTCTATAGTCTAGTGCCTAACATCTCCCATGAGGAGTATCTGTTACCCAAATTTCCCATGTTGTAAAATTTTGGCTACAAATGGAGTAAATGAGGCTCCCACAAGGGTAGAGCCCAACTTGTATTGTTTCTGCATGTTTCCTTGTCTTTATCTTTCTCTCTGCATTTTTCTAGGTCTGGTTTTACCCCTAGATCATGTCTAAGACCTAATGCATGCAAGGAAACCTTTGAGTTCATGTTTAAACCATAGCTTGTTCATGACTTGTTTTATTTTCAAGTTACTTTTTCGAGTGACTTAAGTTTCTTATAAGTCATGTGCGCATTAACTTTTCCTTGTTTATCTCTTAGTCTCGCAACCCAAAAGGAATATTCCATATCATTCAGCAACATTGAGATTGCCTTCAGTCGCGTGATCTCAAAAGGAAATGGAATATGCTCTTAAGATTCAAAGATTTAATGCAGACTGTAGATCACATCTTGGATCTTGTGGATGGAATGAAGTCTCATGATAAACTCTAGGGTTACCAAATGATCTCATGAATTTGATCCAATAGACTAAGGTTAAAGTTCAAGTCTGGTAAGGTTGAAGATAGGCCCACCAAGTTGTGATCAAGATTGTTGATCATTTTCTAAATCCTACGGCTTATGTGAAGTCTCACAATAAACCTTTGAGTTAGCTTTTCATCCAGCAACTTGGAGTTTCCCTTAGTCATGTGATCTCAGAATGAATCAAAGTTTTAGTGAGGTTAAGTCAAGATCAATTCAAGGTTTGCAACTATTGAAGATGAGTCATAAATCATGTTCAAATCTTGTGGATGGCGTGTAATCTCAGAATAAACCCAATAGTTAGAAAATCTTCCAACGAATTAGATTTTTCTTTAGGCATGTGATCTGGGAATAGATCATGGTCAAGACAGTTAAAGTCAAGTTTAGGTTAGAGTTCGCAAAGATAAAATCATGGTCGTTGGTGTTGAGATAATATTTTTTCTTCCGCTAAGTCTCTGAATGAAACCATGGTTAGGCTAGATACTTGGAGATTGTGATATACACTTAGTTCTGTGATCTCAGAATGAATCAGAGTTACAATAAAGTTAAATTCAGGTTGTGATCTGAGTCATCGATCATGTTTTTATCTTGTGGTTCACTCATGATCTTGCAATGAAATGGAATATTCTTTTATGGTCTGGAGATTAAGCACAGATCATTGATCTTAGGTTCGATCTTGTGGTTCTCATGAAGTCTCACAATAAAATTAGAGTTAAATAAATGATCTAGTGACTCAGAGACATAAAGGATTTTAGACACCTGAGGTTAAAGACGAGTCAAAGGAAAGTTAAGGCTAAGGTCAAAACTAAGGGTAATCTTCAAGAAAGTCCAATTTGATTGAATGGTAGGCATAAATCCTCAATATAAAGATGCTCAAAATCTATCCATTAAGGCATCACACCTTGAAGACATGTGTCTATGGTGGGCCATGCTGAGAAAAGTAGAACTAACGTTAAATACTGATCAAGTTCAGTTTGATCAAACGAACTGCGCAAAGCCTCAATGAAGAAGTGATTGAAATCTAATGATCAAGGTATTGCACTAAGATGACATGTGGCACTGATGATGTTGTCATATTCCAGGGTTAAAAATAAAAAATAGAGACATATCAAGTAAAGAAGATCTGACGGTGGGCGTAATCCCTCGATGGCCAAGATGAAGATGTTTAATCTTTAAGGCATTGTGCCAAGTTTCCATGTATCTCTGATCAAATCTTAATTTGAAGATAGAATAAAGATAGAGCTAAAGATCAACGGCTATGTTTTAAAAGGAAAGCAATTCTTATTCTAAACCGTTGATACAGACACCCACGCCACCTGTGACCATTTTCATTCAAATATTCAAATCTAATTTTTAGGGTTTCATGGCAGTGGCATGGTCTTTCAAGTTGCAAACAAGAGAGATAGGCCTATCTGACTTCTCTGATCAAATTTTTGGTGATGGGAGACGTATTCATTACTATATGTGATCTTTTGAGATTTTTCTCAAGTGCATTGATGAGTAGACTTGACCATTTTAGGGTTTCTAAATTGTTTAATAAATATCTTTTGTAAACCCTTAATTCTACCTTAACTAATCGATGGATTGACTCCCAAGCCTGTGTGCTAGGGGAGGTTGTATATAAGTAGTTTTAGAAGTTTTTTAGCTAGAGTTTTTTTTAGCTTATGCAAGACTTTCCGTGGCATTCTCTCTGCCCTCATTTTTTCATCAGTTTGTAATTTCTCATAGATTTCCAGATTATGCAAAGGCTTTTTGTGATACTCTCTCTAT
Organism: Thuja plicata; assembly: GCA_018584345.1. Lineage (NCBI taxonomy): Eukaryota > Viridiplantae > Streptophyta > Pinopsida > Cupressales > Cupressaceae > Thuja > Thuja plicata. The sequence continues at coordinate 218,410 of MU226357.1, read as the reverse complement.
CCCTAGGCCTTCTTGTATGTATTCCTCTTATTTAAATTATAATATAGTGGCTGGTATTAGAGAGATCTTAGAGTTCTTGAGCCCTCTTTCTTTCTATATCTCTGTGCACTATTGTGAATGATTTAATTTAGATGACTTTGTGGATATTGTTCAATCCCCTATCATTTTGTCTCATTTCTGTGCCTATTTTCTGGAGTGAATGTCTATTTGAAGGTCATATTTTGTGTCTATCTCATTGAATATTCTATTGTGTGTGAAATCTTTTCTTTCCCTGAATTGCCTCTTTTCATTTAAGACCTGTCTATGAAATACTTCTGCAAGCCTATTCAGAAAGTTGTGTACTGCTAGATTCAGGGTTTCATGCTAGTTCTTGGTCACTTTGTTATGATTCATGTTACCTTCAGTGCATTACCTAGTAGGATAATTTTATTTTTAGTCATTTTCCTTCAGTTCTCCATCTATCCCTTTTCCTTCCAAGTTTACTTTCATGTTTAAAATGAGCTAAGGTGATTATCCAAGAGGAACCAACCTAGAATCCAGAGTCTTCACTTCAGTTAGTAGATGTCCCACAACCTAGAAGTGATTCCCATGTTATACTAGATTGTTAGGCTCAAGCACTTAACAGGGTGCAAAATTTAGTGTGTAAAATTTTTGGCATGCCCGGTGGGACCAAAAAGGAAGTTCATCTTTCAAGACTATGTCATATTTGATATGTTGATTACATAGTATTGACCTAGAAGAGGTTTTCTTCAAATCATAAATGGTGAATCCATTGGTGTTAAGAACAAGAAGACCCATTCTTAATAAGGCCTATGGGGAAAAAATCCCTATTATGGCAAGATAATTTGCATTTGTACCCTTTAATTAGGGTAGTCCATTAAATTTTTCCCAACACCATGATGTACCTCTAGAAACGCTAGAAAGTATACCTTTCTTCACATGTGAAAGCCAAATAACATCTTGTGAGCTCATAAAAGATGTGGCTACCATCTCTAGTATACATAATATCACTGACTAAGATGTAGCCACCAAGTTGTTGGCAGCCTCCTTTAAGGGTAAAGCCCTAGAATGGTTTAACACTCTACAAGTTGGCTCCATTAATTCATGGGATAGACTTGGAGAACTCCTTAATAAATACTCTGAGGATAAATTAGACTCTTTGTCTCTAGTAGAGACTCTGAATCATCAAGAGAGCCCCTCAAGAATAGATGACAGATTTTAATGGTAGATTTCTCAAGACATGGAATAGGGTTCCTATTAATATAAGGCCTTCAGTAGATTGTGATTTTATATATTTCTTAAAAAGCTTGAGTTGTGATATATCTATCATGATTCAATCTTTGGGAGGTACTTCATTACCCTCGGCTTTTGATATAGTTGTTATGGCAGAAAATTGTCTAATTCAGGCTGGTATGATAACCCCAAGCCCACCCATGCCTATCTCCCCTGTTATTCAACCCAACATGCCTCTGTAAATTCCTCCATTCAACCCCATACCCACTATTGTAGAACCTCAAGCTAGTTCTAGCAATGAGGGATTAACAAGCAACAAATAGCTTATTATAAAGTGGTCAACAAGAAATGTAAGAGTTTTTGCAAACTCTAACCAAAGCATTGACCAATATAAAAAGGCAGAATTAGGAAGTTAGACCACCTCTTCAGCAGAAAACTCAAGGTCCTAACTAGCAATACCAAGCTCAAGGACAATACTATCAGCAAAGCAAACCATAATATCAAGAAAATTATCAAGGTCAAAAATAGAATTTGGTAAAGAGGCCATTTCATCCCTACAATCCAGTCAAGAAGATGGTCCCAACACAAAGCACCTGAGTAGTTGGCTATCACTCAAACTAGTTCTTTGGAAAGGAAACTCCAGAATATTCACATGTTTTCATGAACTATGAGTTTCCTACTGGAGAAAAGTCAGAGGTGCTACAACAAGAGGCAGTAGCTTGTCAAGCATGTCTCCATGAGATGGAAGTGCAACAAGCTACTGGGGAAGGTCATCAAAGGGAGATGGTTACAAAGGAGCAGTAGTTGAAGGATAGGCTCTTCAATTTTACAATATTCAAAAAAGGTATTCCTACTATGTCTCCATCTAAATCCTCTAATTTTAGCTTCCCAAGTTTTAGGAGCAGTCATCCCTTCCAAGAGCCTATACTTGAGGAGTTTCAGCCCATCACTCTGTAAGGTAAATTCTTTCAAGACATTTATTTATCCCAAGAGACCCCTCTGGTCTCTCAAGATGATGAAATTCCATGGAAAATTTCATGGACTTTTCCTCTTGGCTATCATATGCCAAGTCTTTTTAAGGATATTAGTCAAGCATCAGGGCAAGGACTTGTGGTGAAGAAATGGAGATTGGTGCTCAAACTGAGCTCTTGGTATATTTATTTGATGAGATTCCCCTTTTTTTTTGATGAAGAAGAATACATGCCATTACTTATGGCTGAAAGTCATTTAGGACAGAGGGATCACCATCAACAAGGGATTGATAAAGAGTAAGATGCCATGTCTTTTTTGATGAGATACCTAGTTTTTTTGAGATAGATGAGGAGGATAGAGTCATGACCACTTCTGAAATTTTGCAATAGATGGAGGGAATTTCTCCCGATGATATGCTAATTCACGAGCCTATAGTTATGGAAGAGGTTTTCCAAGGAAAGAACATAGACAAAAACCTTGAAGAAAATTATTTTTTCAATATCATAGAAGGTTTTTGTAATAGATTATGTGAGGAATTTTTGTCCCCTAGGGAAAAGATCCAAAGTTATGTTCCTATGGAGGAAGAACTAGTCTTGGATTACTCTCTCCCTAAAGATTCTATGCATGAACATGAGCTAGAGCCAATTCCAGACCTTCAAAGAGTTGATTATTTTGATGAGATCTTAGCCTGTTTAAAAGAATATGACAATCCCCTGACCATGGAAGAAGAGTTGACATGGCTATCCATAATGAAGGACAACCATGAGGATTCAGAAAATAACAAGGTGAGCTCCAAGTATGTCATTTCAGGAGGCTGCCCCATCAGATACTTGGCCCAAGAGGAGTTTACCGAGACATCCTCATATGATCAATTTGAGGTGAGTAAGCTTGATCTCATTTGTCAAGAGGAAGTTCAATATTTCCTAACATAATTTTACGTGCCTAATGTCTTATTATCTATCCTTATGATTTTAATGCAAGATATCCTAAGGAGGAAAGGTAGCTATTTTAACATTCCAGTGAATGGTTTTGTTTGACTAGTTTTCTAAAATAGTTAGTTTAGATTAGGTTAGTTTTCCTACTTTCCTCAAAGTGCTTGTGCATAGTAGTTGTTTCTACTTGTATAGATATTTCCCTATTTTGGTTTGTAGTTCCTCCTCCTAGTTTCAATCCTCCTACCTTCCAAAAGTTTTTATGTGCTCAAATGCAGACTCCTATGCCTAATGGAATGTCAATAGGCCCCTGGTTTTATATGTCAAGTAGGCTGACATTAAGCATAAATCACCAAAAATGTTACCCAAATTTCCCATGTTGCAAAATTTTGGCTACAAGTGGAGTAAATGAGGCTCCCACAAGGGTAGAGCCCATTTGGTATTGTTTCTACATGTTTCCTTATCTTTATCTTTCTCTCTGCATTTTTTCTAGGTCTGGTTTTACCCCTAGTTCATGTCTAAGACCTAATTCATGCAAGGAAACCCTTTGAATTAATGTTTAAACCCTATCTCGTTCATGATTTGTTTTATTTTCAAGTTACTTTTCCGAGTGACTTAAGTTTCTTATAATTCATGTGCACATTAACTTTTCCTTGTTTATCTCTTAGTTGCGCAACCCAAAAGGAATATTCCATATCATTCAGTGACTTCAAGATTGCCTTCCTCTTAAGACTCAGATATTTAATGTAGACCATAGATCATGTCTTGGATCTTGTGGATGGTGTGAAGTCTCATGATAAACTCTGGGGTTACCAAATGATCTCACGACTTTGAGTATTCTTTTAGTTGCTGAATCTCCAGATAGACTAAGGCAAAGTTAAAGTAAGGTAAGATTGAAGATGGGCCCACCAAGTTGTAATATAGATTTTTGATCATGTTCTAAATCATATGGCTTGCGTGAAGTCTCACAATAAACCTTTGAGTTAGCTTTTCATCCAGCGACTTGGAGTTTCCCTCATTCACATGATCTCAGAACAAATCAGAGTTTTAGTGAGGTTAAGTCAAGATCAGTTCAGGGTTTGCAATGATTGAAGATGAGCCATCGATCATGTTTGGATCTTTTGGATGGTGTTTAATCTCAGAATAAACCCCAGAGTTAGAAAAAAATTTAGCAACTTAGATTTTTCTTCAGTCGCGTGATCTCAGAATAGATCATGGTCAAGAGAGTTAAAGTCAAGTTTAGGTCAGAGTTTTCATAGATAAAATCATGGAAATTGATGCTGAGATAATCTTATGTCTTGCACTAAGTCTCTAAATGAAACCATGGTTAGGCCAGATACTTGGAGATTGCGAGATACGCTTAGTCGCATGATCTCAGAATGAATCAGAGTGTCAGTAAAGTTAAATTCAAGTTGTGATCTGAGCCGTTGATCATGTTTTGATCTTGTGGTTCTCTAGTGATCTCACAATGAAATGGAATATTCTTCTATGGTCCATAGATTAAGCACAGATCATTGATCTTAGGTCTGATCTTTTGGTTCTCGTGAAGTCTCACAATAAACTCAGAGTTAAAGAAATGATCTAGTGACTTAGAGACATAAAGGATTTTAGACACCCAAGGTTAAAGATGAGTCAAAGGAGGGTTAAGGCTAAGGTCATAACTAAGGGTAATATTTGAGCAAGTCCCATTTGATTGAATGGTAGGCGTAAAGCCTCAATGCAAAGATGCTTGAAATCTATCCATTAAGGAATCACGCCTTGAAGACACGTGTCCATGGAGGGATAGGCTAAGAAAAGAAGAACTAAAGCTAAATATTGATCAATTTTAGTTTGATCAGACAAACTACGCAAAGCCTCAATGAAGAAATGATCAAAATATAATGATTAAGACATTGAGTCGAGATGACATGTGGCACTGATGATTTCATGAGTCCCAGGTTAAATAGAAAAAATAAAGACATGGCAAGTAAACAAGATCTGTCGGTGGGTGTAATCCCTTGATGGCCAAGATGAAGATGTCTAATCTTTAAGGCATTGTGCCAGGATGCCACGTGTCTCTAATAATATCTAAGTTTGAAGATAAAATAAAGATAGAGATAAAGATCAATGACTGTGTTTTTAAAGGAAGGCATGTCTTATTCAAAACCGTTGATACAAACACCTGCATCACCTGTGACCATTGTCATTCAAAATATTCAAATATTCAAATATGATTTTCAGGGTTTCATGGTGGTGGCATGGTCTTTCAAGTTGCAGACAAGAGAGATGGGTTGAGCTAACTTCTCTAATTGAATTTATGGTGATGGGAGATGTATTCATATTTGTCTCTAATCTTCTGAGATATTTCCCAAGTGCATTGATGATTGAACATGACCATTTTAGGGTCTCTGTATTGTTTAATAAATATCTTTTGTAAACCCCTAATTTTTCGCTAAATGATTGATGGATTGACTCCCAAGCCTGTGTTCTAGGGGAGGTTGTATATAAGTATTTTTAGAAGCTTTTTAGATAGAGTTTTTTTCAACTTATGCAACACTTTCCGTGGCATTCTCTCTGCCCTCAGGTTTTCATCAGTTTGTAATTTGTCATTGATTTCCAGATTATGCAAAGGATTTTCTGTGATATTCTCTCTATCCCAGGCCTTCTTGTCTATATTTCTCTTATCTGAATTATAATATAGTCGTTGGTATTAGAGAGATCTTGGAGTTCTTGAGCCCTCTTTCTTTCTGCATCTTTTTGTTTTATTCTGAATGATTTGATTTAGATGAACGTGTGGATATTGTTCAATCCCCTCCCATTTTTATCTTATTTTTGTGCATGTTTTTTGGAGTGTATGTTTGTTTGCATGTCATAGTCTGTGTCTATCTCTTTCAATATGCTAATTTTGTGAAAACTTTGCTTTCCTTGAATAGCCTCTTTTCATTTCATACCTCTCTATGAAATACTTATGCAAGCCTATTCAGAAAGTTGTGTTCTTCTAGATTCAGGGTTTCATGCTAGTTCTTGGTCACTATGTTATGATTCATGTTAGCTTTGGTGCATCACCTAGTAGGATAATTTTATTTTCAGTCATTTCCCTTTAGTTATCCTTCTATCCCTTTTCCTTCCAAGTTTACTTTCATGTTTAAAATCAGCTAAGGTGATTATCCAAGAGGAACCGACCTAGAATCTGGAGGCTTCACTTTAGTTAGCAGAGGTCCCACAACCTAGAAGTGATTCCCATGTTATCCTATATTTTTAGGATCAAGCACTTAACAAGGTGAAAAATTTAGTGTATAACAGTATCGACTTGTAATCCCATTGACTTCATTATCTCTATAGGCATAACTATATTAGATGCTCCTAAATCTATCACACAATTTTTAAGAATCTTACCATTGATGACTAAAGTTAAGAAAAAGGGATCAACAACTCCTAAAGGATTGTTTACATATTTTTATTTAAATAAATTTGAGGGATTTCCAAAATAATTTCTTCAGACTCTCTTCCCTTTCTTTCTGACTTATCTTATATATTTTTTAATCTTTTCAACACCTTTTGGTTTTTTGGATTCTTATTGAAGAAACACTATCTAGCACTGTGAGGACTTTCTCCTTATGCTCCTTAATTCTCATCACTTCTAAAAATGGAACTTTAATAGTCTTTTGTGACAACAATTGCCCCATATCAATAGGGGTGTATTTTACATCAGAGGATTTTTGTTTTTCAATACTAAGATTACCATCCTCAACTTGAATGGTCAGAGTTGATTGTTCTTTCTCTGATTTCTTATTTTCCATTTTAGGAGAGGAAGAAATTGTTTCTGGTCTTTTGGATTTTTCTTCATATACAATGTTTGAACCATTTGATTTTTTTATAATTTTGACTTCTGGCCTACTTACATTCTTAGCAGATCCTTCCTTGTTTTGTTTATGCTTGACATCTTCTTTGTTTTCTTTGATAAAAATACTAGCTGGTTTGGTACACGCATCACCAACTACTATATTTCTCAAGTTATAATTACTTCTTTCTTTATCAACCAGATCAACTGTAATTTTTTCTCTTTCCTAATTAGAAGTTCTTCTCACTATTGTATACTCCTCACTGTTTTGAGCATAACATCCTATATTATCAACTTTTTCTTCTTCACTATCAGACAAAACTTGTTGATGATATACTTCTACTCTACCTTGTGAACCATACATATCATATTTCTCAATTTCATTATCAAAATCTACATCAGGACATGAATAAGAATCATTCATAGCACAACCATTATAATCACACAATTCACCTTCCTCCTCTCCTTGTTCCTCATTTATATCCATATTCAGAGCAACAATACAATATTCAGGATTATGTGGGGATTCACAAGCTTCACACCAATAATCATCATTACACAATTAACAAAAATTTTGTGCAAAGGATCAAGAATCCCATTATTAGGATTGTCCTTTCTTTGTGGGACAATAGGTTTCCCATCCTTAAATTGGGTACCATAAGGATAACTTTGCATTTTTGGTTGTTGACTATAACTGTTATGAGATGACCAACTATTATATGGAGCTCTATAATGTTTATATTGTGGTTCCTTTTGATTGATCCTACTAAGTCGTCCATCATCCCTTCTACCCATTTTTCCTGATACTTTTCTATTCATTTCTATATTAACGGTTGTCTTATAGGCTTCAATAAGGCTTCTTGGATTCTTGTCTCAGAGAGAATATCCCATTTTAGAATCATAAGCATTTAAATATGTAGCAAGACATACCTTTTCATCAAGCCTTATTTTTTCAAAAATCCTATGCATAGCTCTTTGGAACCTTTTATTGAATTCAGCAACTTCCTTATTTGAATTATACCCAATGCAATTATACTTTAGAGATTAAGTGCAAAAACATAAAGCATAAAACAAATGACATATACACAGGTGACACCAAGATTTAACATGGAAACCCAATATGGGAAAAACCACCAATGCAACTAATCTTTATTACCCAATGCAATTATACTTTAGAGATTAAGTGCAAAAACATAAAGCATAAAACAAATGACATATACACAAGTGACACCAAGATTTAACATGGAAACCTAATATGGGAAAAACCACCAATGCAACTAGTTACTATTTTTCACTCTTCTAAAGTGAGCCCTGTTAGGTGTGACCTTGTTAAAGGATTTAATCACCCTGTGAGGAGTGGCCCTGTTAGAGGTCTTCAACACTTCAACATAGAAATGCTACCTTGTGAGAGGATTTACAAAAATACTGTAAAGTCTACTCTGTTAAGAGATTTTAGATCACTACTACAATTGCTATAAAGTAACAATGAATTGACCTGTATGTGTAAGCAACTGTCTTTTCTGATTTAGATCTCTATTCTAATTATAAATGGATCCTTGCTGATCATATGTTCTATTGCAGCTTCAAGTGATCTGTGCTCAATCATAATCCTATCTAATTTTTCCTTCACTCTTCATATCACAGAATTCCACACTTCTACTTTCTCACCTTGTAACTCACTTATTCAATCCAAACTTGACCTTTCATTTATATGGTAAGCCCTGTCAAGTCGGATTGGATATAATTCCATATAATAAATCACAATTTAGTCATCCTCATATAACCAATTAATTATAGAAAATAAATCACTGTTATTCAGTTGCCACTGAATGCCCAACCAAGACTGAAATGCCCGAGTGACTCGGTCAACACTTAACTTGCTTCAATGCCTGACTGAACTTGGTTAACACTAAATAAATCATTCTATTCACCACTGTGCTTGGTCTAAATGTAGACATTTGTGTAACATCACTACATAAGTGTAAATACATGTGTAACATCAATGACAATACACAATTGAATAATTGTCTTCAACAATCTCCCTCTTTGGCTTTGATGGCAACACAACATGTCATAATACAAAGAATTGTGGAGCAACAGAAATTTTTTATTAATGTCTTTAGCTTCATTCTGATTCTCATCCAAAAAACTCCACCTGACATCAAAATCTCCCTCTTACTATATTATAGAAAAATTCTCCCTCTTTTATCTTATTCTTATGTATTATAGAAAACTCTCTCTCTTTGACAAAAGATGCCAAAGACACCATCTCCACAAATACCAATAGTCAGTACTATTTCACTTTATAATTGTAATGTACCTGAATGTACAAATTCATGTGCAATGTGCTCTGACGTACCTACATCAACTGATATATCTTCACTGTCACTCGGGTTGATGCATCACTAAACTATATTTTAGTGAGCTTTAGTTAGGGGAAGGACCCCTAGCTTTCCTCTAAGATACAAGAATTCATCCTTAGGTAAAGGTTTGGTGAATATGTCTGCAAATTTTTCTTTGGTATTCACATATTCCAACCTTACTTCTTTATTTTGTACCAATTCCCTCAAAAAATGATACTTTATTGCTATATGCTTGGTTTTGGTGTGCATCACGGGATTCTTTGAAATTTGAATGGCACTGGTGTTGTCATAGTAGATAATAACTAATTCTTTTACTTCTTCCTTCATTCCTGACAACAACTGCTTGATCCATATGATGTTTGAACAGTTCACTGCTGCAGCAACACATTTTTCCTCTGTTGTAGACTAAGAGATACAATTCTATTTCTTGCTAGTCCGAGACACTAACCTCTTTCTAAGGAAGAAAGCTCCACCACTTATGAATTTCCTGTCATCGACACTTCCAGCCCAATCATCATTAATGAATACCTTTAAATCAAAGTTTCCACCTTTCTTATACCATAAACCATAGTATTTAGTACCCTTTAGATATCTCAGAATTCTTTTGATTTCCATTAGGTGATTATCTCTAGGATTAGTTGAAAATATTGCAACAATACCAACTACCAATGCAATATTAGGTCTGGTGTGAACAACATATTACAATTTTCCAATCATGGATCTGTAGTTAGTCTGATCTACCTCCTTTGAATCATCATCTTTAGACAATTTTTTTCTTGTGCACATGGGTGTTCCAACAGGTTTGGAATCTTCCATACCAAATTTCTTAAGTGTCTCCTTGATATATTTTGATTGAGTAATGTAGATACCATCCTTCATTTGATGTACTTATAATCCAACAAAGAATTTGATCTCACCAAACATAGACATCTGAAATTCTTTACTCATAGCTACAGAGAATGCTTTGCATAGGTCATCATAACCAGTGAATAATATGTCATCAACAAATATCTCTGCTAACAATATTTTTTTCTGTGGTCCTTGTTTGATGTACAGGCTACTGTTATCATTGGTTCTCTAAAATCCAATGCTTACTAGATAGCTATGCAGTCTTTCATACCAGGCTATGGGCGCTTGCTTCAGTCCATACAATGCTTTGTGCAGCTTGCAAACCATATTCCTTCTACTAGGATCAACAAATCCTTTAGGTTGTTCAATGTAGACTTCTTCTTCTAGGATTCCATTCAGAAATGCAGATTTCACATCCATTTGATATACTTTGCATCCTTTATGTGCAGCATATGCTAGAAGAGTTCTAACTCCTTCAAGTCTTGCAACTGGAGAAAAAGTTTCTCCATAGTCAACACCCTCTTCTTGAGCATATCCTTTACAAACTAGTCTGGCCTTGTTTCTAGAAACTTTACCATTTTCCATTCATCTTATTTCTAAAAACCCACTTGGTTCTAATCACATTCTTCTCCTTTGGCCTAGGCACAAGAGTCCAAGTTTTGTTCTTCTCAATCTGCTCAATTTCTTCATTCATTGCTTCTATCCAACTTTCATCATTCAATGCATCTTTAACAGTTCTAGGTTCAAATTCACTTAGTAAGCATGTACCTTTGAGTTTTTTCCTTGTCATTATACCTTATGTCTAGTCTCCAATTATCTGCTTAGGTGCATGGTGCCTTTTAACATATTTTGAAAGTACCAGATCCTTCAGTCTAGATTCTAGACTTGATTCACTAGGTCTGTCATTTTCAAACATTCTTTCGTGTTCCTCTGTTTGATGCTCGGGTTCCACTATCTGTGACTTAGTTCCCTCTGTCTGTGACTCGGGTTCCTCCATCTATGACTCGGTTCCCTCTTCTTGTGACTCAGTTCCCTCTGTCTATGATTCAGTCTCTTCTACCAACATCTTGGGTTGCACAGTTTACAACTCGGTTTTCTTCAAAATAGGAATACCTTTGACTCTCTTGTTCTTTCTTATGTTTACTAGATTATCAAAAATTACATGACACAACCTTTTATGCCATAACCAGCTTTCTTCTACTTGGGCAATAAAGCATGAATCTTCAATGAGATCAAGATTGAATAGATTACCTTTTATTTGTCTGCCAATTTCGACTAGGTTCCCTTTACCATCCAGGAGCTTGGCCTTACCATTCGGGAATTCTACCTTGAAGCCAATGTTGTTCAGCTATGCTACACTGAGTAGATTTATCCTCAATCCTTTAACCCAATAAGCATTATTAGATTTGATTCCTTCTATCAGAACAATGCAACCTTTTCCTCTTACAGGGCAAGGTTCATCATTCCCAAAACTGGCATTCCCACCATCATAGTGTTCAAGATGTTCAAACTTTGTCTTATCACCATTCATGTGATGAGAACAACCACTATCAATTATCCATGTGTCATTTTTATTGATGTGTGAGAAAAGTGTTGTCTTTTCAACTTCTTCATCTGACTCATCCTTAATATAAATATAAACCATTTGTTCTTCTTCATCATTGTCAAAATCTTTAGCAATATAACAAGACTTCTTGCATTTATCCTTGTAGCTTTTGTAGTTCTTGAAATCTTTCTTACCTTTAAATTTGTTGAACTTTTTCTCATCTTTGTCTTCTTTGTTCAGACACTTTGCATAAATGTGACCAACCTCATTGCATGAAAAACAAATCAATGGTATCTTTCCTCTGTATTTTCCTTTTGCAGCTCTTCTTGCAAGTAATGCTTCAATGATGTCAAGATCTTCATCATCATTGTCACTTTCAATCTGCTTCCCTTTTGAGTATCTATCCTTCTTACCAAGGTTCAATTTCTCTTTGAATGCAGACTCAATATTGCTAGAGCTAGGAGAGTAATTGTCAAATTTATCCAGCTCAAAAGTTGTAAGCCTTCCCACTAATGTATCCAAAGTTATATCTTTATTGCACCTCATCTCTTGAATGGATGAAACTCTAATAGCATAGATAGGAAGTAAATTTCTTAGTACCTTGCTGACCATTATTGTATCTTCAATTATTCCACCTACATCTCTGATAGCACTCACAATCTTCTTGATTCTATCACTGTAACTTGTAATGTCTTCTCCTTCTTTCATTTTCATCTGGTCAAATTATCCTCTTAGACTTTCTTCTTTGGATCTCTTTACATTTTCATCTCCTCCATGAATGTCTTGTAATTTCTTCCACATATCATAGGTTGTAGGGTAGTCCTTGACTTCATCAAATTTTGAGTAGCTAAGTGAAGAAGCTATATCAATCATCATTATGTTATGATGCTTTTGTTCCATCATCTGTTCCACAGTCATAGTCCATGTTGGTTCCACATATTTTCTCTCCAAAAATTGCAAACCAGCATCTCCAATAGTAGAAATATGTAGCTTTATCATCTCCTTCCATGCTAGGAAATTGTCTTTGTTTAGCTTAGGAATCTCCCTTCTGTAAGACATCTCTGATCTTTAGCTTAGGCCTTGATAACCTTCTCTGAAAGAACTTGAAGCTCTTATAAAATTGTTGGAAATGAGATAAGTAACTGAGAGGGGAGGGGTGAATTAGTTACTCCAAAACAAATCCTTTTTCCCTTAGATGTCTTAAATACTTTAACATTGTTACTCGGTTAATTAAGATATTATTCTGTAACTCGGGTGTCAAAGTAATCTTTATAATACCCTATGCAATTATACTTTAGATATTAAGTGCAAAAACATAAAGCATAAAACAAATGACATATACACAAGTGACACCAAGATTTAACATGGAAACCCAATATGGGAAAAACCACCAATGCAACTAGTTACTATTTTTCACTCTTCTAAAGTGAGCCCTGTTAGGTGTGACCTTGCTAAAGGATTTAATCACCGTGTGAGGAGTGGCCCTGTTAGAGGTCTTCAACACTTCAACATAGAAATGCTACCTTGTGAGAGGATTTACAAAAATACTATAAAGTCTACTCTATTAAGAGATTTTAGATCACTACTACAATTTCTATAAAGTAACAATGAATTGACCTGTATGTGTAAGCAACTTTATTTGTTGATTCAGATCTCTATTCTGATTATAACTAGATTCTTGCTAATTACATGTTCTATTTCAGCTCTGAGTGATCTGTACTCAATCAGAATCCTATCTGATTTTTCTTTTACTCTTCATATCACAGAATTCCACACTTCTGCTTTCTCACCTTGTAACTCACTTATTCAATCCAAAATTGACCTTTGATTTATATGGTAAGCCCTGTCAAATCAGCTTGAATATACTTCCAAATAATAAATTACAATTCAGTTGGCCTCATATAACCAATTAATTATAGAATATAAATCACTATTAGTCGGCTGCCACTGAATGCTTGAGTGACCCGGTCAACACTAAACTTTGTTCAATGCCCGACTGAACTCGATCAACACTAAATAACTCATTCTATTCACCAACTATGCTCGGTCGAAATGTAGACATTTGTGTAACATCACTACATAAGTGTAAATACATGTGTAACATCAATGACAATACACAATTGAATAATTGTCTTCAACAAATTGTTTGTACCTTTCTATATGAAAAGATCTCCTTTGGAATTTTCCATCATTTTGGCATGTAGATGCTTTGGCTTTTGATGTTGTGGTATTTTTAGCACCAACATGAGAAAGTCCAGAAGATTGCATGAGGACATAAATCTTCTTCTTCATGTCTAAAGTAGTAGCATCTGCTTTTGCTTTCTCCAACATTTTGGCCATGGTTTCCTTCTCCCTTTTGGATTTCTCAAGATCAATGTCCAATTTAAACATTTGATCTGTTGGAACTTTGTGACTTTTGGGTTCATCTATTTCACTTCCTATCACCTTCTTCTTTCCTTTATCTTTAGAACCTTGAGCATGAATACTTTGGTGAGTGATAGATTTCTCTTGATCCTTTTTAAGTCTTTCAACATAATTTGTTGCTTGATTTTTTAGCCATTGCTCTTTTAATTTTTCATTTCTAATTTTCTCTTGTTTTTTCTTATTGGCCTTCTCTTTCTTTCTTTGTTTTCTAATGGCCCACTGCTCTTAGAGGTATCTATTGTATTCATCTTCATCTTCTAAGGAATCTTTAGAATTTGATGAAGTGATGTCAGATTCTTCTTCTTCTTTCTGACTAGGAGAGCTATTATCTCCATATGCTTCCAATCCCAAGTCTAGAGCCTCTTCATATTATGATGTGTTTCCTTCATGGATATATTAGATTGGATCTTCTCTCCTAGTGTTCTACTCTTGTCTTCTTGGAGATGGATTATCTAGATTATATTTATTCTTCTTTTCTCTCTAAGAGTGTCTAGTCCTAGAAGTAGTTGGAAGTCCACCTTCCAATTCAACTTCAAGATGTTCTTTTACCCTAGATTTGGTATTCATATTGGAAACAAAATGTGTATAAATATTGATTATTACTCAGTATTGATTGCAGAGATTGTTTTGAGCCACCACCCAAAACAAGTTGGGAAAATACAACACTTGGCTAATATTAATACTTCAATGCAGAAATAAGGGGTAAACAAGACTAACTCTATTCTTGCAAAGGTCAAATCCCCAGCAGAGTTGCAATTTTTTTGGTGACTCCGATGAGTTAAATGATATAAATAGTAAAACACCAAAGATTCCTTGAAAGGTTTTAGCAAGAGTTCTACATCTCTATCCCCAGTAGATTTTCCAGTTTGTTGGTTTTTAAAACTATTATGCTATGAAAGCAACCAATATACCCTAAGACTATTATTAAAAATGGTTAACTCCAAGTATGAGAGCTCAGCAGGGTAACCGGACAAACTATAGGACAAGACTATCCTCTAGTCTTCTGGCTTTGTAAAACCAAGGTAGGTGCACCTAATCTAGACAAATATTCAACTTTTCACAACTTTTTACAATCTGGATTTTAACACCAGATAAATGGTAAGAAAGTATGAAATGATAACCACTCATTCAATGAATCTTCACTACCATGCAGGACCCATAACCAATAACTACAAAACTTAAAAGGACTGAAAAGGTTTTGATGTTTTTGATAGGGCAAAATATAGCCAAATCTATTCAGACATGTATCAAAGTTTAAGGTACTAATTACTGATTAGTGCTTTATCCATTGGGAAATTTTTTTAGTTCAACTACATGACAGAGAAACTAACTATTGTCAAGGAATCAAAACCATAAATACAAATAAATCAGACCGAACACTTCTTAGAAGATCTTTCTTTAGACAAACCCAAAGAACTTATGTCATATCTAAAGCATTATTTGATTTGATCTGATCCTAGATCAAAACTAAGGACTAATGACATATACACAAATAAATTCCATGTAATGAATCAGAAGATTCACAACTCAATAGGTAAGCAACAATGAGAGACTTAAATCTGAGATACTGTATTAAGTACAAAGAATCCAGTTTCAATTCCAAAATTCTTCAAAACACTTGCCACTTCAATAAATGAAAAATATCTACAACTTTATTCTTCTATGATAATACTCTCTAGATATACATCTGTTATACCCACTGAAAAACAATAAAAAGGTTTTATGCCTTATGCTACTTGACCAAAGTTTTTCCAGCCTCTACTAAATGATCTTGGAAGTCCTTTTATAAGCCAAAGACTGCAACAAGCCTTGAATCATTTAGGGTTAGGGATTAACTCATAAAAAAATTACAAGATAGGAGAAATTAATTCATCTCAACCACTAAGAATCTTTGTCATTAGTCAAGTTGAAACATTCCATGCTCTAGTTTGCTTAAGAAATCTGATCTAGCCACCATCCACCTAGGAAATTGTAGAATATAGTCTTGTCAAAGGAATAATAGATAGAATTTCTAGTCTGCATTAATTATCTCAGGAATACTCCGCCTATTAGGGCTGTAGAAAGCCAAAAATCTTGTCTTGAGAAGCTCAGTATATTCAAGAACATATCTATAATCTACATTTAAACAATTCTAGAAAAGACACCTTATTGATGGAAAAGAACAGGAAAAGATTAAACTGATTAAAACTAATCATAAACCCTAAAGAGATAACCCTTTGATAAATGCATTTAGAAACTGCCAGATTCTTCTTCATACAACATCCAACAAGTTTTATGATCAAAGCTAGAAAATTAAATTATTCCATTAAATGCTCTGTTAGAAGATGACATATTTCACCGCTTAGAAACCCTACAAAATGCATTTTAAAATCCATTCCAATGGCTACAATAGGTGCAAAAATATCCATCAACGATTGAGATTTAAACTTTATCAAAATTTAAAACATAGTTGTTGATTTTATTTAAGTCACCCAGGCTTTGAAAATCTATTTGAATAAGTGGCATGCAGGCACGATGCATTAATGGTTAGATCATGATCATATTTCTCCTGAGGCTTTGTGTCAGTCGTTAGATCAACATCAACTTGACTATACATTAACTTTACCCCGACTTCAAAATGCAGGTCCCACAATATTGTATAGGACACGTGGCCGCCAAGCGTAATGCCTTAAACATTAGATCTTGTGCATCTTTGACTTGAGCCTTCACGCTAATCATAAGATCTTTTAAAACCTACTAAATTTTTAACTTCATTAGTGACTCCGGGACCATGACATCAGAAGTGACACATTTTTCTTTGGCAAAATGCCTTAAGGAGTAAATAACTTCATCTTTGCATTTAAGCCTTCCCTCCTGTTGTCTGATCTAACTATGATCTAAACTTGACCTATAACTAGCCTTTTAACTCTGATCAGTCATTTCCTTTGTATCTCTAAGTCACTAGATAATTTATCTAACCCTGGTCATGTCTGGAGATCTATTTGTCCTTGGAACACGCGGCAACATCCTGTCAAATCTCTGAGTACAATACTTAACCTAGGATTTATTTGGAGATTCAACGACTCTCCATACTCGTAATCTCTATGAGTTTGTCTTAACCTAAGTTTGATTTAGAGATCTAGAAATAAATTGTATCTTGTAATCACTAAGTTTTTTTCTTGACCCTTGGTTTATTTGGAGACTTAGCACAAACCCTTGATCCTAATCTTGATCCATGGCTATGATCCTTCCTCAGAAAACCCAACTTTTATTTTTCCTAACTATGCTTGACTCTGAGTCTATCTGGAGATTAAGTGACAACTAAGTCTCTAATTCACTGAATACTTTCCTTGACCTGAGTTATATTGAGAGATCAAGCATAGTACATCAAATTAGTCATTACATCGAAGGTTCTAATTTCATCTCCCCTAAACCACCCTAACTTAATCTTAACCCAAGCTTTATCTTGAGATTCAAAGATAAAGTGGTCACCAGGTCGCTGAATATATCTCTTAACTCAGGTTACATTTTGAGATCATGCGCTAGCCACAGATCTTGATCTTAATCGATGATCAACATTGAATCTCTGAATTATCTTGTACTTGCTCGTTTCTTTCCAAGATCACATGTTATCCCTCTGATCAATCATTGCATCCATGACCCTCACTGAATCTCCCAATGTTTGAGCTGACCTCCTCTTTATCCAGTGATCATGCCCCAACCACACAATGTAAATTGGATCTACAACCTGCATATGATCATTGAATGAAAGGTTATACTTGAACTTGATCTAGTGACTCAGTGCCAACTGCAAGATTAGAAAAAGGACATGAACAGGTCAACAGTGTGCATGTAATCTCCAAAATAAAAGGAATATTCGATCTTGGTTGGGAGATTGCACAACAAAGGTAAATTAAAAGTGCACATGACTTAAAATATTTTAAGTGACTCGGAAAAGGTAATGAGAAATTAGAACAAGACTTGAAGGATTGAGGGTTTAAGCCGGAAACCAAAAACAGTTGTAGAGACAAGAAAGAAAACTTAGAACCATGAATTTTTTTGAAATAGACCAAGTGAAGATAGTGATATGAAGAAGGATTTTTGATGATCCTAATTCTAAGTTTGATTGGCCTAATACTACATATTGGAATTGTTATAGATGTCTGAGTGAAAAATTGATTTTCTAGATTGTGACAACGATGCTTGACATAGCAAGTTTATGTGCTTTGGGGATATCTTACAAATGATGGTGATTTAGGCATTGTGAGCTTCAGAGACAACAGAAGTAAAAGTGAGGAATGCTTTCCATTTAGCGCAAGTTGTGACTATATCATGAAAAATTTTGAATAGTGCTAACAGGTTGATTCAGCTTGTCTATTACCCTGTAGGTAATAGTTGGATGAGGTACTAAGAAATATGTTATGATTTATAGACCAATCTATTATCCTTGTGCCTATAAAGGCCAATACATTATTTGAAATAATTGAATTGTGTATACCAAACATTGCAACAATATCTTCATTAAAATTCAGAACTTAAGTTTCATTAGTCTCTTTCAATGCCACAACTTCAATCCACTTTTTAAAATAATCAGTGGCTATAAGTATAAACTTATGTCCTGAAATAGAAGGTAGATTTATTGGACCAATGAAATCAAGTCCCCACTTCATAAATGGATGTTCCATATGCACAGGCTATAGGGGAAAGGCTGCCAAACATTTTTTATCAATAAAAATTGCACACTTTTTTCATCTTCTTACCCATGCAAATGCATCTTTGTACATGCTAGGCCAATAGTAACCAACTCTCATACTCTTCAATTCTATTTTCCTAGGATAAAAATGACCACCAAATGGTCCACTGTGAAACTCTCCTAGGATCTTATCAATCTAATTTATTTCAACACATCTTAACAATACACCATTATAGTCTTTTCTATACAAAATATCATTCAAAATGACAAAGGGAATAGCCTAAAGTCTAAAGTACCTTATCTTTAAGTTGTTTAGGCCTTGAGGGAACCCACTAGTGTGTAAATAATGCTTTATTTCTTGAATCCATCTTGTTGTATTTAAGGGTACAACATTCTTATCTACATTGTCATTCTTTACATAGCATTATTTCCACCCTAACAATTGTCTTCCTTTCTAGCAGAAAGCTTCTCAAACATGCCTTTACCTCTCACAAGCTTAGTTACCTTAATTTAGATATTATACGTCATGAATTTGGTTATCCATCCCACCCTCTTGTCATTCAGATCCTTTTTCACAAACAACTCCTTAATGATTAGATGGGCAATCATAAGATGTATTATGTTACTTTCAATCAATGGTTTGAATTTTTTAGACTTCTTGTCGCAACAAGGACATGTTTCTCAATAAAAGTATATCACAATTCATATCCTTTTAATCCTTGACTAAAAAATGAAATAGGATGCACCTGATCTTCTTTATTCTTGTGAACCAGCATGGCTGAAATGGAATCATTAGCCCCAAATGCATATAGTATAAAATATTTAACAAAATTTTGGTTCTCAAGAGTAGGTGTGCTAGAAATAGCTACCTTGATGTCTTAACAAATTTTATTGCCTTCTCTTGACCAATTGAAGCTTACATTCTTCTTAAGTATGGTTTTCATGGGTTTCAACATGGGTGAAACATTAGGAATAAATCTACTAAGAAATTTTGTCCTTTCAAGAAAAATTTCCAAGCCTTTCTTGTGAGAAGGAAATGGTAAAGAAAGGATTGCATTCACTCTTTTAGGGTCTATTATTGTACCCTTCCTTAAAACAATCTGACCAAGTAGTTTTCCCTCATGGAAAATAAAAATACACTTCTTTGGATTTAATGATTCACCAAATTTTTTTGCATCTCTCAAAAATCTGCTTCAGATGATTAAAATATTCTTTAGAATTTTTAGAAAATATAGTGATATCATCCACATAGACAAGTACAAACCTATTTATTAGGCCATGGAAATCCATTTCCATTTATTTTTGGAAGTTTTCTCCCATATTTGATAATCCAAATGACATTTTAATGTATGTCATGGTTCCCCATTTTGTAGTAAATGCAGTTTGTACTGATCTTCTTCATTGATTAAAATTTGGTTATAACCTAAAAAACCATCCAACAATGAGAGTCTATCTGAACTCGAAACATACTATAAAATATGCTCCATTGAGGAAAGTAGATGATGATCTTTGAATGAGGCACAATTGAGATCCCTAAAAAATACACTCAATATGATCTCACCATTCTTTTTCCTCATAGGAATCAAATATGACGCCCATGAAGTGTGCTTGATTGGAAAAATAATACTACCTTCAATAAGCTTGCTCATCTTTGTTTTCATCAAATGCTCAAGCTTCATATTCAATGGTCTTTGCTTCTTCCTAACCATTTTTGTGTTAGGTTCTAGCTCTATGGTATGCTAGGCTAAATGAGGGTAAAAATCCTTCAAATCATGGTATTCCCATGTAAAAACATCACTAAATTCCTGATAAATTGAAACAAAAAGTTGGTGTTCCTCTTTAGTATAAAATTTTCCAAGCTTTAAAAACTTACCTTTCATAATCGCAATTGGTTCATAATGGTCCTCCTTGAATAATGTGTCATTCATATCCATCCTAACCTGGGCATCAACATTAAAAATAGAATCAAGGGTAACAAGGCCCTTTGGAAGCTTATTAATTTTAAGTTGCAAAATTTGATTTTCATATTGCTGCTGCAATTGTTTCTAATTTTCGTTGGAGAACTCGGCCTCTTCAATTAGGAAATTGATTATTTGTTCACCATTCTTGAAAACGTGTCAACTTAAATTGTTATCTGGTACTGAAGGTCTGACAACTACCTTGACATATTGTTGTACCTACACATTGTTAACTTCTTTAGGTATGTCATATTCAACTCCCATGGCTTCCAGTCTATCTACCTATTTGTTTTGACCTTTAGACATTGAAACAATGTTGAAATAATTAAACTCTTCAGTCATA
This sequence comes from Thuja plicata, assembly GCA_018584345.1. Classification (NCBI taxonomy): domain Eukaryota; kingdom Viridiplantae; phylum Streptophyta; class Pinopsida; order Cupressales; family Cupressaceae; genus Thuja; species Thuja plicata. The sequence goes on along the minus strand of MU226357.1, from coordinate 197,298 downwards.
TCTAGAACTCTATTTTTATACAACTTTAGAAAATCATTCTTTGTGGCATTTAAGGTAGAAATTTTATTAAAAACTAATTACCTATCATGAACTACCTGTAAACTATTAACTTTCCTCTTTCTGACCCATTCTAGGTGATGAACAAGTGACTCATACTTTGTTGTATTATTTGTATAGCTAAATAAAAATTTGAAAAGAAGAATAATATTTATCACTGTTAGGTGAAATCAGCATTGCACCACCTCCTAAACCCACTTTTCTCCTAGATCTATCAATGTAAAGTTGCCATAACTCATTTTTATTTTTTTTAGAACATTGTTCTTCACCCTTCACAAGGTTAGGAATAACATTATGTTCATGTATGATATAATTGCCAAGGCTAGTTGTATTTAAATGATTGAATGATTTATCCTCATTTTTTTCAGCATCCTATTCATCTAAAATAATGTTTGGTATTCCTATTAGTGGTGTACTAGGATCTAGTAAAACAAGTTGATCACCTTCATGAAATAATAAATTTTCATTTAGAAGACTTGACATGTAGGGTTCCAAGTGATCATTTTCCAATGAATCAGATTTCATGGTCACTCTAGTACCATATCATATTTTAAAAAACATATGTTACCAATTGGATGATACATAACCACCCAACTTGGTTGTAAATTCTCTACTTAGACAGATAGAAAAATAAGGTGGCAGATCTATAACATATATGTTCTAAGGAATGGGAAAATTGGGACACGAATGTAAGGTTAGGTCCAAATTCTTGATTACACCTAGGGTGTTGATGGTAGATCCATCTAATTGGACTACACCTTTCTCTAATGGTTCATATTTCAATTCCAATTTCTCAACCAACTGTTTAGGCATGACAAAGCTAGTAGCTCCAGATTCTATCATGGAGTTATGGACCAAGAAATTACCTATGATCAATGTGACATAAAAGGGTGTTGGCTTCACTTCTAATTTGTTTATTCCATCTTTTGGTTGAAAGGTATTATCCAACAACACTTTGGATTTATCTTGTGTTGGTTGGTCAGTCAATGAAATTTTAGCTAATGCCTCCGTCATACTCTCTCTTTGACTAGGTAAAAGTAATGCATCTAGTATTGAAATACTAACAATGGATTTCTTTAAATGTTCAACAATATTGAAAGTGGGAAAACTAACCTTTTGTTGTACTTTATCATTAAAAGAATCATTTTATCCTTGTGGTGTTGTATTTTGATCTTTTTGTTGCTCATTAGCAGGCAATGATTGTCCTCTAGAAAAAATATTGACCCCTTGTTCCTGTGAGGTCGTGAGCTACCATTTTTTACTTGTACTAGCTTTCTTTAGAGTTGTATATGTCATTACCTTGATATTTCCATCTTGTTGTTCTATTTTTTCAACTTTGCCTTTTGACCTTGTGTTCACTGAGACTGGAACATAACACTGGTTTTGTGGAAAATTAACACCACAGAACTCATCTCCTTGGAAATTCATCAAAGCTACATCAGGTACACTTGAATCCAATTGAAAAACATGGTCTCCTTCTTGGGTTGTATTCTATTGTCCTACTAGACTATTTTGTACCATCAACACTTGATTATGTATTCTATTTGGGAAAGTAGTCTAATTATGAGGTTGGTTACATGGGTAACACCACTCATAATATTTTATCATTTTATTCTGAATAGGAACAATCTCCCTTGAAGTGCTAGGGTTGCTAGGATTATAAGGTTTCCCAGCCCTTTTATTGTAACCAAAATTTCTCCTATGATCTTGTTTACCAACCTGATAAGAAGGATTATTTGCATGAAAATGAGCTTGGTATGGCCTATTCACAACTTCATTCTATTTCTTCAAATTGATAACTTCATTTCCTAGGTTTTGCAATGTCTTCATCAAGCTTTCATCTTGTTCCTTAATGTATTTTAGCTCCTAGGAAGATGTTGTAGCTGCACTTCCTTCAGTTGCAACTTGGGTGTTAAAGGATGGAAAAGAAGGAACAGTAAGGCATAGGAGGCCTTGAGGCAATCTTTCCTACCTGAATCAAACAATTTTTTCTGCCCTTATTGCAATATAAAATGATACTAGCAAATAATTACCCCCCATTGACTGAATTAACACTAAAATATTGCTATTTAGTGCCTTAAGATAAAACAAAAAACATATTTATTAGAGAGCTTTACCAGAGCCAGAATTCTATTCCATATCTTCTAGAATCGGTAATTGAAATCTGGCATCTACTCATGTTGTGCTCTTGAAATAGTAGTAACTATTGTACCAATGATAGATGATCAGATTTTTCTTCAAACTTTCTATTCTATCGCTCACCTAACTCATCCCATGTAGATATAGAATTTACAGGAAATCATCGGAACCACTGTAGCACTTTTTTCTTGATTGATGGTTCTAAAAGCTTCAAAGCAACATCTTGCTCAGTCACTTGGCTGATTCTACATAAATATGCCACTTCCCTGATGATCTCTATGCTTGTCACATGATCTTCACTAGTGAAAAAGGGTAAACCTTTTAAGATTGTTGCTAGAATATCATGATGATTTACAGTATTCAGTGGACTTCCTTGATTAAAAGACACAAAAGGATGATTTATGGGTGGTACTGGTTGAACCATCTGATTTATAGCTTAACAATATTTATTTAATTTATTTTTTGCACTAGTTGTACAACTACTGGTATAGGTTGACTTAATATTGATATGAAATTTGTAGCTTCTGGTAAAGATGTACTTACTTATATTAGAACTATATTTTTTGTTTGAAATTCTAAATCAGAACTACTAGGTAATGTAGAATTTCTAGGAAAAGAGAAATGTTTAAGTATTTTATCAGAAAGGTCTTCAAAACTTTCAAATATAGGATTCCCAAAAGCTGAAAATGTTATATCAGAGCTAGAAGGTGATATTCCTCCTATGTTTTGTAATATTCTTGATGCCCTTCTCATTGTTCTACATTCTCTTCTTGCAGTCTGAAGCTCTTGATAATTAAAATTTTCCCTATTTAACCTTGTCTATACTTTTCTCATAAACTTTAAACAATGTATCTACTAAAAAACCAAAGTATAGAGTTGTCAGGTACTAAAAAATGTCCTCCTCAAGGCTGAAACACTAATGTTCACACCAAAACAACAAGTATTAAGCTTAAAAGAACTGAATATTAGCTCAATGTCCCACCATGCATTCCAAACAATGTTATCAGTTAGGATTGTACTCGTGATGCAAAGTTAAGAACCTTGAAATCTTATTGTAACATGGAAATGTTCTCAATGGTGGGTACTATATTGAGAACATATCTCCATATCATAGGTCGGCTTCCTCCTTTGTGTTCACCTAAAATTAAACTTGACTAGAAAAAGGAAATAAGGATATGCTTGTAAAAATGAAAACCTAAGGCTAACAGTTGATGCACCAAAAATAATTTGGTTTGTTGCTAAGATTTCACAAGGTTGTTCATGAAATACACCTCAACTCAAAACTCAATTTGACAAACGCTGCAAAATTGACTCTCTGATAGGTCCTATTATTCCAATCTTGAAGAGGAAAACACTAATACTTTCATAGTTTCACTATTAAAAAATAAAACATGATCCCAGATATGCTCCATGGGATATCATATTTTGTATTAAGCACTAAAATAAAATTGATCAAACAAGATGGAAAACATAATATTTGAATCAAAATGCTTACAAACAATGTTGGACATAGAAAAATAATGGAGAAGGAACTCAGTCTCTATATATATATAACCAAGAAATATGCTACAAATGTGAATAATATGTGCTTCATTACAATAATGATATGTTATGCAATGTACAAAACTATAAAAAAGAAAGAAGAAATCAAGAAAATTAACCCAAAAGATCCGATATTGAGCCTGAAATAGTAATGGGTCAGATAGAACTGGGACACCCTAAAAATTAAGCACCAAAGTGAAAGAAAAAAAACACTCACTGCTTGAAAATCTCCCCCAAGTCAAGTAGAACTAGACATCCAGTCAAAACTCCCACAAAATTCTATAATATCCTCCCAATGTGCACACAAATCATTTGGGTCGAATGCAAATAGGTATCCTCAAAACTAGGGATAAAAAATAGTAGTGACCAAGAGTTAATTGTCTAGAAAGTGTCCTTAATCGATCTGCAACTAGAAAAAACTCCAAAATAGCCTTAAATGCTCATAACTGCTCAAAATTCCTCATAAAGTGCTGGAGAAAATAAATAACCCCCTCTAGTGTACATACACATGTGGAAATAGATAAAGTTGACCTCCAACCGATGTAAAATGAACTCCTAGTCCATCGAAAGGAAATATAAACTCCCCTTTATTTACTCTCCTTGCATTTAAAGATTAAATTATTATTATATGATCTATAATTCATCATATAATAATAACTCAATTTATAATTATGCCACACAAAGGAAAATAAAAAATGAAACTAATAGTCTTTTTTTATCTTATATTAATGCTTGTAAGGTAGTGCATCTTACATCATTAATACAAAATATTAATGTAAACTAGGAAGTAGATGACTATTAGCCCATGAGACATTTTTAATAAAAATCCCACAAAAATACCAATTCTTCGAAAGACCTATCAGGTATATCTTGGAAACCCTAAACTTTACCTCATTTAACTTTTGCTTTCTCTTTAAGGAGTCTTCTTCACTATGACAACCACTAGGGTATAGATAGATTTCGAAGGGCATCTTTGGATCTCTTTCTTGCATGTTGGGGATTTTAACTTTGATCTATGCATCTCTTAACATGTACTTTTTCTATTTTATGGGAGATTTTTTATTCGTGTGCTCCAAATATGGATCATTTTACTGAAGACAAAACAAAACTTATGATCAACATTATCATATTTCCACAATCCATTTAAAATAATTATTTACTTTTGGATTTGTAAGTGTTTTTAGCATCAACATTTTAGATCACACTATGTGATCCATCATCAGAATGAGAGAGAGTGCAAGAATTGTAAAAATAAGATACAGACTAAGCCTCACTCAAAAGATGTATAAAAAGGAAGGGGAAGAGAGGACACTCAGAGAGAGAGAGAGAGAGAGAGAGAGAGAGAGATTGATATTATGAAGGCAAAGATTAATATTCTTAATAGTATGGGAATTGGGGAAAAGTCGGTGGCTATTTGTCTGAATGAAATAAAAGAAGTTGTAGGGAACTCAGAAGCCCAGGCGGAGTTTGTTAATAAAGTAAGGAAAATGGAGAGACAAATCAAAGATATCCAAGATACGGTTGAGAAAGATGACAGTGCTATGCAGATTACGAATCTGACTACAAAGGTGGAGAGATTGGAGGCTACGGTTAAAAAAATCAGGGAGAAATGTTTGATAAGTCTCAAAGCTTACTGTGGCCATGCGCAAACATTGATGGAAAAATTGGACAAGGATGACAACGGTAAGGAATGCAGAGAGATTAAGGAGGTTACTGGCCTGGGCTCACGCACCAGAGCTAGCACAAAGAAGTACAACACTAAGGAGGACAAAGACACTGCGGAGCTAAAGAATACGGTTAGCAACATGCAGATTATGGTCATCAAAGCGGAGGAACTTATGCAGGGAATGTAGCTTTCCTTTTTGCTATCCCTTAGGGGTTTTTGTTGTCCCTATTTTTATTGATGTTTCTATGGGAATTTTTTGGCTTGGTAGTTTGTTTTTTGTTTCCTTTCCTTTTGGGTGCCTTGGCACAGTTGTTTCTACTCTATGTTGAATATTTGTTTTAAACTCTTTTTAGGTTTCGGGTCCTTGTAAAACCTGTTGAACTTTATAACATTGTAAAGGTTTTGGGTCCTTGTAAAACCTATTTTTACTTAATCAGAACCTCAACAACCTATGCCACATTAGGAATTACAAAGACAAACAAGTCAATCAACTCAGTCAAAATTTCAAATCCACATATTGACAAAAAAATAATTTCCATTAAAATATAATTGAAAAAGATACATGGTTCAACCAACATGTTGAAGAGAAAACATATGTCTACAGCAAGGAAGAGTGCCCAGACCACACTATCAAATGCATTAGTAGTATATCAACATGAGATATTACATCAATATATAAAAATAGTTTTGACCAGCTTGTCAAAAATAGCTACATCCAAAGACAGACTTCAACTAATTTGTCAAAGTATATCAATAATAGAAATGAGAGATTCGACCATCTTGTCGAAAACAACTAGATCAAATAAATCTATGTGAGACAATAAGAGTAGACTAACACAAATTTATTATACAAAAATATAATAGACCACTGGGTTGATTACAAGAAAATCATAATATTTCAATCTTGAGACCTTCTTGACAGGAGCTCTAGACACCTATTTCACACAATACACGAGGGTGAGAATATTGTGGGAGTGTGTTTCTACCCTACCACAAAGAAATTACACTTCCCTAGAATCTTTCCTAACATGAAATATACCCATCCTAGCTGGAGGAAAGCTAATCAAGTAAACTAATAGGTGTAATGGAATGGTACAGATTAGCATACGTGCTTCAAACATTTACAAATGACATTATAATGCTCAAACATAATTATGCAATATAGGTTAAAGAAAAATCCTTTCCTCGACAGCATAAACATCTCAAATTATTAGTCCCAACTTTAGAACAATTCATAGATAGCTTAAGAAATACAACCATGCATTTAGATTTAGAAAAGAGTGTTGGAAATACAATAATGGGAAAGCAAGATACTGAGAGGGGGGTGAATCAGATCTTCAAATTTAAACACTTAAAACAAACTGATCCACATTCATACATATATGAATCTAATGTAATATCGAATAACATCCACACAATAAAATAAATAACTCATAACACAAGAACTTGGTGACCCAGAAACCCAAATAGGTAAAACTGGGGTGGGGATGACACCCACAAAATTCTTCACTACTGCAGTAATAAAGTGTGCCTGTTAGGGCTACAAAAGTTGATTACAAAATGCAATCTACCTGGTTAAAGGTCTGCTCGGTTAAGAGCTAAAGATCATTACAATCTACCCTGTGAAAGGATTTCAACTTACAATAAAGTTAGAACTCTGTTAGGATATTTAGAAAGGTCTGCTAGAACCACTCTGTTAAGAGATTTTCACCTGATACAATGATTAGAATGTTTCAAGTAATGATCCTTCGTTATGCACTCAGATGCTGATGACGGATCTCCTCTTTCCAATACCTTCTATGATCTCACAATCTAATATATATTTACTCTGTTGTTCACTGTGCTGTCACTTTGCTTGATCTCTACTTCTTAACAAAATAACCCTCTATGCATTTCACTTTAAAATGTAGTCACCACTTCTCTCCACACACTTACAAAATAGGGTTTAGAAGCAATCTTATATATCTATTCAAGTATGATAGCGAGATCTAGATCAACGATCAAGATCTAATACCCATACCTCCAAGGTATTACAATTAATGATTACAACAGGTCATGCATAGGATAAAACAATTAAATGCATAACTAACTCCGTAGGAAAATATTAAATGCGTACATAAGTCGGCCCAAAAATCTTATACAAGTCAGCCTGAACAGTTATCCTTGAAGTTTGAATCATTCTAGACATGTATACAAAAACTATTCTACTCGGCACTTAACATCTCTATCGCTCAGCACTAAGTATCCTACTCAGTTCGACATGATACAACTCGGCAACCTGAATACTGCTCGGCAATGTTGCTCGGCCTTGGATAGTTTTAGCTCAGCCACAGTGATAGCCAACTAAAACTGCCTAAGTAAATGACTAAGTGTTGGTCACTAATCATCAAAATGTTGCCGAAGTATACTAAGTACTCCCCCTAGGAATATACTCAGAATTATACATACAAAAAGTTACATAAAATACATGCCTTCATAATATATACAAATGTACCTATTCTGTACTGATTTATCATAATGTATCCTTACCAACTTCCCCCTTGTTTTTGTCACTGATTTCAGGTGGGGTTAAGTTGTACTTATCCAAAAATTGTTTATGAAGTTGTAGGGTGGATGCAAATGTAGCGTCCCAACTATCTTTGGCAATCTTCATAACTTCCAATTTTATCTCTAGCTCGGCATCTAGACTCACTAAAAATTTTGCAGTTGAGAGATTTGCATTTCTCTATGATAACTCTTTTGTTGCTGAAAGTTCCTTCTATATTACCTCCAAGTGAGGCAACAGGTTTGTCTAAATGGTGATCAATTTGGCCCTAATCCGACCATCTTCAGCCATAAGCTTGGTTATTCTTCGTTGTGCATTGATCAACTTAGTAAAATGTAAAGAGATGGAGGTAGCATCCTTACCCAAAGTATTGCCAGTTGATTTCAAATCTAACTATAGCTTCTTAACAAGCTATAGATTATCCTTTGTGAAGAATTCAACATCACATAGTTTCCTGTACAAAGAATAAACATTTGCTGTAACTTTCTCCAAAATGTCTACAAGAGTAGAAAGTTCAACCTATTTTGTTGCAATCTCTTTTGAGATTTTCTCCAGAACTTTTCTCTTGAATCTCCCCTCAGACCATTGTAGAATTTTTTCATTGCTATTTATATCATCATCAGTTACCTTCTGTACAATGTGAACTAACTGATCAATAATTGGAGCTTGAGGAATTTAATCTTCTAAGTCAAAATCCTTTGCAAATATATCCTTGATATCATGCAACACTTGCTTTTGCTTCTGTTCTATTTTCATTTCTTCTTGTCTCTTCTTCCTCTTAAGTAATTCCTGAAGAGTCCCTATTTGTTCAAAAGACAATTCA
>MU226357.1:150306-186547 GCA_018584345.1 Thuja plicata | reverse complement strand
ATCTCATTCTCTTTTTAAATTCCACAAAATAGCTCCCCATAATGCTATTGAAATTACTTCCTAATTTCTCAATGCATTCACTTATCTGAACTATAATGGGTCTATCCTTTTTCCAAACAATATCTCCTAATGTAGGAAATGTATCTTGAATGTAGAAAAATATACAGACTAGTAAGGAACCAAACTTACATGATGAGGTCTTAGCTTTTCTTATTAATGCTAGGTTCTCAGCTAGTTGTGTTTGTTGTAGGTCGGAAAGATCATATGTATGATTCTTCTTAACAATATTCCATGTCTGGTCAATGGTTGTACAAGGAACACTATCTAGTCGACTTGACTGATAGAACTTATGTGTGATTACTCTTACTCCAAAGTCAAGTTCTAAGTCTTTAATTGTAGAGATAGTCATACCTTTGTTGTTCCATATGGCTCCAATATTTAGTGTAATTTCCTCTTTGTTGTTATCTCTCATTGTCTGTTTTCCGTTCACAATAGGATGTCTAGTCACTCGATGAATCATGTTTTTAATAATCTTGAGTGGTCCATTATCCAACCACATACACATATCATGAACTCAGCTAAGAATAACCTTAATCCATTTGTCTTTGAAACCTTGTGGGAAATCTAGGGCACGAGTTAACCCTTTGTCAGCTAAATGTTTAAATTCTCCCTTCAGAACTCCATCAACACACAGTTTGCTGTAGGATTTTCTCAATTCACTATCACCTACTTCACCAATTTTAACCATGTAACACGATCTTACATCATGGATCATGAGTACCTTTGGTGGAATGGATGAGAGAGCTCCGGTCAAATCACTCTGAATTGCACTTTCAAGAATGGCTCAAAAATTGAGAGGTGCACGTTCATCACTCTATACTAACTGAATTTTCTCTTGTTCTCCCTCCATACTTTTGACTGGTGCAGAAGAGCTTGCAGCCATAATCTTAAAATTAGGGTCTGAAAAATGAAGAACAGAGTACCTTGGCAAGTAGCACTTTGCACTGTTTACCTTAGGATTGCCGACGGCATGCTGACGAAATCTTCGATGCTAATTTTGTTAAGATCAATTCTGCAACTACTTCAATCACTTTGTAAATAGTGAAAATCGCAAGGTAAAAATGAAGAATAAACTGTTCATCCTTTATAGATTTTGAAAGGTCAAGGTAGGTAAGCAATAAATGTTCTTCCCGTTGAGTTAGTGCAAGCCAGCTATCCTCGGCTTTCTAACACAACTTGCATCCCACTCGACTTACTAAACTTGGCCATCACAGAACTTACTCAGCCAACAAACTCGGCACACACTAAAGAACTCGGCCTTAGTGTCCATGACTGATGCTCAGCACCTATAGTGCAATTACCTCTTCTCGACATTTTTGTCTTCAACATGTGTCCTGGTGCATCTTAACATATGCAAATATGGACTTTGGTACATTTCATGTTAGGAATTGATGTAAGATAATAATTTTAGATGTAGTTCCTTACATACCTCTTTTTCTTAGTTGGAGATGATGTGATCACCTAATCCATTAGATTGGGTGACCTCAGCTGTACTAGCTTCACTACTACATGGTTTAGATTTATTAACCCATGTCTGGTTCATCTGTGCTCTAATCTACTCAATAGTAGGAGCAGGTACCCTAGTCTTACAATCTTTCCTTGTATGACCAGTTTTCAAACAACTGTGACAAACTAGGCTTCCATTCATCCAACTCTTAGACTTTCCTTTGAAATGTGTCCTTATGCAGTTTTTTGGAACATGTCCATACTCACCATAGTAATGAAAATTATGCCATGTGTTGTAATCCCACTTGTAAGTATTGCCTTTTCTTGGTGATTTCTCTTGTGCCTTTGATGTCCATTGTTGTTTACCTTTAGATCTGCAATCTTGTGCTCTATGAACAAATTTCTGACAGTTATAACAATTACCATTAAGTCTAGGTGTGGAAGGTGCATTGCTTTCCTTTGTCTTACATTCACGTGCTTGATGTCCAAACTTATTACAGTTAAAGAAATAACCATTAAAGTTGGTTTTAGGATTGGACTTACCATTTTTGCTTCGGTAAATGTTTGATGTATGACTTGGTTTCCCACAGTGGTGGCAAACAAGTTTGTTGTTTCTTGGCTTTGCATACCTTCTTTCACCTATCTTAGATGATTCTCCTTCTTCAGTGGTTGTATGTTGTTCAGTGTGACCTAATCCAGAAGAATCTTTATATCTTCTTGATGATTCCACTAGTTGTTCAAAGTAGCTCAAAGCTGCATTGGGATCATTCACTCTGCTGTTAAGTTCTTTCTCAGATCTCAATTCATCTTTCAACTGACTGCTCTCAAATCTAAGATTTACAATCTCCAAGTCTTTCCTACTGATCTCCTGATTCACAAGTAGCAGTTGATTTTCCATGTCAACTTGATTGACTATCATTGTTTGTACATCATGTTATCTTTCATCAAGTCTGATAGTCATCATTCTTTTATCTTCTTCTTCCATAGCCTTTTCATCTTTGGCTTTCTTTTTATGTTCAACAACTTCACACATTCTTATTGATTGGGCTTCTTGTTCCTTTTTCAAGTTTCTGACTTCTTCACATAGTGCACTATTCTTTTCCAGTAGATTTTCTATTGCTACATCACTCTCAGTAGAATCTCCATTCTAAAATAGATTTGTGGTGTCTTCTTCTTGATAATGAGTGTCATTTATTTGCTTGGCCAAATCTTTCCTTGCTGTCAAGGACTTCTTTAATTCCTGTCTTGATGTCTCAAGCTGTTGTAGTGCTATCTGTATATCAATCTTTTGATTCTCAATTACTTTACCCATCTTGTAGATCTCCATCTCAAGATCTGTATTCTCAAGCTGATTATGACTTTCTAGAGAACTAAGCTCTGATACCAATTGTTGGAAATACAATAATGGGAAAGCAAGATACTGAGAGGGGGGGTGAATCAGATCTTCAAATTTAAACACTTAAAACAAACTGATCCGCATTCATACATATATGAATCTAATTTAATATCAAATAACATCCACACAATGAAATAAATAACTCATAACACAAGAACTTGGTAACCCAGAAACCCAAATAGGTAAACTGGGGTGGGGATGACACCCACAAAATTCTTCACTATTGTAGTAATAAAGTGTGTCTATTAGGGCTACAAAAGTTGATTACAAAATGCAATCTACCTGGTTAAAGGTATGCCCGGTTAAGAGCTAAAGATCATTACAATCTACCCTATGAAAGGATTTCAACTTACAATAAAGTAAGCACTCTGTTAGGAGATTTATAAAGGTCTGCTAGAACGACTCTGTTAAGAGATTTTCACCTGATACAATGATTAGAATGTTTCAAGTAATGATCCTTCATTATGCACTCAGATGCTGATGACAGATCTCCTCTTTCTAATACCTTCTATGTTCTCACAATCTGATATATCTTTACTCTGTTGTTCACTGTGCTGTCACTCTGCTTGATCTCTACTTCTTAACAAAATAACCCTCTATGCGTTTCACTTTAAAATGCAGTCACCACTTCTCTCCATGCACTTACAAAATAGGGTTTAGAAGCACTCTTATATATCTATTCAAGTCTGATAGTGAGATCTAGATCAACGATCAAGATCTAATACCCATACCTCCAAGGTATTACAATTAATTATTACAACAGGTCATGCATAGGATAAAACAATTAAATGCATAACTAACTCCGTAGGAAAATATTAAATGCGTACATAAGTCGGCCCAAAAAGCTTATACAAGTCGGCCTGAATACTTATCATCGAAGTTTGAATCATTCCATACATGTATACAAAAATTTTTCTGCTCGGCAGTTAACATCTCTTTCACTCGGCACTAAGTATCCTACTCGGCTTGGCATGATACAACTCGGCAACTTGAATACTGCTCGGCAATGTTGCTCGGCCTTGGATAGATTTAGCTCGGCCACAATGATAGCCAACTAAAACTACCTAAGTAAATGAATAAGTGTTGGTCACTAATCATCAACAAAACTTAGAGATTAACAAAGAGAGTTATGAAACTCACATGTTTCATTCAATTTCTCATGAATATTATAATCACAATATTTGCATATAGCTTTGTCAACATGCTTCAATCGGAAATTAAATTGTAAATCAACAAAACACTCCTTAGCAATAGAAGCATCCAACTAGGTAATAACCAGCAAGTCCCATCAAGAATATTCCAAAAAAATGATCTATCTAATTAAATTCAAGTCTTCAAGAGTAGTCATAGCTATGTAATATGTCTAACCATATCTCAATTTATGATAATAAGAGATATGACCAGATAACAAGTTATTATTTTCACCTTCATAATTTAGTTGTAATAAGTAAAATAATTCAATGTTGCATTCACCATCTAGACTTGCCACATAGTTGAGGAAATAAATAAGCATACATATGATTAATGTACTGAAAGAAAAAATTGGTTTTTGATTTAAACTCTCCCTCTCTCACAGAGAAGTCCACAATTTGCATCACTAACTAATTGGTTATAGAGAGAATTTGTAGAAAAACTAAGGGTTATAGATTCTATTATAGTGCCACCAAAATGTTTCAGTTTTCTGACCAATAGGTCTAAAGGCCACAATTAAGTATTTGACTGTCTTGTTAAACTAAATTACCATCTTGGCTTCAAACATCCACACAGAGCCTAATAATAATAATAATAATGTACAAAGGAGGGCTCAAGGGACCACATTTAAATTAAATTGGTTCTTGAAAGAACTCATTGCAACTCATACTATGTAAGAGGGCATTCACAAGAGCTTATAGTATCACTCATTCAATGATTATAGTCTTACAATATTACACAAATAAAAGCGATCAAGTGTAAGTAGGAAGAACACAGAAACATGAATACTCAAGTACATTTACTCCCTTATTCAAATCAAGTTTAGTGTATCTTATAAACAAATGCATCTTTTCCATAAAATAATATGGTATATAAATCTAGAAAGAAAAACATTAAAGAAGGTGTTGATAACCAATTCACAGTTCATAGAAAAAAAGATGTTTCTCAATTCTGCCCCGAAAACAACTAGTTTCTAAATCCGTCCATGACATTTTGGAAGTAACAAAGATAAAATGTACATAGCTATGTTTCTTACAAGAAGTCAAGAAAATATAAATGTACAACACACCATCACTTGCACAACTTCAGAAATATGAGATATTATCTCATGGCAGCTAACATGATGCACTAAAGTCTAAAATCTTGTTAATTAATTAACTTCACTAGTCTCCCTACATATCTAAGGTTTCATTGCAGTCACCCTATTGCTTTCTCCTTTGCCTTTTGATTCAAAACACCTACCATTCTACTAATTTGTACCATTCCATTACACCTATCAGTTTTCTTGATTAGCTTTCCTCTAGTTGAGATGTGTATCTTTCATGTCAAGAAAGATCCAGAGGAAGTGCAATTTCTTTGTGGTAGGGTAGAAACGCAGGTAGTCACAATATTCTCGCTCTGATGTTTTGTGCGAAATAGGTGTTTGGAGCTCCTATCAAGAAGGTCTTCAAGATTAAAATATCATTATTTTCTTATAATTGACCAAGTGGTCTATTGTATTTTTGTATAATAAATTCTTGTTAGTCTACTCTTATTGTCTTACATATATTTATTAGATATGGTTGTTTTCGACTAGATGGTCGAATCTCTTAGTTCTGACTTTGACAGATTAGTCAAAGTCTCTCTTTGGATGTATCTATTTTCGACAAGCTAGTCAAAACTATTTTTGATTTTGATGTAATATCTCTTTTTGATATACTATTAATGCATTTGATAGTGCGGTCAGGGCACTCTTGCTTGTTGTAGACATATGTTTTCTCTTTGATAGCTTGGTCGAACCATGTATCTTTTTCATTTAAATTTTAATAGAAATAATTTGTTTGTCGATATGTGGACTTGACATTTTCACTAAGTTGACTGACTTGTTTTTCTTTGTAATTTATGATGTGGCATAGGTTGTCGAGGTCACATTCCTTACAAATGGCCAAACAAATAATCCAACTCAAGTTATGAACCATTATGGAGAGGCCTTTTAATTCTCCTTGATCCCTGTGAATATGCATTATGGATGGTCCCAAAAAAAGTATTAACTATTAGGGAGAGACTTCTAAAGTCTCCTCAACTCCTAATGAAGCTGTTCATCAGGCTAAAAACACAATAATCTGTCACCTTTTAAGCTAACTTATCAACACAACTAAATTTTAGTATTTTTAACTTAAAATTAATTTTGGTCAAACATATAGTCTAGCTAGATTCATACTAGCTAAGTTAGATAAGTTCTTTAACTTTTCCAATTGGAAATGTCTTGGAAATGTATGTTTTATACCACTTTGAGTCCAACTACCATAGAAATAAAATTATTTCAGAAAAAGTGACGTTTCAATAACTCCTAGTCTTTTTAATGATATTTTTTTTTAAATACAAAAATACCTTTTTGTAGAGATCAGATTCAAGAATATCCTCATATAGATTTTATAGTATTTTAATTAGACATAGTCTATTTTAAATAAAAAATATTGAAAGTAGGTATTTTAACAGTCAAGCAGCTATTGATTCAGAAAATATAAAAAAAAAATGATAAATCAATTCAAAAAAAAATTAAGATCATAGAAAACACTAGACAAGAGAGTCCTCTTCAATAATATGTAATTTATTTGGTTTTTGGTATAGTTTTGATAGGGGAAAAGTGGCGGGAGACAAAAACTGTTGATTTCAGGTAAGTTTGACTTTGAAAACTTATAACGGGAAAAATATAGATCGAAAACACTTCTTTATTTTTTCTGCATAAGCTATACATGTCATCTAAAACATATTATGAAATTGGAGGAAAAAACAATGTTTTACTTATAATGATTTGGCGGGAAATAAACTCCTTGATTTACAGTATTTGCCAGGAAATGAAAAATAGACCTAAACAATTCAAAAAACATATTAATTTTGGTTCAATTTTTTTAGAGAAAATTATAGGAATATAATTCATCCTATTTCACACATTTTTTCAGTTTACATCATCTTCAAATTCTCAACAGAAATGTGACTTTTATGCCCTTGAAGTTTTATAGTTTTGGTTTTGTTAACCTATTCCTTTGTAAAAGGGTGACAGATTATTATTCTTTTACCCATCAGTGAGACTTTCCTTAATTGGATAACCCCCCCTTTTGTCCCTTCAATCCATTGATTAGAGATACACTTCGAAGTGGAAAATGAATATTAGTGAGAGATATTTCAAGTCTCTTCAATTGAATGGCTCTATGAAGTGTGCTAACCCATCGACATGACTTATTTACATAAGAGAGATATTTGGAGAGTCTCCTTGACCCATGATCACCATTGAGGAAAAACAAACACCGATCCATCGAGGTGACCCATGCATGTCGATAAGCTCCTATTGAATTCTTGCTAATCAAAAAAAGCTCATCGAATGCCCACTAAGAACCAAAAACACACTTGTCTACCAAATCCAAACTAAACCAAACCAAACTATAAGTAAACAAAAATGCCACAACAAAAAGATAATATGTGTACAATCATGGGGATTATGTCTTTTCCCAAGATGCTTCTGCATAACTTATAAAGCCAAACTTTGATATAACTAGTAGAACCACTATTAATAAAAATGCAACACTTTTTGAAGCACTATATCTATAGAGAAGATGAATAAATTATTCCCCTCAAGTACACTAGGTATTCCTTTGATTTGATATATCCTTTAGGTCAATCATGTGTATGCTCTCATCAAATTCAGATATGGAATCAAAGTACTTTATCTAAGAAATCAACAAATTTGTATACTCTTCTATAAAAAACTTGAAATAGAAGAGCCTTTTAATTTTTAGTGTCTATTGTAGTGAGCTTCTAGTTAGGTCTTATCCAGGGATAACTTTAAGAAACCCCCTCCTAGGAAAAAGTGTAAAATCCTAGCGAATCCTACATTATTTTAGGGGGAAATTTTCTTGATGAAGGCGAATTTTTTTCCAAATTAGAAAAATAAAATAGTTTGTATTGGTGATTTTTTCCCTATCGAATCAAAAGGCAAAGGAGAATGTAGTACATAACAGGTGCAAAGAATTATAGCAAAGGATACAAATTTCTTCCTCCAAAGAAGCAATTGCACAACAAGAACATATGGATGCAAAACTGAAAATTATGAGGGAAAAATTGGAAGAGAGAAATAAAAAAGTTGAGGATGGAAAATCCTCTTCAGTACGTTTATACAAAAGCATGGAGAATATGACACAGGAAAATAATAAATTAAATAAGGAATTGGAGAATAAGAGGGTAAAAGAAAAACAGTGGGAAGAGAAAACAAAGGAAATAAGAAAACAAAGTGAACACTAGTTGTCAAAATTGAGAGAAGAGATAAAGAAGACAAATGATACAATTGAAACTTACGAAAACAGCATGAATGACAAAGTAAACAATACAGTCAAGCAAATAAAACAAGACATTTGGGGTAGAATAAAGGTGAGTGGTGATAGTTTGTGTGATTGATTTGAATCAAATGAAAGTCTTAGAGATGTTTTTGGGAAGCTCAAAGAGCATGTTGATAAGAACACAAATATTTGTTAGAGAGAGAATATTGCAAAATAGATTTTGCAAAAAATCCACACAACTAGTGATAGGCATTTTGCAAGCAAGGAAATTAATGACCGTGTCCGTGCAACAATAAAGGAATAATTTTAGAAACTAAGGGAAGGAGAGGAAATGTTGGCCTTATATGGGAGAAAGACCGCCAAGATGAATAAAAAAACCAAAATGATAAGTCTTGGTTTGTCGTTCATCATGGTCTTGGTCTTAGTAACTCATCAACTAAATTTGTTGGAAGAGAAGCTTACAAAAAAAATTTGGAGGACACAATAACATCTGATTTAGGAAAGCTTCCTGAGGACACAACTCATGAAGGCATTGCAAATTGCATCAAACCATTGAAAAATTGGAATGTAGAATTGGATGGATCAATGCTTTCAAGTCACTCTTCCAAGTATGAATGGTTGATGAGGTTGCAGATCATTCACTATAACTTGACAAATAATAACCTTCCAAATGAAGCAGAATGGAGCATACTAAACAAACTAGCAGAATCATTTCATCAATCATAGGATGTGAAAGTACTTTCAATCATCTCTATATTTTATTTCTAATGGCTTGAATTGAGTTTAAAGTTTGAACTTTTTTAAAAAAAAAGATTAATGTAGTAGATCAAATGCTATTGCTAATTTACTAAACTGGCCTGTCAAAGATAGAAATGTACAGTTGTAGAGATGTTGTACCTGATTTTGATTTTGAGACTTCACATGAGGCATTTAATCAACTTGAGGATTTTTTTGCTCCCTTTTTTCTATAAAAGGGAATTCGTGGTCATTTGCTAAGGGTAATGAGATTGATATTGGGTTTTGAGTCATTGAATTTTACAAACAGAATCACACAAAGTTGTGTACTTACTACTATTAATGAATGAATTATTATATTATATCATATTTGTGAATAGATTAATGGGAATCTCTATGAATTATATCATATGAATTGCTACATTTTCAAAAAAATAATGAAGATTTTCAAGAGTTATACCATATGAGCTGAATAATGCAAATGAAAACCATTATCAATTATAGAATTGATGACATTATCAACCACGTTGATTTTTTTGACATTGAAACATGCTATTATGCATGATTGATGATGAGATACAGACACTGACAATAGAATAAAGAAATAAGTTTAATAAATACCTAGGACATAGTACTTCAACAACGATTCAAGTTTCCACATCATATCATTATCAGGATCTTCAAATTCATCGCCATTAACATCATAACTTCCTTGGTTCTTCACTATGTTTTCTTCACTTTGCATACCTCCACTTAACTGAAGTTCAACGCTATCAGTATCACTACCAGTACATGAGTCAGTGACGTCATTGTCTCTAACACTCCCACTTTAGTTTGAAATGTTTCCCAACCCTCTTCTTTGACATTTCTTCCTCCACAATTTCAATGCCCTATCATAAGGAATAGTATTGACATCATACCTGGATGTATAAATCCTCAAGCAATTTTGCAAATTCTTGTATAGTTTGTTTCTTAGTTTTGATTTTAGGAAACCCAAAGCACTAAAAACTCTCTCATCCTCCACCAACCCCAACATCATGGTCAAACATAAATCAACAAGCTTGAAAAATTCTGATTTTGAATCAATCAACATTTTGCTCTAAGCTAGATTTTTCCAAAGCCTTGTTACCGATCCATCTTCATGGGGGTTCCGCATAGTATTATATTGTTCCCTCATTGTCTTTTAAAAATGGCCTAATTTCTCTCTCAAATGAGATCCATCTAAAATTCCATTTACTAGAGTTACTCCATTGAAATCTTTGGTTTTGCAAAAATGATATGTCAAAATTAGTAGCTTAGTTCAAAAATATTTCAAATTATTGATACTCCAATACCGAGGAAACACAATAACCATGGATTCAAGTAGTTTGACTCGAGGGAATCTTTCTCTAATCTGTGAGGAAATATCATAGGCAATGTACTTCATAGAAGTAGTTATAGACTCAATGATCTTGGTAAAGTCTTCCCTTTTAACATTTGATAGTCACTTCTTCGTGTTGGTTCTTGGTTCCTCATACTTGACCTTGGAAAAGTACTGCATTGGTATCTCAACTTTGCGTACTTCTGCACATAACTCCCTGTTTGCAACGATCTTTATAAATTTATCAGGATTGTCCAATTTTGTGATTTTGAGCCAGCTGGCAAAGTTTACATCATCACATGATCGATAGAGATTATCGAGCATCATGCATGTCAATTTACACAGCACAACATATTTTGTAGTATACATAGCTCTTTGCTAGGCCTTGTTCATTATATTTCTCATTTCCTCTAGTATGGGGAGAAGATCTGCTAACGTTAAGAGTGTCTCGACATTACTTAACCTTCGCAGCAGCTCATGAAATTTTAGTAGCCGTGCTTCTTCACGACTTGAGCTCATTAGACCAAGAAATGATTTATATTCTGAAAAAACTTGATGCGTTGGTCCATCCAAAGATATCCATCTAGTATAATTATCCTTAAGAAGCTTGTTCACGTCGTTTATTCCTTCGGCAAAGTGTTAAAATTCCCTGAATCATTTCAGACTTTGATAGAAGTAAATTGGTAGATCTCTTTGATTAAAACTTCATTTTTTTGTACTGGAACATGCTTGCTGACAACTCCAAAAGCTAGATTCATTCTGTGGGCCATGTAGTGAATGATAGTAACGTAGGGTGCACAAGAAGTTTGTATCTTTATGCAAAGACCGGTCCTATGGCCTTGTATTACTGTGCTCCCTCTGCTCCAACACACACCAACTTTTTGGCAATCATCATGTCATCTATACCTCCATATTCAGTTAGCGAACTCTTTACTAGTTCAAATAAATTTTTCGCTGTCACATTATCCTTCATTTTAGTAACAGTTAGTAGATAAGGTTGGTGGACAAAATTGTGTATAGTATAAACATGCATGCATACCTAGGAAGTATTATCGACTAATGTAACTTCGTATTATCTACTGATGTAAGTTTGTATTATCAACCTCGATAAGACAACTTGCCCATTCCCATCCACTGTTTACAGACCAGTGACTGTTAGGATAGTTACAAACTTTCAAAAAGTGTAATAAAGTATTCAATGGTGGGTAGTCGGTCATAGGACACCCTCTGCTCAAAATATAAAAGACATCACTTAGCTGAACAACGTTTCCCATTTTTTCTACTTCCATTGCTTTTCCAAAAAAAGCTTCAATAGAGCCTTTAACTTCAACAGGCTTCATTTGTATATTCTACTAAAATTCAAATAATTCTACATACCTAACATGTTGATATTCCTCCTTTTTTTTCCATCTTATCATTGATTTTTCAATTCCATCTACGGTTTTCTTTTCGTAAACTTTACCCATATGCTTCTCTATGGTGTCAATTTTTAGCTGCAGCCTCTTTTCCTTCTTATTTATCTTTTGTGCAAATCTTACATCTTCATTCTACTAGAGGCTCAACTTCAATTGAATTGTCCATTGGTTCAATGGATGGATACTTTGACACCCATTCTATTTGAAAATTCCTCGACAGATCCCACATTTGATCTTTTTTTTTATTCTCTAGCCTTTTTTGAATTGTATTTTCTTTTCTTCTTCCCTACACCATTATCATCTCTGGCATTCTTAGTCTCATTCAAGTCGATTATATCATTATGGCTACTCTAGGTATTTACTTGAAAATATTCTTCATGTTCATCGTGATCAGAGATATCAGGTTCACCGACTTCTTCAATATGTTATGTAGGTTCAGGTTGTGAATCTTGTAAATCTAATTGTGATGAAGTAGCTTCCCAATTTTGGCCAAAAAAATTTCCAACTCCATGACCAACGTACGATGATAAGGTTATGCATTTTGCTTGCCTCTCTTGGCTTTCCCCACATGAAGGAGCCTTACCCTTATTCTTGTTTGACATCTCCAATGAAATAAAGGCTGCCAAAAAAATGTTAACTTGTTGAAGAAGTGACAATAGACTACAATATATATAAATATGATTCATTGGCCCTAAAATCACGTCTGAGGTCTCCCTGGTGACCACTGACCACTAATTGGTCCCCACTAGATAATAATGAACTCAAAATTATAGTCACAAACAAATTGAGGTGAAACCTTAGGTGAATTGAGGAATCAAAATAATAATCACTTACCTTTGCCTCAATTGCAGTCGCCAATGCACTCAACAGTCTAAAACTTTGTTATCGATCAAATTGAGATATCATAACCAACTGAACCAAATTGTGTACAATAACATTGATCTATGAATGTATTTATACCAATCCTTTTTGGTGAATTCAATGGGAGGTATTAGGTATACAAATATTTGGCAAAGCCCGTATAATTGTAACTCGTGTTATGTTATTTCCGAGGTGATTATGGGTCGTCCAATAACTTGCTATGATTAATAAAGTTGGTGAAAATACATCGGTCTGAGACACGCGTCCTCAAAATGCCAAGCAAATTTGGGGCCGCCTATAAATATATATGTATAAAACCAATGGCTAAAATAGGACGTTGATTTGGGGCCGCTTTGAAATTATAGGCGAATTTTTAAAATTTACCATGTCTAAAATATAGATTTGATTGGCAATATTATAGAAGAAATGGAGAAAATTAAATAAACAGATGGGCAATGGGCCCGGACATTCGACCCAATATTTATAAAGTTTGTGTGATAGGACCAACCCAATCTACGTAATATATTTGCCAAATCCCTGGTCGCTGACGTGTGACATTCACCAAATGGAGAATATTCGCCCCTAAAATTATCGTTGGTCTTATCATCTCTTTCAAAGCAATTATTGTTCTATAGAAATCTTAAATTAATTATAAGGATAAAAGATGCTATTTTGTTTCTCTTAAAGGAAAACCACAGGTCTCAATGACATCTTAATTCTTATAAGAATGAATGATGTGCAGTTTTACTTATTATAGATGATCCAATACAATTATTTGTCTTTATAATTTCCATTTTTAAGAATCATCGACATAATTCTTTATCTCTATAATATCATTCATTTTTTCCCTTAACTTCTTTAAAACTAGAAACAAACTTATTATGAATCAATTTTTTAATAAAATATATATTAAATCCTATTTTAATTAGTAGCAAACATTAATAGAAAATTTCAAATTAGAAAAGTGCTCCACGTAAATGAACCCAAAAATCAAATGAGAAGTGTCATTCCTATGGTAATTTGTTTTTGGTTATTACAATGATCTAATATTCAAGAATCCACACCATATGAATGCAAAATATTGGGTTGGAACTTGAGGCTCCAAAGAATCATTTGTCCATCGCTTCAACATATTTGAAAAATTGAAAAAAAAAAAAAAAATCAAACTAACTTAACTTTTAAGAGTGCAAGTTTTCCCACCAATTCTTTTTGGATGACATTATTTTTTTAAAATAATAAATAATAATAGAGAGAATTCATACGTATGTGACGTTGACTAGAAGATCAAAAAGCTTGAAGAATGAAAATGGCGACGTTGTGCCACCCATGGCTTGTGGATAAAGCAACATTTCTTTCGTAAACACTTTGGACTAAATTTCAATATTCTAGAAGTAATTTAGATTGCTCACTAGATAGAGAGCTACATATAGTAGTGACGTACATTGAACGTCACTAATGATTCCATCATCCCACTATGTGTGCGAATGATAATATACCAAATTTTTACTAGGTACAATGTATCCACATGAAACTCTACACAAACATCAAGTTATTTTTTCAATAAACATTAAATTATGGATGGAGTATTCATAAAGTTTGGTTCAATTGGAGGAATACGTATTGATTAGTGGGAAGCATGATGACGAGGCAGTGTTAAGAAGCAAATATTTGTTTCTATTGCTCATTCACTGATCCTAATAAACAAATTGTGGACCCCTTGGTATAGACAAGGTTGGTTTTGAATGTATAAAGTGGTTTTTAGCTGATTGGGGGTGTTCCAAGGCTTGTAGCCACCCTATTCATGTGAAGTGATAGTGGAAAAATCTCTCTTTTAATATATATAGATTTTTTTAATGAATAAATTATAATTCAAGTTATAACCTTTCAAAAAGTGTATTTTCTGAATTAAAATTTTAAGTTCTTGAATTATCATCTTTTTTGAATTCTTTAATTACAATTCTCTTGAATTATTGTCATGAGAATAAAATTCACCAAATCCATAACTCTTGAACTATTTGAGCGACAATCTATATTGAGTTCATTTGATCCCTTACCTATCTTGAAAAAAAAAACTTCACAATCTACCAACATCAAAAAAGGAAAGAGAAAACATATATACTTTTCATATAAAGCACCATTTTTTAGCGAGAAGTTGACTTCAAATGATGGAAATCATCTAGCTTCCTCTAACCTTCAGTACTCAAGCTCAAAATAAGTATCAATCCCTAGTATCTTCAAAACAATAATCTTCAAAAAGAGCACCATCTGGTGGTTCCTCGTTCTCAACAAGCTAAATTTAAATTATTTATTTTTTATTTGAATTTTCCCTTACAAAAAGTAGTGGCTCGACTTTTGCAAGTCAAGTCATCTAACCCTATTTCTTATAGTTATGCCTCGTGCTTATAATGGATTTTCATGTTGAAAATATTTTCAATCTTTTATATTTGTTATTTGTTCTTCTGCTAAAAGGGTTGAAATCGCATCTTCTAATGTTTGAGAATTTATTTAATTAAGTGTAGAATGACATTATTATACTCTGAAAGCAAATTATTTTACAAAATAGCCTTAGCATCTTCAACGTCTATTACAACCTTGACTTCTAACAAGTCGTCCTAATGAGATACCACAAGTTGCTTACGAGATTTGACATAGTAATTCTATTTTCCAATTTGAATCTATATAGTTAAAGTTTTAGAGAAATCATTTATTTAACTGGATTCACTCAAAACATTTTATTCAAATTATTCCAATCTTTTCATGATGATTTTATGAAATCTACATATCATATTTTATTGTCTAATAAGAATGATACAACTAAAAACGTCAAATCCAAATAATCTTTAGATGTGCCATGTTAGCAATAACTACAAGTGGTACACTTCCTCTACTCCATTAATTTTTTTTAAAAAATAAATAGTCTTCTATATTACCATTTTTAAAAGGTTGGACTGTTTCAAAGTTCTGTAGATTTTTAAATCCATCTTCAATATTTTCTTTAAATTTGTTTTCAGCTCATATTTATCTTGTACCGATATTGATAATTTAATGGAAATACTTCGATAAAATGAGAATATAATGGAAATACTTCGATCCAATGAGAATAAAAGCACGAGTACTGCCGCCTTAGAAAGGGAAAAACATTTTGAGACCCACTTTCCAAAAGTTGAAATATCTGAGACTTCCAGGGAATAATGTGCTAAACTTTCATTAAAAATATAAAATTCAGGTGGCTTGTCGTCGAAGATTTGTTTGTTATTGGCTATATAACAAAAAAATAATCATATACCGAATCTTCCCCTGTCATAGCTTACTTCAATCATAGAACTCAATCCAGAGTTGGATTCATTGCATCCGTTAAAGTTTGAACTTGTGGGGACTCAAAAGAATGTTTAACCGCGAGATGAAGTGTAGTAAAGGTCATTTCAGAAAAGTTTTTAGACTTTTTAGGGATTCAACTTACCGTTTCCTTTAGGGCCTTGCAGGCGAAGTTTCCTCATCTATATATTCTCAGTTTCCTTAAGGCGGTTTATAGTTGGTTTCTGTGAATTCTTCTGAATCAGGTTTCAAAGAATTCCAAAGAGAGCAGATTGGAAATGGGGCAAAGTGTGCAGATTGAGAAGATGAAAGCTTGTTGTTGTTTTGGAGGTGAATATTTACTGCTTATTGAGGAGGCAGAAGTTCAGGGGAGGGCAGTCATGAGGCCTCCACCAAGGAGGGGGGATATAAAGAGGCAGATCTTTGCTTCCATGGCTGAGTCACTGCTTGAGTTGGTGAGAGGCATGAGTAAGAGAGCACAGAAATTGAACAAACTGACCTATAATCAGATTGTTCTCTTCCTATGTAAAATCTGTCTCTGCTCAAAGAGTTGTCCCAGGGCTACTTCATTGGTGGAGGCTCTGAATCAGATATAGCATGAGGGTATTCAGACTTAGGAAGATGTAATGTAGTTAACAATTTGTGCCCATGTTTTCAGTGGTATGGGCAGTCAAGTAGCTTGCAGGGGTAGTTTATGTGCAGTAGCATTGATGTCCAATTAAGGGTTTTTGTAATTTTTTTTGTTTAGGGGTTTTATATGAAACTCACAGGAGAGTTGAGGGGTATTTGTTCTGTCTATATATTTTGTTTGGGGGTTTATATTTTGTTTGGGGGTTTATATTGAACTCTCAGGCAAGAATTGAGGGTATTCATTTTGTCAAAATTGTTTGACATGTGATTCGGCCTTATCACTTGTAGTATGAGGATCTTCTGATCAGATGCTCAAAAATACATTTTGAATGTAATTTTAATGGGTATGTTTTTTTTTAAAATACCCATTTTCAATTAAATAGAATTTTATTTATTTATTTTAAAGCTGATTTTATTGTTGAATATAACATAATGGTGAGTGGTGTTTGGGGGGTTTTCATCAAATTATCAGATAATAATTGAAGAGTATTCATTCTGTTAAAGTTGTTTGATACATAATTTCAGCCTCATTACTTGTAGTGTGAGAATCTTGAGTTCAACAAGATATTTTGTAAAATCTTGTTCAAAAAGACATTTTGTATATAATTTATAATGGGTATTTACTCAAAGACAGTAATTTTCTATAGAATTGTATGCTGCTATCTCTGGAAATGATTGTATTCTTTTTTTACATCAACATTTCAGATCACACCCAATGATCCATCATCAGTGATCCATCTTTTTTTAACATTTTCTCCTTCACCTCTCATCCTGGAAGAGAACACACAATCATTTCAAGTAATAGCATACAGTGGGTATTTACTTTTTTTAAAATTCTCATTTTTAATGAAATGCAATTTCTTATTTATTTTAAAGCTGATTTTGTTGTTGAATGTAACACAAAAGTAAATGGTATTTGAGGGGGTTTTACATCAATTTACAGATAATAATTGAAAGGTATTGAAAGGTTTTTCACACTATCTCAACCTGATAGCTTATAATATGAAAATTTTGAATAGAACAAAATTTGTGTAAAACCTTATTGTTAGAAAGACATTTTATATTTAATTTAAATAAGTATAATTTAAAAAAGTATGATTGAAACCTTTTTAAAATTGTACAGCTGATTTTGTTGTCTGAATGTAACAGAATGATGAAATAGATTGCAAAAGTTCAATCATAAAGGTTGGGGTTATCTTATTATGGGAATGTGAAGAATATATGTTGGATTGTCTCCAGGAGCTTAAACAAGTAGAGCGCCGCCATTTAAGCACATCAGTGTATAGATTTGGGCTAAATTTAATAGCTGTCTGAACTTATTTAGCACTTGTGCTGTAAAGTATAACTAAAATTGTGGGAAACCTGGTTAGCATTAAAGGGGAGATTGTGACCGTGAAAAGTAGCATTTGAAAGGGTTAGTGTTACTGAAAAAAAGCCTAGCATGTAGGGGGGGCCGTCAAATTTAGGCCTCGTGAAGATTGGTGAGGGCACTATCTAGTTGGGTAACAAAGGGAAGTTAAAGTTAATGAGAATGATTGTGGGAAAATCAGATGATGGTGTCCCACTTTTTATCGTTGGTGCTCTACTTTTGCTGCTTAAAGTTTTGTCTGTTGCTCTTTGATTGCACATTGATATGATGTAGAAGGTTTCATTTTGTTTGTTTGTTTTTTCATGGATATGATGTATAAAGACTCCACCTTCTTTAAATTGGAGTGTGGTCCATTTTGATGATGTTATAGTGTGTTGAAAAAAAAATTGTTTTAATTAAAAGAATAATTAATATCTATTTCGTGTTGTTTATGGTACAATGTGATGGGTAAAATTATGGTATTATTGATTTTGTTATTAAGTTTTAAATTTATGTTTGGTCAATATGTTTGTAAGATTTGAGTTTCCCTTAGGCTAATGTGCTTACGATCTCTACATCTCTGTAGGAGCTCTATTAGGCTATTGCACTCATGAGCTTAAATCTCTCACTAGGACAATGTGCTTGCATGTATGAATCACCAATGTTAATGCAATGAGTCGAAGTTAGGTCCCAGATGTTGTGGCCTCAAGTGTTTGAATCATAGATTGATAAAAAAAAAAAAAGCCTACTTCATAAAAAATATATATTAAGAAGTTGCCAATTTTGTTATTACAAATAATATTATTGCAAGTTAGAGTTCATTCGATAAATGACTGTGGATTTGATTGTAGGAGAAATTTTATAATTAAAAATGTTTGGAATAAATAGGGGTCCCTCAAAAGATTTTCACTTTTTTTCTTTTATAAATATCTCCTAAATATGATGAATTCTAAAGACCATTCATGATCATAAGAGATGATCTTATGAAGTACTACTTTTAAATAAGAGGTTTGCAAAGCAAACTCAAATATTTGTAGTTAAACACAAATTATCACATATTATTAAATATTATTTTATATTAAAATATGTTATACATATATACATACATATACATATTGAACAATAGGAAAAGGGAAGCAATACAAAGGGTTTGATTACTCATTTACCAAATTGCACACTCAAAAAAAAGATGTCCCAATAGGCTCAAGTAGGACCTAAGCACTGAATAAGACAATGATCTTTCACTAAAGATGTGTAAATTGAAAATGGAAAGAGGAAACATGCAATGTAGCAGGCAAAATAGACAAACAGAGACAAAACTAAAAATAATAGACTAATAACTAACTACCATAAATGAGAAATGAGCTAAATCAGGGTCCAGACTATTGTATTGACCTAGGATTTTAGTTTGGACTAAAATTGCAAGGTACAAAATGTTACTCAATATGAGTTTTGAAGGTTGTCATTAGTATTCAAGTATACAAATTGCCATTCAGTAACAGAGTCAAAGACAAACTAGTTGGTATGATCACCGAGTGCAGAGTTAACCGAGTGCGGTGATCAAGCATAGAGTTAACCGAGTGCAGTGATCACCAAGTAACAGACTTACTAAGCAACAGACTTACCGAGCAGCAGTATACACTGAGCACCGAGATACACTGGGATACACTGGGATACACCAAGATACACCAAGGTACACTAAGAGACAGTATTTACCGAGTAAACCAGCGGTTACATAAAAGTTTGTATTGGCACATCACTCTAGGTAACAAATTTTTGCTGAGCTGGATAACGGTTTACAATGATCGAGGAGGACATTAATTACGCATGCACTCATTAATTGTTTATATCTCCTATGTATAGATGATCAAGGTAAATTGTGTACATCGTTGATCTTAGGCTTTATAAGATATTGTAAAACCCTAATTAGGTTAAGAGGTTTGATATATGTAAGGATAAGATGTCATTTTGTAATGTATGATGATCAAGTAGTGATCAAGTAGCCTCCATACTAAGGAGAATAGAAGATCAGAGGTTTTAGAATAAGGACTTTGATTGAAGCATTTAGTTTTCAGAACAGAGACAAGGCTATCGAGCAGTACAGAAGATATTACCAGTCACAGTAAGGTGATAATTTTATTGTATATAAAGGATCTACTATCCACAATATTCAGATTGCATTTATTCAGATCACACATTCTGTTACTCTTTAACAATTGTAATAGATCTCTAAATCTCCTAATAGAGTAGACTTAACCGTCTTTTCTTAAATCTCTTAACAGAGTGCACACATACTTTGTGTTGCAAAATCCTCACACGAGGTAGATCTAATCGATCTTATTGTTACTCCTAACTTGGTAAGGTCACCTGAAGTGATCAATCTTTGTAAGCTCTAACATGCTACTTTATTATTGTCACAGTGAAGCTTTGTGGGTCTCATCCCCACTGTAGTTTTTACCTTCAGACAGGGGTTTTCTGCGATATCAAAATACTAGTGTCATGTGTACTTAAGTTTCATGAATGTTTATTGTTTTGATTACATACATTTACATTTCAGCAATGACATTACATGTTTGGTGAATGCAATCTACTCAGTCAGTTACTACAGTTTATAATTACAAAGATTTGTTTGAAAAAATTTTAAGGGTACTGATTCACCTCTCCCCTCTCAGTACACACCTTTCTCTTATTCCAACAATTGGTATTAGAGCTAGTTCTCTTATTTATAAAGTTTAATCACTGAAGAGAAAAGATATTACAATGGAAACGTATACACTTGATAAAACTATTGAGAATAAGAAGTTATAGTTGCAGATCTACATCGAACAATATACAAAAACCAAGGAGAAACTCATGCAGATGTTGGTTAAGAGAAAAGATATGGCATTTCACTGTCATGAGACTGATTATCAGGAATAAGAGATTCATGACCCATTTGATACATTTGGATCTGAATCTGGTAGCAAATCTGATGCATCTGAAGGAATCATATCAAAGCTATCTGAGAACAATCAATGACTTACAGAACAAGTGAAAGCATTGCAGATCGATCAAGATAGGCAAATCGTTAGAATGGTTGAATTCTTGATCGATACAAAGAAATATGAACAAGAGAAAGACATGGTTGTTAAGGATAAGAGACAATTGACTTAAAAACTATAAGAGAAAGAGTCTAAGATATTGAGTCTTACACAACATTACTTTGAAGTCACCAATTAGATGGTTGCCATAAGTCATGAGGCAAACCGATTGAATACTGAACTTGCTAGAAAACTGGAAGATATTGGTGAATTGAAAGAAGAGAATGAAAAACTGAGAAATGATTGAAGATTCTACAACAATATAATGAGGCGATTAAAAGATCTGAAGAAAGTACTAAGAGAATGGATGAATTTTTGAGCAATCAAAGAAGATTGAACAACAATATCAGTTTAGGGTATACTAAGCAAGGAGAATCATCGAATCAAGCTGAACAAAGGAATGTCTACACAAATCTAAATTCTAACAAACCCTCATCATAATTGCGGAAAACTAGGCCACACATCAAACGCTTGCAGGAGAAAAGCAAAAGGTATTTCTAGAAACTCTACAAAATTCAATGGTAATTTCTATAACTGTAACAAGCATGGACATCAAGCACAAGAATGCAGATCTAAGAAAAACAAACCACAGAAGAAACTCTACATGGAAAAATATAGTCGCACTAGCAACATGCATGGTCATACATCACAAGCATGCATGACTAACACGAAGCAAATCTGGGAGCCAAAAGGACAAGAAAAGGCATATCAACCGAGAAGACAAGGTAATGCCTATGCTTGGGATTATAATACTTGGGGTAGTTGCACAACATGTGGTAGGTATGGACATTATGCAGCTAACTGTATGAGACAATGGAAAACTAAATCTAGAAATTGGTCAAACTCTGGAATGGCATGCTCACACTATCAGAAGGTCGGTCACTTAAGTAAAGATTGCAGAAACTGAGTGATAGATACAGATACTAATGTAAATGGAGACACAATAGAGGAAATCATAAGGAAAATAAATCTTATGTGGAGGAGAGAAACAAATGACAATGTTGGGCCAAGCACAATAGTCAGTGACACCTCATCTGATGGATTAGGTGATTCCACCACCTCCACCTAAGTTATACAAGCAGGTATGAAACTATGTTTTATAAAGCTCTATCTTACATCAGTTCCTCGTATTCATTGTATGAATGCCAGTCAACATGAATTAAGATGCACTATGGTATTATATTTTTTATATCTTTGAACTAGTTGAGTCGGTTGATCTGTACTGAGTAAGAATTCTAGTCGGTGAACATGTGAAAGACAACTGAGTTGCTATGTCAACCGAGCATTGTTGTACTCATCGAGCTGAGGTATCTTTAGCGTTAACCGAGTGATTTGTTTGTCTACCGAGTGGTTGTTGATGTGCATTTATTGCGCTGACTAAAAGTATT
Source organism: Thuja plicata (assembly GCA_018584345.1). Taxonomy (NCBI): domain Eukaryota; kingdom Viridiplantae; phylum Streptophyta; class Pinopsida; order Cupressales; family Cupressaceae; genus Thuja; species Thuja plicata. Next base: position 164,009 of record MU226357.1, on the reverse strand, counting down.
TTGTATAAATTCGAGGGAAGTGAACTCATTTGTTCACACAACGATCAAAGAGAAGAACAAAGTGACTGAGAGAGAATGCACGATGAAGTATTTTGAAGCACTTCATAGAGATCCAAAGCACTTTCCGCATAGTTGAAGGCTATATCTAGTAAGCCCTTGCACTTACTGAGTTGTCTGTGATTTCCGTTGGAAGCCCTAATTTTAAAAACAATGGTGTCTTCTTCGCGAACCATGAAGGCAAATATGGACAAGAGCAAGAAGGTAAATCTAATTAAGAATATGCCATGCACAGAACCTAATTACAAGTTTCATCTGGAGGTTGCTACTCAACCTGATGACAAAGGTGTGTTCTCCACGATACCACCTAAGGTTCTATTGGTTCATGATGTAAGGGCATACATTCACTGCAAGATAAGTGAAATAGGTGATTTTGAGCTAATATCGACAAATCAGACACTTTACACAGATGGGAAACTAAAAGATGATCATAAGCACCTGGAAGTGAAAGGGTTAACCAATGCCCTACATTTCCCGAAGGATTTCAAAACTAAATGGATACGCATTGTATTGAGTTGAGTACATGATGGAAAGTTATGGCTAGATGAGCCGATGAAGATTAGTAAAGGTGTTTTTCATGTAGTAACTAGGTATCTGATATCAGATAAATCAAAATCCCTAAGGCACCCACCTAGAACAGAAATAGAGAAGTTAACAGGAGTCAAGTGGGATGGTAGAGGTTTAAGGATCAACATCATTGGTGATCTTGAACTAAGGTTTTGTGTATATTTTATTGCATATAAGATCTTCCAATCAAGAAGAACTAACATCATCATATGTGGAGCAGTCGACATTGCGCATAAAATTATGAAAAAGGGTATGCAACTTGACCTAACCGAGCTGTTGTAGAGGCAACTGGAAGAAAACATGAAGACAATCAGATCAAAAAGATTGAACACATGTAAGTTTGGCTCTCTATTGATGTGCACATTTTTCTATCTACAAAAATTATTCCCTCTGTCGGTAAAGTAAAATGGAAGACAAATTGACCGATCACATTGCAAATTGGTGATTTGATTGCAAGTCTAGGAACAAATTTTGAATCCATAATGAATGATTATTTTTTGAAGTTCAAAGAAAGAATGGAAAAGAGGACAAGAATACCAATCCATTAGGTAGAAAAGTATAAAGATGATGTATTATTTGTGGTAGATACCGACACAACACTCATCAAAGAAGTACAACCAAGAGTAGCATGACTATGTCCTATGGATTATGAGATTGACATAAACTTAGCTTATGAGGCTATAGAGAAACTACTGAATGAACCAGTTGAAAAATCTTCCATGAGATTTGGCACATACGGGGAAGCTAAGACAAGAATACATATTGGACTACAAGATGATAAAATGGGTAGAAAGAAGACTAAGATAGTCAAGACATTAAAAAGGAAATTTTCTATAACTGATGAAGAACTTGACAAATCAGTTGATGATACCGAGGAATAGACTATAGTCGGTGAAGATGATGAACAAGATCAAGAGGTCGATGCCACTGAGTCAGATGAATTACAAGAAGAGGCACCTAAGGCCAAGAAGGGAAAATGCACCAAGGTTGAGACTTCACCGAGGACAAGGACAAGATCGGTGACAATAGAGTTACCACCTTTAATGAAAGGATTTGCTAAAATAACAAGACCATCACCGAAGTTTACATATCAAACAAGGAATCCAAAGACCACCACACCGAGACAAAGAAAGAAGTATGTGATAAATACAGATGATACAGATGATTATGATGATAATATTGATCAATTTAAGGTTATGCAAAATAAAGTGCCACAAACTATTGATGAAATAGCAGAAGCAATAAGGACAACCAGAAGGTTAGGACATCCAAAGATACATACTTATGCAAATATGACTACTAAGAATCAGGATAAATTGGAAGAAGCTATCATAGGTATGATGATTAATTTCAAAAAGGTCCCTACAGAATTTGATACATACATTCCGCAAGAGATATATGACAAGGTATCATCCAAATGGACTTATGCACTTAATACAGAGAAACATATGAGAGAAGCATGGCTCACTGTACTTAAGACTGATTGCACAATTGAACAGATTGATGACATAATACAATAGTATGCAAAGTAATTTCCCAAGAAATTAAGAGCACTCAATATACTTCAAGGGAATTTGAAAAAAGTTGATGAAGAGAGCACCATGATTTGGAAAAATTTGCTATGTCCAACCGAGAAAACATAGGACAATGCATCTACAGTTGATACCAAGGGACATTGACCGAGTAATGAGACAACAAATGTTGAAGATGTAACTGTTGATAATATTTTGGATGATATTCTTGAGCTTTTAACTAATCTAGGTCATGCAGAAATCATAATTGATGATATAACCTGAAGGAGACCCTGATAACCAAGAAAAGGAAGATGAAATTATAACAAGAGCTACCGAGACCTTAGATGAAAAAGATGAAACCGAGGTCACCCGAGAAATGGTACCAGGTAATCTTCCTATACTAGTACAAGAAATCGATATTGAAAGTGAAGCACAAAAAAAGACACCCGAGCAGGAAACAAATACTTATGAAGGAAATGGTGATGAAACTGGTAAGGACACCGAGCATAGTGGAATGACTACACAAGGTGATTCACCAAAAGAAACCATCGATGAGGTAGATAAGGGTGAAGGCAATATAGAGACAATGGTAGACACTTCTACCACTGACACCGGGTCAGTTACCGAGCCCCCTACACAAGTCATCACATCTACTGAGCTACCAAAGTCAAATACTAAGCACAAGGATCAATTATCATTAACACTATCTCCTACATCAAGTGTACACTTGATCCTAAATCACTTAAGAAATATGGTGAGCTATGCACCCGAAAAGCAGCTCAAGACAAGCTGAGATTAGAACATAAGAATGCATAGGTGCTAGAAGTAGCAAAGGACATATTATAGAAATTTGTTCCCCATGTGAACGTAAATGAATCTTCCCCCATAATTGATCAACTTGCACTGATCACAGATACAAGGCTACCGAGAAGTACAAAAGGTATTCTCAGTCACAATAAGGTGATAAGTTTATTTTATTCAAAGGATCTTTTATCCACAATATTCAAATTATATTTGTTCATATCACACATTCTATTACTCTCTAACAATTGTGATAGATCCCTAAATCTCCTAACAGAGTAGACTTAACCATCTTTTCTTAAATATCTTAACAGAGTGCACACATACTTTGTGTTGCAAAATCCTCACACAAGGTATACCTAATCAATATTATTGTTACTCCTAACAGGGTAAGGTCACCAGAAGTGATCAATCTTTGTAAGCTCTAACAGGATACTTTATTACTGCAGTAGTGAAGCTTTGTGGGTCTCATCCCTACCGTAGTTTTTACCTTCTAACAAGGGTTTTCTGCTATACCAAAATACTAGTGTCACGTGTACTTAAGTTTCATGAATGTTTATTATTTTGATTACATGCATTTACATTTCAGCAATGACATTACATGTTTGGTGAATGCAATCTACTCAGTCGGTTACAACAGTTTATAATTACAAAGATTTTTTTGAAAAAAATTTAAGGGTACTGATTCACCCCTCCCCTCTTAGTACACACCTTTCTATTATTCCAACACAAAATATTTCAAATGTTCTATACTTGGGAATAGAATGTTTCAAACGTTCTGTCCCAGGCACTTTTAATTACAACTTTTAGGGACTTTCTGACTATTCCCAATGTGCCCAAAAAAGTTCTAACAAATCCATAACCTGATCCTGCACATAGAAAACTTGGGAAAAGGTTGGGTAAAAGAGGTTTGCCTTGGTCAAACCCTTTTTTAGGAATCAAACTTGAAAATAAAAGGAAATTGCACAAAGGAAAGTATGTAAAAAGGAAAAAAAATGTAGAATAGAATCAAGGATGCCCTCACAAATGTATGAATCTATTAACACCACTCCTAGATTTTCAATGTATATATGCTTGATAATCACTTGCAATGAAGGAGAGATGAATGCGGGTGGAAAGAAGGATCTTCTTGCTTGGTTGAGAACTCCTCTACTTGGTGATCATGGGAGAAAAGCTTGCTTCAATGGAGAAAATTGTCTTTGCAATAACTTGGATGATTGAGAATGTTACTCCAATTGCACATTGAATTTGTCATTATATATCAAGCAGACATAATGGACTATCAGTAACAGATTCACAAACAAGATAGTCGGTATAATCACCGAAGTACAGAGTTAACCGAGATCACTGATCATGCCCAAAGTTAATTGAGTGCAATGATTACCGAGTAGACAGACTATACCAAGCATCAGAAAACACCGAGCTACACAACATAATTGAACACCAGTATAATCGAGATACACAGACAACACCGAGCACCAAGAGACAACAATAATCGAGTGGAACAGAGACCACCTAAAAGTTTGTTATGGCACATCATTTTATGTAACAACTTTTTAGGTGAACTAGATAATGGTTTACACAATCAAGGAGGACATTAATTAAGGATTTATAGCATTAATTGTTTATGTCTCCTATGTAAGGATGATCAAGGTAAATTATGTATACCATTGATCTTAGGGTATGGGTGTAATTGTTAAGCCCTAATTAGGTCATATTGTTTGATAAATAAATGTATATATGTCAAATTTTGTTAAGTATGTTGATCAAGAAATGATCAAGTAGCTGCCATACTATAGACATCAGAGATTAGACAAGGATTTTATGGATAGAGACTACATTGCATAAATCACTTATCAGAAATAAAGGCAAGGCTACCGAGCAGAACAGAGCAGAAGGTATTATCATTCACATTGAGGTGATATTTTTGTATGAACTTAATGGATCTATATCAAAAATATTGAGATTTTATATGTTTCAGATCAAAATTTTGTTACTCTCTAACAATTGTAATAGACCTCTAAATCTCTTAACATAGTAGACTTAACCATCTTATTGTAAATCTCTTAACTGAGTGCACACATACTTTGTGTTGCAAAATCCTCACATGAGGTAGATCTAATCGATCTTATTGTTACTCCTAATAGGGTAAGATCATCAAAAGTGATCATTTTGTAAATATTTAACATGCTAACTTTATTTCCACAGTAGTGAAGTTTTGTGGGTCTCATCCCCACCATAGTTTTTACCTTCTAACAGGGGTTTTCTGCGGTACCAAAATACTAGTGTCATGAGTACTTAATTTCATGTGTGTATTATTTAATTTACATGCATTTACATTTCAACATTGATACTATATGTTTGGTCTATGCAATCTACTTAGTCGGTTAATACAAAATAGTGGTTACAAGAATTGATTAAAAAGTTTTAAGGGTATTGATTCACCCCTCCCCTGTCAGTACACATCCTTTCCATTATCCCAACAATTGGTATCAAAGCTAGTTCTCTTATTTTGAAGTTTTAATAGTTGAAGAGAAAAAATATTACAATGGAAGGGTATACACTTGACAAAACTATTGAGAATCAGAAGTTACATTTGCAGATCTATGTCGAACAGTATAAGGAAGCTAAAGAGAAACTCGGGGAGATGTTGATTAAGAGAAAGGATATGGAACTTCGTTGGCATAAGATTAATTATCATGAAGAAGAGATTCATGACCCATTCTATACATATGGATTTGAATCTAGTAGCATATCAGATGCATCTAAAGGAATCATATCAAATATATCTAAGAGCAATCAACAACTTACTGAACAAGTGAAAGCACTGCAGATCGGTCAAGATACACAAATCGTGAGAATGGTTGAAGTCTTGAATGACGCAAAGAAAGATGAACAAGATAGAAACATGGTTGTTGATGACAGAAGACAAATGACTGGAAAGTTATAATAGAAAGAAACAGAGATATTGAGACTTACTAAACATTACTTTGAGATCACCAAACAAGTGGTCACTATGAATCATGAGGCTACCCAAGTGAATACTGAACTTGCAAAAAGAATAGATGATATTGGTGTATTGAAAGAAGAAAATGAAAAACTGAGAAATGAAGTGAAGATGTTACAAAAACACAATAAAGTGATTAAGAGATCTGAAGAAAGCACGAAGAGAATGGATGAATTTTTGAACTATCAAAGAAGACTGAACAACAATACCGGATTAGGGTATACCGAGCAAGCAGAATCATCAAATAAAGTTGAAAAAAGGAATGTATACTCAAGCTCAAAGCCTAAGAATCCCTCTTGCCATCACTGTGGAAAACCAGGCCACACATCAAATGTTTGCAGAAGCAAAGAAAAAGGTATTCCTAGAAACCCTCCTAAATTTAATGGTATTTTTATAACTATAATAAGCATGGACATCAAGAATATGAGTGTAGATCCAAGTTGAAAAAATCACAGAAGAAACCATACATGGATAAATATTGTCAAAATTGCAACATGCATGGTCATACATCTCAAGCATGCAGAAAGAACATAAAGAAAATCTGGAAGCCTAAAGGACAAGAAAAGGTAAATAAACCGAGAAGACAAGGTGATGCTTATGCATGGGATTATAACACTTGGAGATGTTGTGAAACATGTGGTAAATATGGACATATAGCAGAAACTTGTATGAGACAATGGAGAACCAAGTCAAGGAATTGGTCAAACTCTAGAATGTCATGTTCTCACTGTCACAAAGTCGGTCACTTAAGCATAGATTGTGCAGACCGAATAAACACTTATGGAAATGGAAAAAAAATTGAGGAAATTGTGAGGATCAGAAATCAAATGTGGAAAAGACCAAAATTGTCAATACCTTAAAGAGGAAACTTGCAATAATAGATGAAGAATTGGACAAATCTAAAGATGAAACCGAGGAGCAGACCTTAGTTGGTCAAGAAGCAGAACCAAAACATGATATTGAGGACACTGAGTCAGATGTAGCACTAGTTAAGGAACCTAAGGCCAAAAGGAGAAAGCATATAAATATTGAATCTCCATCCAATACCATCTCACAATCAGTAACTAAGGATTCACCACCTTTGCAGAAAGGTGTAGCAAAAATAACAAGACCCTCACCGAAGTTTACATACCAAACAAGGAAGCATAAGGGTACTACTACTGCAGCGAGAAAAAAGAGGAGATATGTATGAAACAAAGATGACAAGGATGATTTTGATGATAATCCAAAACAATTCAAGGTTGTATAGAATAAGCCATCACAGACTATTGATGAGATTGCAGAGGCAATCAAGACAACCAAACAATTAGGACATCCGAAGATACAAGCATATTTTGATCTGAATATCGAGCATAAGGACAAACTAGAAGAAGCAATCATAGGTATGATGATCAACTTCAAACAAGTTCCAGTTGATTTTTCTACTTCTATTCCATCAGAATTATATGATAAAATATCACCAAGATGGACATATGCACTCCAAACTGAGAAACAAATGAGAGAAGCAGCTCTCACACTTATTAAAGCTGAGTGCACAATTGAGGAAATACATGATATAATGAGACAATATGCCAAGAAATTTCTGAAGAAACAACGAACACTAAATATCCTACAAGGAAATATGAAGGAAGTGGATATTGAGAGCACCAAAATTTGGAACAAACTGTTGAATCCACCCGAGGACGTCTAAGATACCGAGAAAGTAAATGATGTTGCATCTACGGGACCAAGTATAGAACCCATAACAATTGATGATTTAGAAATTGATAATGTCTTAGATGGTAATCATGAACTCTTGACTAATTTAGGTCACCCAGAGATCACAATAACTGATGTAACTGAAGGAGATCCAGATGATAAGGCCAAGGAAGATGAGTCAATCAGAGCAACCAAAATGATAGATGAGAAAGACAAATCATAGGTTTCCCAAACAAATGTACTAGGCCAGTTACCTATTCTGGTCCAAGCAATTGAAATTGAGACTGAAGCACAGTAGAAGCCACCTGAGCAGACAACAAATACAAATGAAGATCATGGTAAAGAGACCGAGCATAGTGGTGGGACAACACAAGGTGATACACCTAAGGATACCACTGATGTTGTAGAAGAGAAAGGTGAAGGTAACACAAAGAATCTGAACAAGATAGTAGATACATCTACTATAGACACAAGGTTAGCTATCGAGGCACCTCACCAAGGTATCACATTGAGTACCAAGAAATCAAAGTCAGAAACTGAGAAAAAATCTCAGTTAGCATTAACACTAGCACCATCATCAAGTGTTCAAGGAAATAAGAAGAAGAAGAAATGAACCAAGGACACAGTTACACTAGATGAAATCAAAGGGATTCCTGATTGGGATCCAAGGTTACTTGATCCAAAAATGTTGAAGAAATATGGTGAACTTTGCACTAGAAAAGAAACACAAGACAAGCTCAGACAAGAAGCAAAGAGTGCACAAGTGATAGAAAAATCCAAAGAGATATTAATGCAAGTTGTACCAGATATCAACATTAATGAACAATCCCCCATACTCGAACAACTTGAACTACTCACTGAGGTAATTGACAATTCTGACATTGATGCCAAGCAGAAATTGGAAGAAAGAGCAGAGAAGAAGATCCAATATAAAGTTATAGAGAATATCATCTAGGTAATGGCAGTACATAAGTTAACTCTATCTGAATTGGTAAATGGTTTAGAAACTATTATATCTAAAGCCATTACAATTCTATAGCAGTTATGCACATTAAATCACTTCACTACTGATATTAGTGAAAAGCTAAAGCAAATAGATCAAGATCTTAAGGATAGTGCACAGAGTCTATCAACCGAGAAACACACATTACAGATGCATTACAAAAAGGTACTTCAAAACAAGTGGTTGAGACTAGACCTACATAAAGAAGAGGATCAAATCAGAGAACAAGTAAATGAGCTTCAAGCAATGTTACTACCGCATTTACTCATGATGCAAAAACATGTGACAATGGCAAAGAATCTCATTATCACCTTGGAATTATCAGTGACAGAAAGCATATATGATATGCATGCTCAACTAAATCTAGAGCTACTCACCCTCGAGCATTTAAAGGAAGAATGGGAGAAGTTATTGGAAACTATCAAGAATGCCCATCCTAATATTTTTGACAAACTGTAAGTTATACTCCTTTTGTCATTATTTTAAAAAAGGGGGAAATATATGTATATATGTATAGTAAAAGGGGATACTATAATTAGGTGTATGAGTTCATATACATATACCGAGTATATACAAAGGGGGAGCATGTACAAAGGGGGCGTCACTATGTATATTATTATGTACAGTACTAAGTTTTTTATACTAATTCCAAAGGGGGAGCATGTTACTCCAATTGCACATTGAATTTTTCATTAGTTATCAAGCAGACATAATGGACTATCGGTAACAGAGTCACAAAAAAGATAGTCGGTATAATCACTGAAGTACAGAGTTAACTGAGAGCACTGATCACGCCCAGAGTTAACCAAGTGCAATGATTACCGAGTAGACAGACTATACCGAGCAACAGACAACACTGACCTACATAGCATAACCGACCACCAGTATAACTGAGATACACAGACAACACCAAGCACCGAGAAACAACAATAACTAAGTGGAACATAAATCACCTAAAAGTTTGTTATGGCACATCATTTTATGTAACAAATTTTTAGCCGAACTAGATAACGGTCTACACAATCAAGGATGACCTTAATTATGGATTTATAATATTAATTGTTTGTCTCCTATGTGTAGATGATCAAGGTAAATTATGTACATCGTTGATCTTAGGGTAAGGATGTAATTGTTAATCCCTAATTAGGTCATATTGTTTGATATATAAATGTATAGATGTCAAATTTTGTTAAGTATTTTGATCAAGAAACGATCAAGTAGTCACCATACTATAGACATCAGAAATCAGACAAGGATTTTAAGGACAGAGACTACATTGCAAAAATTAGTTATCAGAACTAAGGCAAGGCTATCGAGCAGAATATAGCAGAAGGTATTATCATTCACATTGAGGTGATATTTTTGTATAAAATTAATGGATCTGTATCAGAAATATTGAAATTGTATATGTTTCAGATCTAACTTTTGTTACTCTCTAACAATTGTAATAGACCTCTAAATCTCTTAACAGAGTAAACTTAACCGTCTTATTGTAAATCTCTTAACCGAGTGCACACATACTTTGTGTTGCAAAATCCTCATACGAGGTAGATCTAATCGATCTTATTATTACTCCTAATAGGGTAAGATCATAAAAAGTGATCATTTTGTAAAGCTTTAACATGATAACTTTATTTCTACAGTAGTGAATTTTTGTCAGTTTCATCCCCACTACAGTTTTTACCTTCTAACAGGGGTTTTCTGCAATACCAAAATACTAGTGTCATGAGTACTTAATTTCATGTATGTGTATTGTTTGATTTACATGCATTTACATTTCAACATTGATACTATATGTTTGGTATATGCAATATGTTAGGGATTTTTCTTGCAAGAACCTTTAAAAATAGTATAAATGCTTGCTCTTGTATATTTCCAATTTACCATATGCAAGAAAAGCCTAATTGATGAGGATTGGATAATATCCTCTTTCTTTTTTGAGCTCCACAGACTCAGGTAGGTATTACCTTTGAATGATTACTGACTTGTAGTATTAGTTATAGTGGATTAGGTCTTTTTACTAGTTTGCTGAATGTCTTTTACTGTATCAATAAATAAAAAACTATGCAGATGACTGTGAATAATCTGATACAGAGCTTAATAAGCCAAACCATTATCTTGACAATAGAAAATAGTAATGTGATAAGAATTCTCATCCTTCTTCCTTTTATAGCTTTAAGAACTTAGGAGGGTTAACTTATTGATTCTCTCTTGAAGGAATCAGCAAACTGAATTGTATACTCTGTTATACAATTACTTGCAAATATATGTTTTTTATGGATGAAGTGTAATTGATTGATTTTTTATCTTGGATGATGAACAATTACTTGCAAAACCATAAATCAGTGCCTAATCATATGGGCAACAGAGTCAATCTCAAATGCAAATCCACAATTAGGTGACTAATGAAAATACATGCAACCTAGATAGAATGCCTTGCAGACTATCCACTCACTCTTACAACTTTGTTATCCGATCTTAATACCAATATTCAGCTTCCTAGGATCACCTGAAAGAATTAATCCTTCCTTGAAAGACCTCACAAATGACTACACAATTACCTTGTAATTGATATATTTAAGTGCCTTACAATTAAAAATATAAAAGCTTGAACAGAGATAAAAGAGACAACACAAGATATAAAATAGAGATTTCAATGTATTTTATTAATGTCTAACTGCTTCAAAATACATTCAATAGACCAAAATATACAAAGGCTTAGACAAAATTTTAGTAGTCTGACTTGTAATTATATTCCATCATCTTTCTAAAAGTTGCAAAATGCTCTATATATAGTCTAAAACCATCTTGGAATCTTTAAAAATTGTTACACCCATTCTTATTTTTCTTTCACATTACCTTTTTGTGGCTTGTTTTGAACTTTGTTTTGAACTTTAATTTGAACTTTCAAAAGTTCAAATTTAAAAGTTCAAATTCCTTTGTTCAGTTTGGCTTTCGCGTCTAGCGTTGTTGCAGCTTCATTCCAACTAGTTTTCCTTTAGGTGAGTTTTCCTAGTTTGAACTATAATTTGAACTTTCAAAAGTTCAAATTTCAAAGTGCAAGCGGAAGTTTAAAGTTCCATTTTCTCATAAGAAGTCGTCGCGTCTTTAGTCAAGTCTGTCTGTTCAGTTTGAACTTTCAATTGAACTTTCAAAGTTCCATTCCAAAAGTTCAAATCTGAAGATTTTCTTTTTGGATCTGTAACGGATTTCATATCAAGTGAAGGTAATGATGGTATGGAGAAAAGATCAGGGGGAGATTTTGAAGCATTAATTGATTGTACTTCTTCTTAGGATTAATCATTATTTGTAAGCCCTAAGAGTGTGATGAGATGGTTAATTAATGAAATGTCAGAAAAGATGTCACTTTGACATTTAATTCACATGGATGAATTGAAAGTTTGTGCATGCCATCAATTCAGGCATATCTTTTGTCTTTATAAGCGAAGGTGGTATTTTCTTTTTCTCATTCAGCCTAGTTTTCTTTCATTATTGCGGTGCCAAGGAGACGAAGGAGGTAATCTCGAGTTGCATGACTGTCATTTTCATGAAATCTGGTGAGTGGTAGAACTTTGATTTATTGCTTAAGCAGTCTATTGAAGCTTACCAAGATTTTTTAAGGTTTCTTCTCGAATTCCTCCTGTGTTTATTCTGGAGTTTTAATTGATTTGATAAGATGAAGTATAATATGTAGTCGTTGCCTAAATTGAAGTCCTCTTCCAACATAGTTAGTTCCCTCCCAGAATTAGAAGATACTTCCCTTTTAAATGTGACTGTTGAAGAAATTTTGGAAAGATTGAAGAATTCCCGAAAAGGTTCCTTAGCTGAGAAAATTAACCAGAGTGGTTTAATCGAAGCCGCCACCTTCCCAATTGTAGCCCCTTGTCCATATTTGGTTTTGGAGTGTATGAACCATTATGATGGAAATCAGAAGTGCATTCACACTAAATCTGGTGAGATTATGGTAAGGATTGATAGAGAAACAGTGATGTCAGCCATAGGAATCCCTGATAAAGAAGAATACGAGGCATGGACTATAGCTACTACTTACTCTTTCTTTTCAGAGAAGAAGAAGCAATACAGGAATGTGATTTCCAAAGCCTGGTTACTAGATTCTAAAAGAGGTGGTTCTCGTCTCCCAACACCTCTCACTCATGAGCATCTCATTCCCAAAATTAGAGACTTAGTTGTTTTGCTAAAAAAAGTAAAGGGGAACCAGCATACTTTCCATTGAGAAGATTGGATGTTTTTCTATATATAGGTAATAACTAAGGGAGAGAAATTCCTAGATTAGGGAAAACTTATAGCTAAGAAATTGCATGAAGGACTAGCTAACTTCACTGTCATGAGAGGTTTTTATATGTCATCTTTCTTGTTCTATGTTTTAGCCAGTTCGAGAAATTGGCCTGGGTTACCCCATGAGCTCCTAACACTAGGAATTAAGATTTATGACTACTATCCACTATTGCAGCTGAGAAGATGTTCTGAGAACTTTACCAGAGTTAATGATGTGTTTATGAGTCATCTTGTCTTTGAGTTACGAGGATGTTTACACAAAAGGATGTCCGATGAAGCAGTTCGGTTAATCCAAACCTATGGTAGTTTCTTTATACAATTCCCTAGGTTCACATACATCAGAGTGGGTGGATTCAAGGGCAAACCTCTTAGATTGCCCAGATATGCCTTAGATCATCTAGTACTCACTGAAGTGTGCATGCAATTAGTAATTATAGAAAAAAATTTAAAGGGAGATCAGCCTTCAGGGGTTACCTTTCCTATGGAGCTAGGGAATTATTGTTGTAAATCCACCTCAGATGCCCTAAACTTAGTAGCAGAGGCTAAGAATTACAGATTTAAAACATTCATTGCACGCCCAAATTTGATAGCAAGGGTTTTGCTAAATCCTACCTGGGTGAGAGGAACCTCCTTACAGCAATATGGTGAGAATGCACGAAATCACAGAATATAGAGCAATAGCAGAATGCAAAATGAATCTATTGATCGCGGGCCACTTCGAGGGGGTAACCTCCTTTGAGCAAGCTCAATACAATAAATT
>MU226357.1:120931-145239 GCA_018584345.1 Thuja plicata | reverse complement strand
AGGCCTCAACCTACTCTTATATACTAAGTATGATCTAGAAAAGTAATACTACCTATGCATGTGGGATAATAAAATATACTCACGGGATGACTTACAAAGCATATGCATCCAACAACACTACACTAACCAAATAAACAGAAGGAACACACAGGTTCCTAACACTGGGCACGAAAGAGGGTTTCACTCATAGTCCTCAGCTTGAAGACTACTGGGAAGACTGTGAAGATGAATTCGAGGTCCGCAAAAGATTATGGTCCCGAATTAATTTTAGACAAATTGTGGGAATGAGGATATCTATGAGTATAAAAGGGGTTATAAAGTGTGAGAATGAGGAGGTACTTGATTCAAAATTCAATAGAAAAGTGCAGAATGAAACCCTAGAAAAAATTGATTGGAACAAACAGAAAGAGGATAATGTTCAACACAAAACTTGTAATGTTATCAGGAGAACAGAGTAGTGGTTAAGAGATAAAAGATTGGGCAAGATAAAGGAGAATGAGTCGGTCACTCTTAAACAAACCAAACATACCCTACCCTTGAAAGATCAAATTTCTTCTCCTAATGTTTCTATTGAATCTGATGTTGTAGGTACAGTCAAATTGGAGATTGATTTGGCAAAAAGGCCTTCATCAATAAAATCCCCTGTTCCAACCAGAACCACCTATTCCAGAAGTAAAAGGCTGAAAAAGGTCATAGTTAATCCTGAGGTTGTTGAATTGGACTTTGGTTTAGAGGAACAAGCTCCCATGGATAACCAGATTCTAGATGTGATGGATCTTGGCAATATTGGAGAGATAGGGGAAATAGATAAAGAACAAGACTCCAGCAAGGTTTTATCTGTTGATTCGGCTGTGCTGCAAACTCCTCCTGCAAAAGATACAGTGGATACACCAGCATGGCTCCGAACTTCCATTAGCAAGAAAAGGAGTATTGTACCTATCTCACTGCCTGATAATGATATGGTAAGCAGATGTTTAGGCAAAGAAGTAAAGATAAAGAAGCCTAAAACTAAGGCGATTATAGATATGGATGCAAAAATAGGGCATTGGTTTGCAGAGATTTCTATTCCCAAGAATGAGAAGAGCTCAGATGAGGTAACACCTGATGATTTTAAAGAGGGAAGGGTTGATCTTGGTGTGGAAACCTAGGAAGCAGATGTAAAACATCTGGAATCTTCCACCAAGAAGATTGTGAGCAGGGCATGGAAGGATGAAAAAGACAAACTGGAAATGAAGTGAACTATCTCACAGATGGCCAGGTATATTTATTCTATCCATCATCCTAATCAAATACTAACAACACAGACACTAATAGATTTTGATATGCAATCCCTTGACAATCAAATGATGAAAGAATAGATTGTACATAATAAGTGTATTGATGAAGCATACATAGGTTGGATGGATTCAATCATGAATCGCAGAAACAAATACATAAGTGATCTCAGTCAGACTTATGAAGACGCTGTGGCCGCAAAAGACAACCTAGATACATAATTGACAAAGTGGGATAAAGAGAAGACCCAATGGATGGCTGTAATGACACAAATGGCTGAAGTGAAGAATTATGGGGTGATGAAGTTCTTTTCTGAGTGGCCTATTGCAGGTGTTGATGATGAGATTATTTTTATCTCACAAGGTCATCTTAACTGGAGGAATTTGATCATAAAGAAATGTATTGAAGAATGTGCTAAGCTAGCTAAAGAACTTGTAGCCTTAGTAGGAATGATGAAGAATTATCTTGGGTTTATCAAAGTACCACTGTTTAAAGAAGATGGTAAGACTCTGCAAAATCCTAAAGAAATGTATCAAGTTTTCGAAGAAAAGGTTGGTATGGTGAAGGAAGCCAAAAAAGTTACACCAGATGAGTTTTCTCAGGTTGCTGAAATAGAATCCACGTTGATCATGAGCCATAAAAATTTGGATTCACACAAAGCAAAGGTGGCTCTAGTTCGCAGGGAAAATAAGATTTGGAAATAGAGGATTGCCCATGTTGGTATTCTGAATCATCAGTTTGTGGTTCACTTTTCTACTGAGCATCTGGAATGGCGAAAACTATGAGCACAATCACAATTAGCCATGGTGACATTCTAGTCCTGGATATAATGCGGGATAATCACAACAAAGCGATTATTTTTGGCTTTTTGTTTTGATACTTTATGTTACTCAAACTACCTTAGAACTCTAAAGTTATCTTTCTTACTTTTACTCCTTTGTGGAGTTGGTTTCAAAAACTACCATAAAAATAGTTATTGTCCAGATATAAATGGCTTATTATGACCTGAGAATAGGGTCGGCCAAATTTTGTAATTTTACTGCTTTCTGATACTTTAATTTCATAGTGATACATAGCTACGGGAAAGAAATTTTTTGATCTGGAAAGATTTTGGTCAATTGGATGAAATTTAATATATAATAGTACCGCAACTTTGGTATTTTTGTTGGAGTGCATAAATGGAGTTTTTTTTGTAATTAAATTTATAATTGTGGTGTTGTATTGTGTTTCTTTCAGGTTGTAAAAGAATTTTGTTTCTCGTTTAAGTATTATCCTTGTTTTCTTTGAAAGAAATTTAGTCTTTTGGCTGAATTCCTACTAATATCTCAGTGATTCCTTTCAATTCATTCTTTACTCGAGATCTAAATTGATTAACCTTTAATACTTTAGGGTAAAAAGTATTGTTTGAGAGCTTTGTTTATTCATTCTTTGAAAATCCTAATTGAATATCATTGAAGAGGGAGTTGCACCTTTATGTAGAGGGACATGACCATTAAGGCAAGCCCTAGCTATTAGCTAATTGATTTCTCCTATAAGGAAAATAGAGAAAATAATTCATTAAATTGTATTAATTGAATTGGGGATAAATCTGTTAACTAACAAGAAGTAAGGATGCAACAAGCTTCGGATGGTTTAAGACCTAACCCCAAAAACATGGAAAAGGAAAAAAGACAAGAGACCAAGCGGTGGAGGGACAAAAATGAAGAATTGAATCTGATTTGATCTTGTCTTTTTGTGATTACTGGCATCTTTGTCTGCATGTGTTCAGGATAGTCTCTAATATTTGTAGCGCGACCTAGTGACTGCCATTACAGGCTAATTTACACTAGTCTTCAAGATGACTAACATCCCTTTCAAGATGACTAACCTCCCTGTGCTCAAAGAGTAGGTGCCAGGTGTTCTTCTATTCTTCATTAATAATATCAAGGTCAACATTGGTAGGATTTTTCTTCTTGGTCTTTGTAAGAACATCCCATGTTGTGACATCATCTTCTATTGGCCAATCAAATCTTTTAATACTTTCAAGTTGTGTCTTTTTCCTTTCCCACCTAGCATCTGTAATGCTCTTGACATCTGTTATAAATTTGTTGAAATCTATTTCAGCCTTAAAGGCCTCATCTAAGATCTTATTATATCTTTCCATATCCAATTCACCACTTTTAGAAATCTATACCTCTTTATTAAGTAATAAAGTATCAAATTATGTGCTCCATACTCCTAGTGGCTTGATTTTCTTATCCTCTGACCTGATTGATAGCACAAACCTATTGTAGTTACACCCAAACATACTTATTATGGCCTCAATTTGATTTTCCTTGCCTTTGAAAAAGGACAAGGTCACCCCAATCTGTTCTATCTCTTCTCCAACCTTGGTTATAATCTCTAGAAAATCTGATCTCAATGGTTGCAAAGATGCTAACCTTTCAAATAACCTAGTTTTAACTGACCATGTTGCATAGTATGGGTTCAAAATTGACACAAAATTATTCACTTAAACTTGTAGGCCTGACAAGTTACCATAATCACCATAAATTATATCCACTTTATCTTTTAATATATCTATTCTATGTTGCAAAATTTCCATTAAGCCCCCCAAAACAACATCATTATGCGCTTTAATCCCCTACCATGTTTCTGCTACAGCATACCATGTATCTTCAGTTTGGGTCTCAACATATGTTCCTTCTTTAGGTGCAGCAGGGGTAGCCTCAGGCATCTCTTGTAATTTTTGAGTCAGGTCTACAATTATATTTTCCATTGCACTGATCTTCATCAGACCTAATTCTCTATCTTTGGCAGTCAGGATTTTTTCATCAAATAGTTTTTGATATCTTTTAGACATATGTTCTGCCTTTGCCTCATTTTAGTGAGAAAAATGGGTCAATGCCTGAGGTATTTCAAGGTCTCATATATTGTGTATAGACCATATTATTTTGTCTCCTTCCATCTTCTCTTGAACATTTATCAGTGATGGATTTTGATTCTTAGGAGCAAGGGACCACATTGCAAGGGCTTGAGATTTAGAATCATAGCCACACCCTTTTATCATTTCTCCTATTTGGGTCTTTGTAGAAATTTTGACATCAGACTGCCTTCTACTCTAATCTATAATAAAGTTTGAAGCCAAGTCCCGTCCTTATACTAAGAGCAACCCACTGGACTTTACAAGTTGCCTGGCTTCATCAGGAGTCAAATTCTATGATTCTAGATCATATTCTTGGAGGGATTGTAATGCTTCACTTGTAATAGCTTCTCATCCTTGTGATTTCAATTATGTTGCAACTTGCTCTTGCTTAGCCCATATCAGGAAGTCCTTGAACTCCTTAGTTTTGATGAGATCGTCATCTTTCAGGAAGTCCTCTTGTTGTAGTTCCCTTTCATCTTGACACAAAATGAGCAGCATCTCTACATTATAATTGGTATCCTCCCTCTTTTTCTTGCCTTCTCTTATCAATTTCCTCAATTGATGATCATAAGCACCAGTCCCTGCAAATAGGGCACCAATTCTATCCTTTTTCTTCTTATGTGTCTTTGCAACAGAGGGCTCTCCTACTTCTACTCTTTGCTTCTTTTGTACAGGCTCTACATCCACCTCAGCCTCATGGGCTTCTATCAAATCAATAATAGTTGCCTCATTATGAGGTGGTTGATCCTGGGGGGGTGGACTATGGATTGAATAGCTACTGCTATATTCTAATGATTGTTTGTTGGGACCTCTGTCTTTGTCATCAATTTGATCTTCAATTTGATTACTGAGAAATCTATGTGACTCAATCATCTTTTCTAATCTTTGCAAATAGGGCATTCCTGGGAAAAATCCACCAAATGGGATCCTTTTCCTTTTCAATTGTTGCTCCAGATCTATTAAATCATGATACTTTGATAATCTTGATGCAATCACATCCTCTTCAAGGATATTTCTGATTAAATCTTCTTCTTCACAGGGCTGATGCCTCTTGGTGATAGGGATGGTAGGTGTCAAGATTTTCTTGGAACTTTCAATAAATCCTTTTGTGTCAATAAATGTGTATAGGGAAACATTCATCCTGTAGTGCCTCAACCATCCATTGATAGGGTCATAGGCCCTCTTTCCAATTGTAAAATCTGAGGCAATGAACTGCCTTGGTGTGAAAGTCCCCTTCATGTGTGAGGCTAAGTGCTCTCTATAGATGTTAACATAAGCTGCCATAGAAATTCCATTATTACAATTCTGGGTAGTACTCTATATGGAAAGATATGTGGTGGCTGTGAATAGACATACACTCTGATTTGTGTGAAATTTTGGTGACAATAGAAGTCACTCTAGTTGTGATCACCATTCCATTTGTCAACAAATTGACAAGGTCTCAATAATTGCAGCACTTTCACTGGAAGTCTAGTCATATCTAATCCCAAATAGCTCAACAATGGGTAAACTACCCAATTCTCAAATGCACAAAACTCATGCTCCCTAGAGATATAATTTCATACTCTTAACCACAATTGCACAGGGTTCTATTGTCCATAATAAAATCTTTTGAGTTATAAATTTGATTGGTCCATAATGTTAAAATTGTAAAACATGATGAGATGCATCAGTAATGAGTACTGCAGGAACTTAGGGCTTCCTACCTTGTTCTGAATATCAAGGAATCCTTGATGCATCTTGTCGATTAAAAATTGTATGTAATCATAATATGTACTTACATATGGGCTATGCAACTCTAAAATTATCATCAACATATCTGATGATACCCTTTCTCTTCCACGGTCTACACCTAGGACTCTGCATAGGGCATAAGATATGTATTTTACGTAAAAAGATAGGTCTTTGTAGAAGTATGATGATGGACCACTTGGAATAGGGGCAATGTAGTTTCGAGTTCCCCTTGGTGTGTGGGCCTAGATCAATTTAGACACAATACCAACCTCTTTGGTATATCTAGTAGCTAGGGCCTTCAAGTTTATTTCTGTAGAACAGGGGTTATAGATATCAAAAGCTTTCATGAATGAAGCTCGATCTAGGGTTACCAAAACAATGCCATCATCCTTCTTGATGATCTTTGAGATAGTATCATACCTACTAGCCAAATCTAAAATTAAGTCCACATCAATGAATACATCAGGGACAACTAATTTGGCTAATCCACTAGTCCAGGGGTTTGAGATGGGAATAGGGCCATCACTATTTTTATGAAAATAACTAAATAAATGATAAACAAAACAATCTGGTGTCTTGGCATCTCTAATGTATGCATAATTATCCCCTAAGTATTCATCATTTACCTTATTGCCCTCATTAGAGCCCGGGAGCAGTTGAATAAACTCTTTTGAATAATTTCTCTTCCCTTTGAGGTCCTCATCATCACCACTCTTCCCACTGGTGGAAGCGATGCTTACTGCTCTGCTCATGATGTCTAGTGTGAATTGTCTCTGATCAGCTTCTTTATTTTACCTATATTGAAACAAATCTTATCAAACCCTCACTTTTAACTGTGAACCACTTTAAATCTTCACTACTGAAAATCACACTCTCGATTCTGAACTGAAAACTTCTCTATTCACTCTGTAAACTTTGATAACTCTACTCTCACTGAAAAATTCAAAGCACTTATGAAAATTATGAGCTCTGGATTCTTGAAAACTGGTAAGATAGAATAATAATACTAATGCCTATTAATGCACCAATCTCTTTCATGAACTCGCAATTCGGTCTTTTTTGTCTTTACTTTTGCGTGCTGTGAAATCAATTCTCGCTCCTACCTGTGGAATTTCAAACTGACAAATGACCAATTTCAAATGATGAATTTTCATATAAAAACCTTATTAAATTTGAAAAGAGATCAAGATTTGATACTATTGGCTCTTTGAGAACAGCTCAACAATATTTTAAAACACACTGTCATAAACTCTTCATTCCTATTGGCTGTCAACTGTTAACATGGTGCATAGAAAACCTCACGTATTACCTTGATCTCACCATGGTTTCTTTTAGCGACTACGCAACTGAGTAATCTCATTGTCATGAAGAGTTATCCTTAACTCCAGTTATCTATTGAGACTTAACAAAAACCACCTGATCATCTTTTAGATGAACGACTATCTCTTAATCACTATATGAAATCACTTAACTCTCACTCTCTTTGAGACTTCGCGACTTAGGCTTTAATAAATCATCTTGAAACTTGGGTTTCTCTTAGAGACTATGCGACTGTGCAATCTCTCTGTCGCTTGAAGATTTCCTTTACTCTTAGTTTCTATCAAGATTACACGACTGTCACACAATGATCTTTTAATCAAATGGCCCGCGTGTAATCTCGTTTACTTTATGTACTTTTACTTTCTCATCTGAGACTTTACGACTACCATAGATCTTTTTTTTAATCTAACGGCTCGTGCATAATCTCATTTTCTCTTCACTTAACTACTGTTTACTTCGCGACTTCACAACTTAAGCAGTCTCCATGTCGCAGAAGGAAAATATTTACCTCATGTTTTCTTTGAGACTTCCCGACTAACTCAAGTCTTCAAAAGATTAGCCACGTTTCTCAATCTAGATTATCATCGCTCAATCACTGCAATGTTTTTTGAATTCTTGACTTTCTGAAGTGACTATACGCCATCCACATGATCTTCTCTTTTTCACGGCTCAGATCTTCTTGTTGCAAACACTCTTAAACTTAACTGAACTCTTCTTCAACTATAGTTCTTATCGTGACATCAAAACCCATTGAATCTTGCTGTCTCTTTTAGATTTTACTAACTCATGGTTTCTTTCATGATTTAATGCCAGCCATTGGATCCCTTTCAAATTGGACGACAGTCAAGAAATCTCTTTATCTTTCATCTATCTAAAACTTTTCATCACGACTTCATGCTAGCCACAGGATCTATCTTCAATCTCACAACAGTTGCTTAATCTCTTTATCTTTAACTCAACCATGGATTTCAAAAGAGATCATGTCACTAAAGGACTTTAACCACCTTCTTAACCTTGGTTTCTTTGTGAGACACCGTGACTGAGCAAACTTGAAGTCGCTAATACATTTTTAACTCAAGATTTTTCATGGAGACTTCGCGACCACCACTGGATTTCACTTTAGATTGATGGCTATCGCTAAATCTTATATCTTTTGACTTAATCCATATTTCTCTTCGCGATAACGTGAGTGCATGAAATTTCAAACTGATCTCTAACCCAACTTGCAACTCTGATCACCTTTTGAGATAGCGCGACTGAGTAGACTCGAAAACGTCAAAGAAGTTTTTTAACTCTGGTTTCTTAAAGAGATTATCCGCCAACCACAAGATCAAGATATACATCTATGACTCACGTGAAATCTCACAAGGACTGAAAGCATATTTGTTTTTAAAAGAGACAACCTGACTTAAAGGAAATCGCCAAGTCTCAAAAAGAAAAGGAATATTTTTCATATTACAACGAGACTTCACGACTTAAGTGAAATGATATAAAATATGACACATGACTTAAGTGGCCAGGTTTCTCTAAAAAGGTAACAACAAAATAGAAAGGATTTCAACGAACTAGGGTTTTTCTTGGATATGCATGGAAATTTGACCTAGGGCTTAGGGTTTTGCACTCTTTCTTGATTTTTGACTAGAAGATCATTATTTGCAAAGGGATTTTAACAAATTTAGACAAGATTTTCAACTTTTAAACAAGGATATGACTGAGAACTTCAAACATTTTCAGGCAAGTTCCAAAACTGGAAATACAACTAACACAATCTATTCAGTTGGTTAATATAGAACAGTGGTTACAAGAATTGATTAAAAAGTTTGAAGGGTACTGATTCACCCCTCCCCTCTGAGTACACATCCTTTCCATTATACCAACATAGAAGAAAATATATTTTGGATGCTTGCCTTCAAATCTTGAGTCCAATTGTTTGATTTCTTAATCTCTTCAAAATTCTTGGTTGCTTGCAATTGATCATGAATGTATATGAATTCTTAGATACCAAAATGAGAAGAGATAGGTTGCTTATATACCTCATCCTATATTTCAAGATTCAAAAATAAGCTAGGCCAACCATGGGATCTAATTTTTCACTAAAATCCCCACATAGGGCTCTGGGCCAAAAAAAAGCAGGAACATGATGTCTCAAATGTTATGTTCCTGGGTACATAACAATTGAAATGTTATGTACCTAGGGTTTTGAGATAAAATTGGGACCAGGTGTTGGGATGGTGGAAAACATGCATGAAAAGAAGAATCGGTTTGCTAGGATCAAGCATAAGGGATATCAAATCTCCAAATCATCAAAATGGGGCTTAATAGAGTATCCAATTATGTGTGATAAAATTTTAGGATGGTACATTTAGCCCCCACTTAGTGGGAGTATGAGACAAACTTATGGTCATGGTAGAGTAGATCAATGCATAAGAACAATCTTGTATCAAGTTCAAGGAGACATAAACTTCAAGCCCCCATGTGACTTAAGTCCTCGTCTAATCTAAAACCAGAATAAAAGAGGCATCACTTGAGAGAGAGAGAGAGAGAGAGAGAGAGAGAGAGAGAGAGAGAGAGAGAGAGAGAGAGAGAGAGAGAGAGAGAGAGAGAGTGTCCTTGCNAGAGAGAGAGAGAGAGAGAGAGAGAGAGAGAGAGAGAGAGAGAGAGAGTATCCTTGCAAGGTATTTCCTGTTGGATAACTTGTGACTGAGAGGGGGGGTGAATTAGTATAAATAAGTATTGACCTAATTCATCCACCAATCTGATTAATTGCACTAGCAACTTCTTAACCTCAAAGCATATGAATGAAATAAACAAATAACAACAAACAATATCAAGCATCCACAAGTTTAACACTCATAATATAAATATATTTCATGTAGAAACCCTTGTTAGAGGGGAAAAAACCATGGTGGGGATGACACACCCACAAGATCAATAATTGTAGTAAATGAGTCTACCCTGTTAGGAGCTACAAATACCCTTTCTAAGGGTTCAACCCATTAGAAGTGATTAGTACACTCTTAGGAGTACAATAAGATCAGCTATGATCTACCTCACTAGAGGATTTATAACCTTAATAAATAAGTTACCATGTTAAAGGATTTACAAATAAGAACCTATTAGAGTTCACTTTGCTAGAGGATTTGACCTGCTGCAACTGTTAGGTAACAATAAGATTTTTAATATGTAGAATGGCATTGATTGCCTATCTGATCCTTTTCAGTTCTTTGTATTTTGTACTCTGTATATGCTCTTTGCTCTTTAATCGCAATTTTGGTATGAAATCATAAAACCCTAATCACCCAAAACAACTTCAATAACAAAAACTACTACAGTTACTCTAGATCTTTGTTTCCTTAAATAAAGAACTTTCATAACCTTAAGATTGATCTTCAAATTGCTTTCCCACAACAACACCATGTGTCTAATTGATAATCTCAATGAAATAAACGATTTACCATGACCATGTTAGGTTAAGATAAGATCTGCAAGTTTATATCTCTAAGATAATAAAATATGATTTTACTCCTCCAATGCAACTCCTTAAATATGTCTTAAATGCTTACATCGACCATGTAAATACCAATCATTAGATGTATAACCTTTATTCCACGTAATCATATCCTTAGAAATGATCGCATATATTTTACCACTCACTGATCTGTAATCACCTAACAGGTTGATCAAGAACATAAGAGTTCTACCTATCATAGTGACTGTGACACTAAAACCTCAATCCCCGCTCAACCAAATAAGTTGTGATTGGAATCATAGATTCCTCATACCATATACATATTGTATCTCTTAGCGCAACATTTGAATCTTCCCTTAACTCGACCACTACCACAATCTATTTAATATTGTTCTTCCTGAACATCAGTCAATATACATAGTTGATCTTTTCTTTATCGATCATATACAATGTTTACCGATCATTGTAATCATGATATCTGAATACATTGCCTTCAAGGACAACCAATTATGCATCCACTCATGACCGCTCTTCATATCATCTCTAAAACTTTAGCATAATGCCAACAATCTCCCCCTTTGGCATTGATAGCAAAAACTTCTAAAAATCATCTAAAAGGATACTCCCCCTTACATTATGCATGCTATATGGGTGTCAGTAAGAAGTTGAGTCCACTTTTTGGCCAAAAAGTGGAACTGTTTTTCCTATTTTTTCAAGTTTGTCTTGTTTGAGATGAATATTTGAAGTAGTTTGAGATTGAATCTTAAAAAAAAATCAATAATAGAAGTTATAGTACTCAAAGTATACTTTCCAAACATGTAATTTATTTAAATACCCAGATGATAATTGTTTATTTTAATAGGCATTACTAAAACCAACATTTTAAATGTCCCTGTTTCACGACCATATTAGGTTCGTGAACGACAAGCAAAATGTGATCCAAATGAAACTATTTCTCTGAATTCTTTTTGGGAATGGTACGCAAGTCAGTTAAGATTGATGACAATATTTTTTTATATTTTTTTTTACAATAATTTTTTAAAAATTATTTTTTTAGTAGCCATAATTATTATTTTTAAAGTCTCTCGTGTACGTCAAGCATAATGTGATCTAAACATATGATTTTTTATTTTTTTTTAAATTGTGTATAATTGTCTCTAGATTGATTTCATATGATTCTTTTTGCTAGAAAATTTCAAATTAAAATAACAAAATATCATGTTCTCTAGAGGTTTGTAGCCCTGTTTCAGTAGAAAATCAATGAAAATTTTAAAAAAGTAAGCAAATATATAAATAATTTACATATTTAGAATATAAATAGTAAGATCTAGATAATGGATTTTTTTTGGCAAAAAATTCTCAAGAAACCTCATTCTAATTCGTGTCCAAAGTGTAAAAATTTTCTCAGATTGAAATGACCTCCAACATTCATGTCAAACTAGTTCCAAAGCTCAGGGTTGGTTGACCAAGCCATTTCCAAAGCTAAACCCGAAGTGAATTGGGTGGGAAATTTTAAAATTTGGGGAACGGGGTCCCACTTACAAAATGTCACCCCATTTCTGAAGTGTACGTTGTGGGATCAGATTTCTGAGGAATGGGATCCCACATGCACTACATCTAAAATTTGATCCATGATGGCATCATAGATTTGCAGTATCGTGCCACGTCTCACCAGATTGCTGACATCTTCACAAAGACATTCACTAAGTAGAAGTTTCACTCTCTCTGAGATCTTCTTGGGGTGAAAGACATTGTAATCTAGTAGAATTCTTTCTTTTTTAGCATATTTTTGAGGGGGGGTTTTTTTTCCATTGGGTTTTTTTCCTCTTTCCTCATTCCTTTCTTAGTTAGAATTAAGGGGGGGGGGATGTTGGAGTAGTAGTTAATTCCAAATTCAAACTCTTGCATGTAATCAGTTAACTCCAACTCACAGTTTATGACAGCATGTTAAGGGCCTTCTTATTCCATAACTTTACTATTAGTTGTTTCTTATGCAATCTTCAATTGGAACTTCTCTTGAAATCTTTAGTTTAACTCATCTTTCACTGTAATTGGCTTTTACCCCATACAGTGATTTATATTGTAATACTGGCTCTTTTTTTTTTAATATGAATGATTGGATATTTTGAGTTTTTTTTCATAAAACAATGCTCTGTATATACTTTGTTTTTCTCTGTAAACTATCTGATTTTTCTTCTTCTAGCAATGATTAATGTAGCAACAGTTTCTAATTTCTTACATTGTGAAGCATGCTAACTCGTTGATGTGACTTATTCACACGGGAAAGATATTTTGAGAGTCTCCTCGACCCACAATGACTGTCGATGAAAAAATAACATCGAGCCATCGTGGTGACCCATGCATGTCGATAAGAGCCTAATGAAGTCCTGTAGATTAGATAAAGTTCATCGAATGCCCACTAAGAACCAAAAACACACTTGTCTGCCAACTCCATACTGAACCAAACCAAACCGTACGTAAATAGAAAATGTCACAACAAAAAGAAAATTTGTACAATGATGTGGATTATGTCTTTGCCCAAAATGCTTCTGCATCACTTATAAAGTCAAACTTTGATATAACTAGTAGAACCACTATCAATAACAATGCAATACTTTTTGAAGCACTATATCTATATAGAGCATGAATAAATTGTTCCCCTCAAGTACACTAGGCTTGTCTTCAAATTGATATATCCTTTATGTCAATCATGTGTATGCTCTCATCTACTTCAGATATGAAATCAAAGCACTACACTTCAAGAAATCAACAAATTTGTATACTCTTCTATAACAAAATTGAAATAGAAGAACGTTTTACTTTTTAGTGTCTACTGTAATGAGCTTCTAGTTAGGTCTTATTGCCTCTTTCAAAACAATTAAAGTTTTTATAGAAATCTTATTTATTATGAGGATAAAAAATATTATTTTGTTCTTCTTAGAAGAAAATCACAGTTCTCTATGATATCTTAATTCTTATAAGAATGAATGATGTGTAATTCTACTTATTAGAGAGATGATCCAATATAATTATTCGTCTCCATAATTTCCATTCTTAAGAGTCATCAACATAATTCTTTATTTTTCTATTTTTCAACAATGTTGGATTGATGGACAAATGATTCTTTGGAGCCTCAAGTTCCAACCCAATATTTTGCAATCATATGGTATGGAATGTAAGATAATTGTAATGACAAAAAAAAACTATCATAATAATGGTAGTCCTAATTTGATTTTGGGTTCATTTTAGTGGCACGCTTTTCTAATTTGAAATTTACTATTTATGTTTACTACTAATACAAATAGGCTAATATATTTTAAAAAAAAAATCGTAGCCACGGGATTGTTATCACCATCATTATTTGCATCGACAGAGGCTTGTTGGATTGGAGACATATAATCATTCATTTTTCCCTTAACTTATCTAAAACTAGAAACAAACAAATCCTTTCTTTATCTTTTTCTTATAATTTTTTTTATAAATACATTAGCCTATTTTAATTAGTAGTAAACATAAATAGTAAATTTCAAATTAGAAAAGTGTGCCACTAAAATAAATCAAAAATCAAATGAGGACTACCATTATTATGATAGTTTGTCAATTATCTAATCTTCGATACCATATGATTGCAAAATATTAGGTTGGAACTTGAGGCTTCAAAGAATCATTTGTCCATCAAGTCAACATTGTCGGAAAATAGGAAAAAATAAATTTTAAACTGACTTGAACTTTAAAGTGCAAGTTTTCGAAAAAGTTTTCCACTACTTCTTTTTGGAAGACATTATTTTATAAACAAAAATAATGTTAGAAAGAATATATATATATATATATAAGAGACACTTTGACTAATAGATCCAAAAAGTTTGAAGACTGAAAATGGCGACGGTGTGCCACCCCTTGCTTTTCTTGTGGAATATATATATATATATAAGAGACACTTTGACTAATAGATCCAAAAAGTTTGAAGACTGAAAATGGCGACGGTGTGCCACCCCTTGCTTTTCTTGTGGATAAAGCAACATAGCTTTCCTAAACACTTTGAAGTTTGGACTAAATTTAAGATTCATATTCTAGAAGCAATTTAAATTGCTCACTAGATAGAGAGCTACATATAGTAGTGACGTACATTGAACGTCACTAATGATTCCATCATCCCACTATGTAAGCGAATTTCCAAATACCAAATTTTTAATAGGTTCAATGTACCAACATAAAACTCTACACAAACATCAATTTTTTTGTTTGATGTATATCATTAATTGAACTTCAATTATGGATGGCGTATTGGTGAGGTTGAACTTTAATTATGGATGCCGTATTGAGTCGGTGATCCTACTAAACAAATAGGCAAGGTTGGTTTTGAATGTATAAAGTGGTTTTTAGCTGTTTCGGGTGTTACAAGGCTTGTAGTCAGTTTGGAGGCCCTCTATTCATGTGAAGTGATATATATATTAAAAATAAAAAATTACAGATTTTTTTTAATAAATAAATTATGATTCAAGTTGTAACTTTCAAAGAAGTGTAGTTTTTGAGTTGAATTTATAAGTTTTTTGAATTATTATCTTTTTGTACTCTTGAATCACAAATTCCTTAAATTATTGACTAACCATATATTGTTTCATTAAATTGTCTCATGACTCTTATTAAAAAAAAATTCTCAAATCTACAACTCTTGAACTACTTGAGCAACAATCTATATTGAGTTCATTTGATACCTTACCTATCTTGAAAAAAAAAATCCACAATCTCCCAACATCAAAAAAGGAAAGAGAAAAACTATATACTTTTCATATAAAGCAATATTTTTGATTGAGAAGTTGACTTCAAATGATGGAAATCATCTAGCTCCAAGTGCCTCTAACCTTCAATACTTAAGGCTCAAAAAAGTATACATCCCTAGTATCTTCAAAACAATAATCTTCAAAAAGAGCACCATGTAGAGGTTCCTCGTCCTCAACATAAGCTAAATTTGCATTTTTTTAATTTTTTCTTTGAATTTTCCCTTATAAACATTAGTGGCTCAATTTTTTGCAAGTTCAAGTCATCTAACCCTATTTCTTATAGTAATAACATTCAATGCTTTTGTTTATGCCTCGTGCTTATAATGGATTTGCATGTTGAGAACATTTTGAATCTTTTGTATTTGTTATTTGTTATTCTACTAAAAGGGTTGAGATCATATCTCCTAATGTTTGAGAAGTTATTTAACTAATTTAACAAAATAGCCTTAGCATCTTCAATATCTATTAGAACCTTGACTTCTACCAATTGTATAAAAAGATACCACAAAATTCTTATGTGATTCGACAAAGTAATTCTATTTTCCATTTTGAATCTAAATAGTTAAAGTTTTAGAGAAAATATTGTATTAACTGCATTCACTCAAAATATTTTATTCAAATTATCCCAATCTTTTTATGATGTTTTTGTTAAATATACATAACATATTTTATCATCTAAAGAGTGATGTCAATGATAACTTTAGATTTATCATCTCTTTTATGTCATTCCAAAAACTTATTTGTATATATAGGTGGCCATTTAGTCTTATTCACTATTTCTCATAAATTTTTGTTCTTTAGTTGCATTTGAGTTTTTGTTTTCAAGTATGAAAATTAAACTTAGAACATGTCTCTAAAGAGAGCTCCATCTTGAAAAAAGATCATAAACTAAAAAATATTCCAAAATATTATGCTAACCTTATAGCTCTAAAGCTAAAAATTAATATTTGAATAATTTCATAGAAGAAATTGCAAAACCTAATTGTTTTGTAATTGCATGTTTACAATTTTGGAAACTTAACTAATGTTTCGTCTAATACAAAAATATTTCCTTTGTGTGACTTTCCTCAAATTATCCTTTGCAAATTTCTTCTTTTAACCAACAAATAACATTACAACAATAATTTATTTTAGTAGGAGATGGTTAATTACAATAACGCTCATAAGAAAACAATACGACAAGAGTAATCAAAATTCCAATGCTTAACTTTCCTCTACTTTGGTACCATATCAGTGAAAATCAACAAGCATTTATATTTATACAATATTAGATATAAATTCATGATAATTTTATTGAGAGCTTATTTTCAATATATAACATTATGAATTTTATAAAGTAACTAATTATTTAACAACAATAGTAAACAAATTTTTTCCCCTTCTGCAACTTTCAAATCTTTTGCTTGCACATGGTGGCTGAGAATGGAAGGGGGCCTGCCTCTCCACCTGGAGACCCTCCTCTCGACAATAATAAAGTGTTTCCTTCTAAGGGCCCTACCATGAATATTTCAGGCATTCAGCCTAGAGGTTCTGCAGATTCTACCCTTGATGACAATGATGGCACCTAGTGGGAGTTGACAAAGTGGAGCATGCACCTCCAAAGGATAGCCCAAAACCTCATGGATAGAAAAATGCTCTTGTTAGTGGAAATCAAGGACAAATGGTACATGACCTAACCCCAAAATACATATAAACTGAGGAAGGGACTGAAAGAATGCTTCTTGACTCATTTATGGACCACATTGTTTCTTCAATGAATAATGTATTGGTTGGGAAATTATTCTCCTTGGACAATTGATATGGTTAGGAGATGTGTGGCAGCCAAATGGAAGCTGAAGGGGAGTCTTTCATCAAGTGTTATGTTGGGGGAGCTCTTCATATTCAAATTTACTATGGATGAGAACCTAATAGTACTTCTCATTGGTTCATAAGCCTATGAAAAACACTACCTAGCCCTCTGTAGGTGGAAACTAAGGTTCAACCCTGTTGCAGACCTTAACAAAATAACACCTATGTGGGTTCATATGTTGGGACTTACACTTGAGTTCTATGATGAGAAGATATTTAGATGGATTGGAAGCACTTTTGGTCATTATGAAGCCATAGATGATGTGACAAAGGCTAACCCTACGTTAGTATTTCTTTATTTTTGTGTGAGTGTTGTTGTTAATAAGACCTCCTAATTTTGTTACTTTGCAATCAAAGTTGGGTAATTGGACCAAAGGACTAGAATATGAAAATGAAATAGTTTAATGTCATAAATACTCCAAATAGGGGCATGCGATTTTAGAATGTAGAGCCCCCCTGAGAAACCCCAAAAATGAAAGAGAAATGTACCTCCCTAGCAATGGAAGGATTTGATGAAGAGAAAATTAATGAGGATGCCTTAGAGGAAGAGATTGAAGGGTACCCCTTCACATAAGGAATTTTAAAACTAATAGAAACTTCCAATAAGACTACTACATCTAATGAGAAGAAAAATACAAAGACCCCTGAAAATATGATCCAATTAGAGGAAGGGGAGATCCCCTTTCCTACTACTCCAAGTACTCACAAAGTAATGAGGGAGATTCCTCTATCAACCACACCAAGTAGTAGCATGGTGTTGGAAATAAACAAACCTTCCCCTCTAAAACCTATGACCCTTTCCCCTACACCAAAGAAGACCTTCTTATCCTCAAGGACAACTGCTAGTTCATGTGTACCAATGGATGATGAAAGACAGACAACTCAGAAAAGGAAAACTAGAAATAAGAAGATCAATGTTGGCATAAAACATAAGAATGGTCACCCATCACAAAGGATTTCAAGGCAATAGGAGACAACAAGAAAAATCACCAATCAAAGGAACAGGGCCCTAAAATCAACATTAAAAAGTAAAAAATGAGGTTCCTCTCATGGAACATGAGGGGCTTAAATAGTTCTTAAAAACAATATGCTCTGAGAAAATGTATCTTTGAGAAGAAGATCGAGATTATATTGTTGCAAAAAGTTAAGATGACTGATGACACTTTTTGAAATATTGTTGAACAAATTTGGTTGGGTTTCAATTACCTGATTAGTAATGCTAATTGGGATTCATGGGGTGTCATCACTATGTGGAACCCAAGAAAAATAAAGGGGGATCTTTCTTTCTCAGCAAATTACCTAACTATCAAATTTGACTTGGTGACTTGGTACCTGATCAATGTGTATGCTCCTAAATCTTGCTTAGGTCATGAGGAAGTTTGGGATGATATCTCTTGTGTGATTCTAGATGATCAAGAATTGTAGACGTCAAAAATCATCCATTGTGAATTTATTAAATTCACACTACCTTGATCCCATTATTAGTTAAATTTTTATTTAATTAATTATGTAACCTTATAATATAATTAATTATGTTATTTTTCCCTTTTATCCTATAACGTAATTTATTTGACTAAATTGATTACATTATGTCCCCTTCTAACCCAATGGTGTAATTAATTTTAATTAATTAATTGCACTATGTCCATTGCCTATATTCAATTAATTATTATTATTATCTGAATATTCCCTCTTGCCTAATTTTGATTTAATTAATTCCTAATTTATTAAGTTTAATCTGAGCTTAAATCAATATCCTAGAAACCCATCATGACACTCGTAAGCCTACCCACTAATTAATCTTGGATTAATTAGCCTAATTTTGTGATTCTTGCAACAATTAGCCTCCTACATTTTTAATGTGTCTCGCACATGTGTGAGCACATCCCCCAAATTTTGTTGGGATTAATGGGATGTAGTACTGAGAGGGGAGGGGTGAATTAGTACCTCTAAAACTTTTAACACTTTTCACCTTTCAACATTAGTAATCAATCTTTACTGTATTACTGACCATTTCTAATTTTTTTCTTATGCATGTAGTATTTATTCATAAAATTAATTATATGCAACATTCATAGAAACATTCATGAAATTAATAGACACATAACATAAGATATGATATCGCAGAAAACTCATGTTAGGAAGTAAAAACTGCGGTGGGGATGGCACCCACAAAAATTCACTATCTATAGAATGGAAGGGAGTCGGTAAAGGCTTACAATTGATCACTTCTGATGATCTACCCTGTTAAGAGTATTGATGTGGAGACCTATTAGGATCTACTCTGTTAAGAGCTTTTAACAACACTAATGAAGTGTGCACTCGATTACAAGATTTATAATAGGACTGTTAAGTCCACCTTCCTTGAAAGGATTTCTTAAGTGTACCCCAATTGTTAGAATGTGTACAATATGTTTGACCTGATAGTATGCAATCTAAAATTGTTGATTACAGATCCTTTAAAGCTCACATAATATGAATATCACCTATAGTGATTGATTAATACCTTTTCCTACTCGTCAGTAGCCTGTGTTCTGTTCTTGACAACTGATTTGATCTTTGTTTGTGTTGTTGCATGAATTCTCTTGTCTGGTCCTTAGATTCTCTCAGTGGCTACAATCATCATCAAAAAACATGTTCAAAATTAATTGAGCATCTATTTATACAAGTATTTCACCTATTCTAGAATCACACATTACAATGTTAACTCTTGATCCAAGGTATACAACTTAACCTTGATCCTTTAGTTTGCATGTTTTAAAATAGTTAAACTGGTTAAAAAAATAAAAATTACATTGCTTTCTCTACAAATAATGGATTTAAAAAAAAATCAAGAAGCTAAATATAAAACTTCGGTGATTTATCTGACGTAGAAAGTCAGATCCACTTTTTGCGGGATGTAACTGACTGTCGATTCTTGATCGTCGGTGTGAACTAAAATTTTGTTAGTGTTCCTTCATTGAACTAATTGTCGGGTTCCCTTCATCTGTCGGGTTCCTCTCTTTGATTGTTTCGTTGGGTTGCACTTTTGGTTACTCGTCGGGTTCCCTTGTCCTTTTTGTCATCAGGTAACACTTAATAGTTTTTTTTAGTATGCTTTGTACTTGGCAGTATCGGTAACCTTGGCGTCGGGTAGTATTGTGCCCTGTCTGTCGGTGTAGTATAAACCGATGGTGTTCATCATGTTTTTCCTTGCATATACTAATGGAAAAATATAATGTCTTCAATCTCCCCCTTTGACATTAGTATCAAAAACTGATATGTGCATAATACTAAAGTGTTTAGTATGTACACCATGTATATATCATTGTCATTATATGACTCCCCCTAACTGTATGCATCAATATAGTATAAGCATATGTACATGTATACTTGCCTTTGTACTATACATTCCCTTTTTCTGTTCTCTCCTCTTTCAAACGACTAACTGTACAAATCATTTCATCCTTTCATTTCCCCTTTTACTGTTGAATGTACATATCATTTCCCCCTTTATATGATACTCATGAAAAAAATGTACAACTTATAAGTTGTCAAAAATGTGTAACTTACAATGTGTCAAGAATGTGGGAGTGGGTGTTCTTGATATCTTCAAGCAATTTCTCCCATTTTTCTTTGAGGAGTTCTAGTGACATGTGCTCTAGCTCAATTCAGGCATGCATATCATAAATTTTGTCTAGGGCAGACATTTCTGGGGTAGCAATAAGTGCTCTTGCCTCTGTCATATGAATTTGCAATAATGAGAGTGTCGGTAAGATTTGTGCTTGAAGCTCATTCACCTCATCTCTGAACTTTGTTTCCACAATTTGAATGTCTTGTCTCAGCTTTCGAGCTTTCTTGAGCTGCTCATTGTGCAATTTGATTGCCTCTTCACTATTTGTGAGACTTTGTGCACTTGTTTGAAGATCAACATCTATCTGTGTTGTCTTGTCAGTATACTCCTTGGTGAGTTGATCTAACATGCATAACCTTTGAATTAAGGCTATTGCTTTTGAAATAATTGGGTCTACTATGCTAACCAGTTCAAAAAGCTTTACCTTTTGAAAAGCCACTTCTTGGATTATCTTCTCAGCTAACTTGAATTCATACTTCTTTTCAATTCTATCCTCCATAGTCTTCTCGGCATCTATGTTTTGAGATGTGATTGCATATGTGAGAACCACTAATTGATCAAGCATTGCGGCTGTTTGATGAATATCTACATTAGGTACAATTTATTGAAGTATTCCTCGTGCAACTTGAAGTACCTTAGCTTCCTTGGTGGCTTTTCTCAACTTGTCCTTCATGGATTTTCTTTCACAAAGTCTTGCATACTTTGTCAATTCACTTGGATCCAATGTCCTAGGATCACAAACTGGAATCTCAATAATTTCATCCAGAGTGACTGGATTCTTGTTCTTGCTCTTCATCTTCCTTGAGATTTGTGTTGAAGCAGATGTATGAACTACCATTGCTACTTCATTTGTCTTCTCTGAAGTGCTTGGTGAAGGTTTTTTTGAAGAATATTCTTGTGTTTTTTGCTCAAGGTTCACCAGTCAGTTTGGTGAAGACGTCTCTCCATCAACCTTGGGTGTTTCTACAGATTTCTCTTTTATCTTCTTCTCTTGTTCATCTGTCTTTGCCTCTTCACCTTTTTCCTTCTACTTGTCCTCTTCTACTTGTGTATCATTTTCTTTATTTAGACCAGTAGACTTGTCTTTCTGATCATCGGTTGCAGCTTGTTCTGCAGTTGTATCTTTTGGTTCATCGGTTGTGTCTATTATCTCTGCATCGCCCTTGTCTTCGGGTATGCTTGTATCTACTGCATTTGACTCTTCATTTCCTTCTAGAATATTTATTGCCTTCATCAATATTGGCATGTTATTCTATGTGCTAGCCTGTGTTGCATCTAGTGTTGTGTCTTGCTCATCGATTTGATCCTATTGAGCAGTGACATGTTCATCTTTTTATATTTGATCGGCATGATCCAGTCTGGTGATGTCAATAATTGAAGTGCCCTGCCATATTTCATCAGAAACATCCATGTCATTATTTCTTTTTGTTTCCAATTATTGTTGCTTGGTTTGATCCTTAAGAGATATGATAATTACATCATCTTCTTTCTGGGGATCTTTATCTGAATCATACTGAGTGATGTCTTGAATGTCAAGATCATCCACGACTCTGTCTAAGTCAATTGGCTCAGCATTATCTACATTATCCAAAGCAATGTGATTAGGAATTGCTTTGTCTTTCTCCTCCTCTACATGAGGTGTGTCGGTGAGAAGTAATTTATTCTCACAACTTGTTGACTCTGCAGGTAGATCTAGGAGTTGTCTCCATTTGGCCTCGGTCATACTGTCCAGCTCTATGAATTTATCTTCAAGCACTTTGTAAGCTCTAATCTTTGCTACAAATTTACTTGAGTGCTTTTTAATTATGACACAGGGAGGAGATGGACTGTAGGGCCTAGGGCACACCCACAAACCAACCTCCTTGCAGATACAATGTGGAATTACACAACAACACAGTGAGAGAAGAGAAATGCAGATATCTTTATCATTAATATCATCAAAATCAATACATGTCAGGATGTAAGGCCTTCCTGGTTATGACCATATACATCAAAATGTATTACAATTCGATCTTCCTACTACAGAGATCTCAGATCTTTCATATCTTAACATTTGCCTTCTTTCTCTAAGACTTGCTACCAAACTAAGAACATACAACCAAATAAATACAAGAGTCCAACCATTAAGTCGGCACTCAATACAAAGGAGAGACCCAGATTTAGGTCCACATGGACCCCAAGATAGATCCCAAATTAAATCCGCAATGAAGACTAAAAGAAGAAGTCAACCACCACTCCAACTTCTAAAAGAGACCAACTCGGCACAGGCACGGCTAAGCAACAGAGCACTTGGCAATAGAAAGTTGAGCAAAAAAAACACAGAAAGCCAAGAAACAACAACACAAGATGCCAAGCAACAACAACATAGGATGCCGAGCAACAGAAACCATGTCGAGCAGCTTCCAAACAACTGAAGAGTAAACAAACATATTTTTGGGCGTGCAGGATTGCCATTGACCCAAGATGCTCCTGCATCAGACACCTTGGGTTGAAAAGAAATGATTCCCTGAATCATGTGTTAGGTCCAACCTGAAATGAATTCAACTTAGATTGAGAAATCCAAGACGAGTCCTCAATTGGTCTATTCTTCCATTTTACCAGATATTCTATGTATTCTTTTCCTCTTGTACTTCTGCCAACTCTCTGTTTTAGGATCTTCTCAACTTCCTCTATCTATTTCTTCGGATAATCACTTAGTATAGTTACTTCTTCATTAGGTTCATGATATTCATACAAGTCTAAAATATTGAATATAGGTGATATATCCATGTCATCAGGTAATTCAACTTCATAAGCATTTCCACTGTCAAATCTTCTCAGTATTTTACAAGGACCAAATTTCTTCATCTTCAGTTTCCCATATATTCCAATAGGAAATCTTCCTTTCTTCAAATGAACCATCACATCATCACCAACCTTAAATGTCTTATGTCTTCTTGATCTTTCTGCATCATCTTTGTATTTCTGATTACTTTTCTCCAGCTTTTGCTTTACATTCTCATGCAATGTTTTCATAAATTTTGCAAATTCTTCTGCTTCAGCACTTCTTTTCTCTTCACCAACAATGTTTCTCAAATCTGATATACCTCTAGGCTGAGTGCCATGAACAATCTCAAATGATGTTTTTCCAGTACTTCTGTTCACTGAACTGTTGTATGTAAACTCTGCTTGTGCCAACATCAAATCCCAATTGCCTGGTGTGTCTCCAACTAAACTTCTCAACAAGTTACCCAAACTTCTGTTCACAACTTCTGTTTGTCCATCAGTCTGTGGATGAAATGTTGAGCTAAATTTCAACTCAGTATCCAACTTCTTCCAAAGTGTTTTCCAAAAATAGCTTACAAACTTACTATCTCTGTCAGA